>CM030847.1:10029885-10484885 GCA_018105865.1 Metaphire vulgaris | reverse complement strand
GGCGCTGAGGACATCATAAATAGCGTGAAAAAGAGCGACAAGGGAAAAAGGTCATAAGGTTATCACTAGTTTTCGAGAGTGGCAACATCGTGTCGTGAAATCAATTACAAGCAAAAAAGGTCATCATCAATTTTTAAGACTTGTCAGTGGTCCGTCGGTCCCTCGGCACAGGGGCCAGGAATTTCTCTCGGCGTGCCTGACTGAACAGCTGATGTCACGCATTTTCCACAAAATGGTCCAATGTTACTCTAAATATTGTGTCTTGTGGTATTGGTTTCTTCACAGAGCTTAAATGTGCAAATTTCATGAATTTCTTAGACCACGAGCATATCACGGGTCCATTGTATCTAGGACTTCAGTTAAAGAGAATTTCATTCAATAAATGGTCAAAATTTGACTTAGGTTATGAAAATTAGTAACACAACGTTGCAAAAAGCTTTTTCTGCCAATAATTTAGACCTGTCAATACAGAATCTTCAATCAATCAATCAATCAACAATCAATCAATCAATCAATCAATCAATCAATCAATCAATCAATCAATCAATCAATCAAACAATAAACTTCTATGGCGCCACTATCATAATGTACGGGGCATCATCTTGGCTACCTTTGAAGAAATCGTTTGCTACCAGGACTTTAATGATTTTCAGTGGCGTAGCGAGGGGCAGTGGAGGTGAAACGTCCCAGGTGGCACTTGCTCTAGGGGCGGCATTTTTGAGATTTTTTACTTTGAGATTTTTGATTTTGAATTTGCATGAAGTTGCGATAAGGTTTTTTAGCTTGTCAAGAATTTCAGGAAGATGCGACGATGCCATTTTTTGGTTGCTAGATTTTTCGGAGGCGACACTTTTTTCGCCCCAGGCGGCACTTTGCCTCGCTACGTCTCTGATGATTTCTAAGCCATAAGCTTAGTAGTAAGAATCCTTGAAGACATAGGCTATTAAGGCCAGATTGAAGACTTCAAATACATTTTTAAAACATAAACGAGTAGACATGCGAGATTTAGGGAAGGCATACGCTTAGGCTCTATACCGCGCTTAAATCTTGCAGCACCTAACGCAGGCCTGGCCCGCCTGTTGGACTAGTCGGCCATTTCGTTGGCATGTTAAAGATTCTTCCTCGACAACTGCGTTTATATAGATTCCTTGAGATTCCTAGAAGTGTCTTCAGTCACGTAAAGCTATTACTGTAAGAGACGTTATGGACTAAGAGTCTAAGACCAACGATAGGGCCTACGGTTGAAAGGATCGCTACTAGAGAGAAGTCGTCTAAGACCGATTAACGTGGCGTCAGGACGGCGGACGAAGAAGAATTCGATTGATAAGCAGTCCTAACTCGTCTTCGCTGACGCAGTGGAAATTCTGTGTCGTTATCGTTAAAAGAAAATGCGGACAGTGACAACTGGAATGACGATGATTCGGAAATGGCAAATAATAATGACATCTAGTAACAACGCTACTAATACTTTAGGCAGAGATATTTGTACACCCCCTAACTAACACCCCAACACCACCCCCACCCCAATTTGAGGTCGACACCCCTAAAATTTGGTAATGTGACAATGGTATGCATACAAAATGCATACTAATTAGCTCCGGACAACCCCCAATTTGAGGTCGACAGCCCCCAAAATTCACAATTCTAGAAATATCTCTGACTTTAGGCCTATGTAAAAAAGTCTAATGGTCTAATGAAGACGAAAGACTTGGAAAGCAGGATGCGAAGACTTAACAAGTTGGAACATCCAAAGAATTGCAAGAAACAGATGTGAGATGATGATGAATGATGATGAGGACGATGGTGATGATGAATGAAGATGCGGATGAGAGGATGGTGATGATGAAGTGAGTTGCTGATAGATGAACAATCCAGCAGCAGCAGCAACAACAACAATTAACAAGAAAAACAAAAACAACTTCAGCAGCAACACAAGAAAAACAACATCATCTGACGGCATTTTCATAATAAGGTGCACAGACAGACAGACAGACAGACAGCAGTGTTTTATCCAGACTTCAGGCATTTGAAGGGGGAGACAGACTTGGCTGGAGGGGAAGAGGCACAGTTCAATGCAAAAATGTTTGTCGCTGCTGGAATTTGTTTTTTGGGAGGGGTATTTTGAGGTTGCGCAGGTGAAACAGTGGTTAGCGCACTGGTCTGCCAATACCGAGGTCCGTGGTTCAACTCCCGGCCGCGGCAGAAACTTTTCGGTTGTTTCTGCCCAAGCGCCCCCAATCGACTCAGCTGTGAATGAGTACATCGGGTGTTAACTCGGTGGAAGAAAAGGCGGCGAGGGAAAGGCTGGCAAATTGCAATCCGCCCTCATTCAGCCGTTGCCGTATATAACTGAAGGCGCTAACCCTTCGGTTCCCGACGGGTCCGCGATGGCCTATGGGTTGTACCTTTACCTTTACCTACCTACCATTTTGAGGTTTGGGGCGGGCCCGCGAAGGAATCTCTTTCCCCATAACAGGCCTGGATAAAACATTGTGACGGAGACAGACAGAGAGAGAGAGAGAGAGAGAGAGAGAGAGAGAGAGAGAGAGAGAGAGAGAGAGAGAGAGAGAAAGACAGACGGACAGATAGAGAGACAGATGCATAGACAGGAGAGAGAGAGTGTTGAACGAGAACATAATGACTAACAACAATGCCATCCTTTAAAAATCGTCCTCTAACAGGTCCACAGATAGCGAGCGGTAACTGGGCCCCGGAACACGCTCTAGCTAGAGTGCGTTATTTGAATCGGCAGACACGCAGACGCGTCCTCCAGGGGCCCCTGCACGTTCCCGGGGCCGGGAGATCCGCTTATCCTCTCCCCTCCACATGGTCCTGCTCTCTAAGAAAGATCGAACGGGACGGCTGGAATCGTTGATTGTGTCAGTAAAAAGGAACGGTTGGAATTTTTCAACTGAAAATAGAGCGTCGCTCGCGTGGTCGAGGTCTGAAATGCTGCCAAGGGTATCAAAATAGCACAGTTCGACTTTTCTCTATGGGCTAGTGTATAATTACACCCTCTGTTGTCAGAACAGTATTTCACTTTAGTCCCGTGGAGATAAACAATAATTAACAGCAGCGTTTTGCGACTGTCTACTAACGCAAGGCATGCGGGCGAACTAGTAATTCTGAACGTTTTGCAACGTCTGCAGTAGGCCTACTTAGGCTTTGAGGCGCCAGAATCTGCATTGCACGATGCCATCAAGGACATGGACCCATTTTTCTGCTACCAAAGGCCGAAATGCTGGGCCTATAGTAATTAGGCCGATATAATCTGCGCGCTGACCTACTATTGATTTTCAAAAAGATTTGGCATTAGGGCATTTTATGTTTTATTTAGCGAATGATAGTATAATTATGAAAAGCATCTATGGAAAGATAAAACTATCAGCATTAGAAGGAAGAAGAGAATAATAGAAAGTGTCGCATGGAGTACAGCATCATATGGATGTGAAAGCTAGACTTAGAAGAAAAATTAGGCCTACAGACAAGAATAGAAACTTTCAAAATGTACTCAATACGTACCATGCAATGTATAAGTCGGAGAGAGTGGAAGATCAATGAAGAAGTTTTGCAACTGTCGGATACAGAAAGACGGTTGTCAAACTTTGTCAACGTGTGCAAAAGAAGAAAGTTGTAAATAGGCCTATTTCGGGCACGTAGCCTACAGCGTAACAGCGACGATACAGTACATTAACACTGGAGATGACAATCCAACAAGGAATGATGCATGCCGGGAACAAGACAAGGAGGGTGACCAAGGAGACGACGGGCGGATGACGTGGATGAGTGGACAGGACTGCAAAGGTCAGCAGCAGTCAAGAAGACACAGGATCGACGTACCTGTACATTGCTGGAGATAAGAAATTCATGCTGCCACCTCAACTTCATTTCATGAAGGAACAATGAGATGATGATGAGTATAGCCATAATTTGCCTAAGGCAGTGTTGAATTTTCATCGTAATTAAATACTTTCAAAAATCTTGACAGGTAGTATTAAAATAGTATTTAAATACCCAAATACCAAGGTAACCTTTAAATACTTCAAATAAGGTTTAAATACTTTTAGAAATACTTTAATGGATTTGACAGATTCCAACCAACCGGGTTTTTTGTGCAAAAAACTGCTCCGGAAAATTAAAAATGTCAATGGAAACAAAAAACTGTTCAACTGTCAAAACCAAGAAAGGTTTGTAAAAATGAAGTCTATAAGAAAATTATAATTTGTGAAAATCGTCCCTAAACCAAAGTATTTAAATTTCTTAAATTCTAAATACTCTATCGTATTTAAATACTATTTAAATATAATTTTGGAAATTTAAATATTTCAAATACTGGACAAAGTATTTAAATAGTATTTAAATACTGAAAGTTTTAAATACTTTTACAACACTGCCTGAACATTTTTGCCATTGGCTCTTGGCTCGATCCATCCGCGGCAAAAGAAAAACAAGAAGGGGGCGGCAAATTGAGCGGCGATGAACTTTTTCTTGCCAGGTTGTCGGAGACATTTTGTTGGCAAAAATTTGAAAAGGGCGAAAATGAGCGGCGATTACAGCTTTTTCGGCAAATTGAGCGGCGATGATCTTTTTTGCTTGTCAGGGTCAGGTTGTCGGAACAGAATGGGGCGGCAAAAATTTTGAAGATCGGACCATTTTATAATAATTATGATTTTTCCAGGAGCCATGGGCTAGGAACCATTGCTCGCCAAAATGACCTAAGTCATACACTGAACAGATTCACTTCAATCTGAAAAACTGAACAACTTTCAATTTAATTAGTTCTCACTATATAGAAGCTAGAAAGATGCAGTTTGCAACCAGTCTTGAGCATTTTTATTGGTCCTTCATTGCGAAAACGATCCATTCAGAAAAATAGGATAACTTTTTAGTGTAGGGTCCACTATAAACAGTTAAATCGTTTACCTGACCTTTGTCGGTCATTTTACAAAAGCTCAAAATATGCTCTGCTTTTACTTCCTTGGAGCAGTGTCCCCCAACTCCAGGCCTGAGAGAGGCTTCTAGAAAAAATCGAATTGGAACAGAATAGTGCAAAAATTTTGAAAATCGGGGGAGATTTAGAGGCTGTTTTTAGGAGAATATCCCTTAGACCCTTTAAATGCCTGTCCCAAACACTGCCTTGGTCCCATACAGCCAATTTTGATAGACCTGTGATATAGGCAACTATCATCGAAAACGGTGCTGCCATCTTTCGAATGGATGATTTTGATAAATCAAGTAAAAATCAAGAAAAGCTGAAAAAGAACGTCCACCTTGTAGAACATTCTAACAGTTGCCGCCGCGTTGGCAGCCAGGCAACGCCGTTTGACTAAAACCGCTTTCTGAACGAAAAATATATTTTCGGCGAACGCCAGCCAAGAGGTTTTAACCCCGAAGCCCCTTCTTGGCTACGCCACTGAAGCTAATACTATCTGTGCTGAACTGTTGCATATAGGACACAATGGAAAATACTGGTCGGTGGACAACGAAGGTCGAGTGAAGGCCGACCAGCCGCAGGAGCCAGCTCCCTTTGTCATCGAGCTTCGAGGCAGATCCAGAATGGCCATTCGGACGATGGCAGGACAGTATCTGGTCGGCGAACAGAACGGTTGCATTGCGGCGAAGCAAAACGATCCACAGAAAGCAACTCTATGGGAATATTAAGGAAAGACTTCTCAATTATTATATTATTTATCAAATTGGGGATTTTAGAATCTGAATGCGAACGGTTTTCATAATCATTGACTTCATGACATTTTCGACACATCTAAACTACTGTAGATAATAACTGTCTGTGAAACTTTTATTTTTGGTTTTAATGGTTTTAAACAGAGAGAATTTTCAAGAGCCGAACATAACTGAAACACATCCTGCGAATTATATAATTTAAGAGCCGAACAAACTAACTGAAACACATCCTCGCGAATTATAATAATTTACCTAATAGCCAATCATTGAATTCATGCTGAACAACATTTCAATGATCGCCACCACTTGTTTAAACTGTGGCCATTTGTGATCGATTTTTGTGTACGTTAAAATGTACTTGGATCTAACGTTGTTACACTCGTCGCACGCCCACCCTCTGACGTGTTAAACCGTGTTAAACTACGATTCTACGAACAATTGTTACCAATAGAACGTTTTTCGAACACCGTCCACAACGCATCGCGACTTAAACGGTCTAAACCGCTACCAATAGTCAAAATCAGAACGCACAGACAAATCAGATAAGGATTTTAATATTAGATTATTTAGCCTTCTAACGTACTGTACACTGTAGGTGTTTTGAATGCGGAGTTACTACCCGTACAGAGTTTTCACACATGCTTTAGCTTACACATCCAATTCACTAAATCACATTATTATTCCCAATTCTAATAATAATAATAATAATAATAATAATAATAATAATAATAATAATAATGGTTTATTTCCAACAACAAAAACATACCAGTTACATACATAACTTACGTAAATCAATCGCTCACATTAAACATTTTAGAGCATAGAATAAAATAAAATAAAAAGAGCAGAGAATTATTCTAATGATATATCATTATGATCATTGTAATTCTGAGAGCCTTCTTCTCTGCACCAGCTCAAGTCGTTTCTGTAATGGATTTCTTGCCGGCTTTCTCCTTCTCTGGTAGGCCTACCATCTCCAAAATCTACTTGGCATCTAATCGTTTAAATAACATTATTTTCAACTGGCTTAGGTCAATGTGAAAACCACTATAATTACTCTCAAAATTTAACAACCTAGTTCTCCTAGATAACTTTCAAATCCGTTTATTGCTTCAACAGTAACTGCCTCTTCTTCCAGACTGTTCCATTTGTCCACTAAAAATGCTTGAACAATTGAACAATATGCACCAGTAGACTCTTGTGCACATTACTTTTTTATTATTCTAAATGTTATTAATAAAACATCCCCAAGCCATAAAACAAAGATCAATAACTTTGTACAGCTCTTTAATACCATAGTCAACCCTGACACCAAGTACTGTTTACACAAAAATACAGACCAATTAAACAAGCAGTAAGTACAGATATTGCATATCTATTCACTAGCAATGAAAGATCACACCATCCGATGTCCAATAATCCAATCCAATAACAGCTTATTATTTCCAAATCAGTGCATACTAATACATCACAATAGCTACGACAAATGCCAAAATCTTTAGCCAAATGAAAGCAATGCCAAAATTACTCTAGAAAATTACTCTAGCAGCGGCTGCACAGCAGTTCTCATGTCGAGTAATTGAACCCATTATAGATAAACAGATCAGTAGTCATAACACTCCAACTCACTCTGCCACTGCTATTACTTTTAGAAATAAATTGTTAAATATTAATAAGTAGGTAGCCAAGTGATAAAAGCAGTAACCATATTTAAAAAATAGGCCATGCTTGAAACAAATATGTTATTACTTTGGACAAAGACAAGATTCCTAGATCATATTTTTTGAAATATTAGGAATGACCAGCTGTCATTGCAACCTTCATAATAATACATAAATAATAAATACAAATGCAGAATTAGTCTAAAAAATCATCAGATGACATAAGAAATTAATGACTGTAGATAGCATTTACATGATCTAAATGGCAAAAACATACGGAGATTGACGTTAAAGCACGCAGAAAATAATAAAACTGTTAATGCACAGTTTCAGTTTAATATATGTAACAAAGATGCTATCAAGCCTATAATACAATCATATCATTAACAGACACCAGAATACTGTTCCACTATCAGTCAGCCAGTCTTCATACATGGTATTTAAAACAATCAAATTATACAACAATTCAAATCAAGCTATACTGCAGTCAACACATAAATGAGCATAAATGAAAACAGTTGACAAGACAGCTTTGCAATTTGAAAAACAGTTGTATTGATAAGATGTGTTTAGTGAGAAAGACCTGGTTCTGAATTTAACTAAATTCTGTTTTGACAAATGTGTGTCTTTAAAATTAAGTCAGAAAATCTTAACTTTAAAATTTAATAATAAAGAAAGGCAAAATTGATTAAATGTTTTGCAAGACGTATAATATCAAATTGCAAAATCTGTTGCTACAATTCTTTATATCTAAACTAAAGATCTGAAGACCAAAGTTTTTGTATGATCTTGAAGCTCTTTCAAGAGTTTTGCCGACTGGCATATTGTTTTGAGATTTTGGCATTGGTAGTTAGATTCAATTTTGACAAATTGAGATAACTCTCTAGACCAATGCTGGATAGTCATTACAGTTCTTTAGATAAATTGCCAAAATTTTACAGCTTTGTTGAAAACCATTACACTGTCTGAGAAATCTCTTAGAGTTTAAACTTAAAGAAAGCAATTTAAGTAAAGATTGTCAAAACCAAAATTCTTTAACATACTCAAATATCTTTCAATCCATTTAAGCTTTTGTCAAAATGGTATAAAGTCACTGACCAATATACAGTATACAAATAACCAGTATGTTTGTTAAACCCAAGTCCTGACATGCAAGTCCCACTTTCAGTGGCGTAGCCATGGGGGGGGCTTAGAGGTTAAAACCCCCTTGGCTGTCGAAAAAATTTTTTTACATGCTTTTCCATACATTTTTCATTTTCGGGCGTGATTTTGGGGGTCAAACCCCTTGGCTGGCTGCCAATTGAAAATATTTCTAAATACTATAGAAAATAGAACAAATTAGAAAGAATACGAAGGTGATGACCTTTTTTTGCTTTTTTGCCTGTCAGCTCGTAAAAAAGGAAGAATAAGAAAAAATTTGGAAAGTTTTGTCATGATCGAAACCAACCCCCCCTTCCGGAAATCCTGGCTACACCACTGCCCACTTTAATCAATAAATTTGAACATGAGAGAATGCATTCTTTACTGCATTATTCTCACATGTTTCTTTATCATTCATTTATGCTGTTTCTCAAGTAGGCTTTAGACAAGTATGTACAGCAGCAGCAGCATCTGTTTTCAAGTTAAATTAAGTCAATTTGGAAAAATACCTACTGATGCCTTTACAAACAAATACAAACCATGCCTGAACTTCTTCTTGCAAGAATGTTATTTCAATTCATTGAATTTCACAAAAACCCTTATTGGCCTCGTAATATTTAAAATCTTGTTAGCTGCACAACTATAGATCATTAACGAACTTGCTGCATACAAAAGAGATCTCCTCATAGTGTCATTTATTAGAAATCTTCACATTCAGATAACAGAAGAGATGCACAAGAAAAACAACTCCCCAAACAACACAATTCTATAAAATGAAATGCTATTGGAAAGTCATGGAATGTTCCCAAATTCCGAAAATAAAATTTAGAAAATGTTCAGAAATAATTTCTTAACCGAATCGAACATTATTAATGTTAATTATTTTTCAAATATTGAATCTATGTTGCTACGTGTGAAGAACATCAAATTGATTGCAATTACCGATCAATTAAAATCAAACAAGATTGTACGAGCGATGCGATGAAACACTCTGCTGCATTCTCTTGTGTTTAATAAAATTTTAACTAAATCCATAGAAGACAAAAGAAGAAAACAAACAACTGATATTAGTAAACAGCAAACATTCATTTATCTATCACAGTTATGCCAAAAGCTATCTAAAAATCATAATTTGATTGCTCACAAATATTCTGTGAAATGTTTTAACTAACAAAGTTTTAAATTGAGCTGAAACCTAATTTTACACATGAACAGTTTAAGACACCAACTGTGGCTGGCTTTCAGAAACAGAAATATACAATACATACTGCAAAAAGACTAATAAATTTAAAACACAGTTCAGTTGAATGAGATAAATCAGCAAACAGATAGTACATGAATGAGACAAATCAGTCAGCAATCGAAAAAACAATACTAGACTAAGTGATAAGCACAGATCATTTGAATTTGCTTGTTTAACATACAACACATATCTACAGAAATACGAAACAATGATGGCATTGATTTATTTCAACATCAATAGAGAAGCATCTATTTTACCGATGGACATAGTAGATCAATCCAATGAATGCAGAGGAATATTACAAGGAAATGCACATTTTGCCAAAGTACATGCACGAGTTTAAGGAATTCAATTCAAAGTTAAGTTTCAAGGTATTTTCTACAGAATATATTTGATGTCCAAAGATTTATGCAATTAGTTTTCTATATCAGTAATGTCTTGTTGCATAAAAGAAGTTATATTTTAAAACATCATCAAATTCTGATACCTGAAGCCGAAATCATAAATATGACCATCCTATATTATTGTAAATAAACCAAGTCACGCCAACACTTATCCACATACCTTCCAACTAGGCTGTAAAACAAGAAAATTACAAAAATTCTCTCTTCAGAACAAAATGACAATTAAGAAAGAGGATAAATTAGTACAACAGCTGGCATTTTCAACAACTACATTAAAAGTCATCACCATCATCGACCCGATAGGATCACAGATCACAAGATTTCCGTGGACAATTTTTCAACCAGCAGAACAAAGTTGGTCCAAGTAGAATCATCTGTAAAGAAAGCAATTACGCAATCAAATAGAATTAACTACAAGCAACGAACTGTCGTTGAACCATAAGCAGCCTTCACAGTAGCGCACCCTTATATGTTAACCCTTAAACCGTCAAATACTTTGTAACTATGTGCAATTTGACCGAGTATACTCAATTCCGGTGCTTTAAGAGTTAAGGTTCGGTTACTCAAATGGAATCTGAGAGTTTATTGTAACACGCAAGAGACCTATACTTGTGCAGCTGTAACAAATATGTGACGTTCTAATTCTTCTTACCATGTCTTATTATAAGACACCATCATAAATTTGTGTAGAGAAACAGATATGGAAAAAAAATATTTAAAAAAACTATAATATCAGAAGTCTCATCAGAAGATTAGAAAAAGCAGAGAATACTGGCCATAAAAATGAATGTCTAGCTTAATAATGGACAATTTATAGCAAAGCTCAGAAAAAAAGAAAGATATGATGGTCAAATTAAAGCATGTATTATAACATCCCTTTAACACACTTTCTTTACCTCTTATCAGCATTTAGCAATATGATAACTTAAACCGTAACTAAGAGATAAACTCAACTTAAGTCTGATTGATTTAATACAACAGATAAATCAAGCCAAAAATATACCTGGCTCTGAATAAATTCATTCAACTGTGACAGATTTTGCCAAATTTCGTGGACAATCAACCTGACAAACAACATATCCAACAATGATCAAAAAAGGCCAATAGACAAATGGATATATTCCAGAAAAAATCTCCCAAGAGTGTCACTATGCACAGCTTGTCTAAAAGCAGAACCATTCAAGTTCTTATTTGACTGCTTATTGTCTTGAACAGCCTAGCTGTTCATCAAATGAACCCGCAACCAGATCTGCAGCAACAAAGTTCATCCAGCTGCTCAGAATATTGATGTTCATTGTCATGTCACGAGACGTCATTGCTATCCAGCCAGGCAAGCAAGGTAAGTAAGTGACATTCAGAATCTAGGATCCAGAGAAGTCGCTCCCCATGGCGATGCTATCAAGACATGATAGCTTCAATCTATCCCATTTTTTATGCCTTCTACTATTCAGAACATCATAGATCCTTCTATGATGTCTTTTCAATAGAAACAGATAAAAGTCAAGAAGCTACTTACATCACACTTGCGCAGTTCTGCGATGTGCAGCGAGAGCAGCTGCATCGGTATGATCGTGAGAATTCCCTGAAGACAATCGACCTGGTCGGGCACTTCGATCACCTTATAAGCATGCTTCTTCGTCTCCTCATCCCCCTTGTTGCAGATAACAATCGGTTGCCCCTACAACGTCCAATCAGTGTATCGATAGAAAAGTGAATCATTAATCCATTCGTAATATCAATTGTTCTGAAATCATGATAACGATTCCCTTGAAAGATCAGCTAATCTGCTCATCAAAGCAAGATCGTTCATTCTGATAGTTGCAAAAATTATTTTAAGAACATCCTAGATAAATCAACATCTGAAACAATTTGTAAGTTCTAAAGGTTGCATGCTGCCAAGTCTGACATAATGTCATGCCATAGCAACAATACATAAGAATTCTTGATCGCTACAATAATTTTCTACTTACATTTCTTGCTTTCACTTGCTGGAGAGCATTCATGCATTTCTGTTAAAAAGTAAAAAAATAAAATATGCATACCTAAAACAATGATCATTGGCACAGCAGGGTTCCACAATTTGGGAGCACCCTCAAGACAGACAAGCATATCCAAATTTAGTCTGACTAGAAAATTTGGGAAGCATTGTGAGCTCCCAACCAGGGTCAAAGCCCCAGCAACAGAAGCTTTTGATTAAAATTAGAATTAAACCATGAGCTCAGGTTCATATTGTAAAGACTTTAATTGTAATTTATTACAGAGTGGCCTACACCCTCTCATGATGAGTTTTCTCATCAGTTTCGCATAATTCCCATGGCTGATACAAGCCTAAGTGGGGGGAGGGGGCCCGGCCAACCATGGCCCCTCATGGATTACAGCCAAATGCAGCTTACAATGCATCAGATTTGCTTCATAAGTGCAAAACCTTATGTTGTTGTGAAGCACTCTTGATTTAGGCTTAGGCCTTGTTATAGAGCTATATAAATTGTCTGAAATAAAATAATAATAATAATAATAATAATAATAAAACAAATTGCAAAAAAGCATCAAAAAACCAATGATAACAATGATCACAAAAACAATGCAAGCATTTATATAAGGACACACTAACCACATAGACTGGATCTCTCGTTACAATCATGATCAAAGGCATCGCTGAATCAATGAGTGCAAGAGGACCATGCTTCAACTCTCCAGCCAAAATACCCTCAGAGTGCATGTAGGTCAACTCCTTGATTTTCTACATTATTTAATACAAACAGATCACCATCTTAAAAGCAATATACCAAGTTACCTAGAAACTTTCTCAACTGAACAAGCGTTCAAACTAAGGATACAATGTTGGCAGTTGCTGAACAGAATAATAGATAAGCAAGCATCGTCTGAGTTGGAACTATTATATCCACCGGTAATTCTAAAATTAGATCCAGCAAACTCCTGTAAATTGGTGACAAAGGCAAAGCCCTGGAGATTACCAAGGCACCCTCAAGGCAAGTGGCGTAGTTGAAGCCACGTCCCATTACAAGCAAGCTCCTTTGCTGGTACAGCTCTTCAGCGAGTTTGTGAATTTCGTCATCCATTGCAAGAATTTCTTTAATTTGTTCTAAAACAATTTGCCAAAATATAACTTCTTGACAAAGCTGACAAAAAAGCATCATAATGCAAAATAATTTTCCTCGATATTTTAAGCACGCATAACAATTGCTGCTGTAATAGGACCGAATGATGCTGTCTTTTACTTCTGTATATCATAGTAACTAGAAAGATGAAGACAAAATTAGGCCATACAGCCAAGCTGCATTTTGATACCAGGCAACTTCTTTAGACCCCTGATGATAGTATTGTAGCGTTCCTGCATTGAAAGCCGATCTTCTGACATCATCAGACCGAACATAACAAGTGAAATGAACTGACTAGTGTACGCCTGCAAAATAAATAACCAACCACCGAAGTACATATCCATAGATCACATATACATCTGCCGCTTTTACTTACAGGCGGCTTGACATGAATCAATTAGCAAATCTTAACATGAATCAAAGACCTCAACTCTCTAATCACCCATTTTCTGGATTCGAACCTTTGATTTCCAAATACAAACAGAATAACATCTTAAAAAACTGATGATGATACAAAAATGACGACCGAGAATATTTTGCTATCAAACCCTAAGTTAAAACAATCTTTCGAGCAGCGGCTATTGTCTGCGATTCGGCAATTTGACTTAGCCAGGTTTTACAACTGGAATTTTAAAAATTTCAAATCTGCACCAAATTGCATTTTTCACACATCACAGCAAATATTCTATTATTATCTCATCACCAACAGCGCCATTTTGGCTGCTTGCACGTGTCTGTCCGTGCTTCGGAATGTCGCCGTTCTTGGCGGATTTACCGACGTCTTGCGCTTGTTTTTTTGCGCTAATCGCGCGGATCGTCGCTTAGCCATCGTTTTCGAAGCGCGGTCGGCGATGGTCTTTGCGTCTTCTCTGCGCTGAACGCTCGGATTCACGTCGCCCGTGTCGGCGTGGTTGGACCGCCATTTTGAGCCACCAGTCACTCGACGGAGCCTACAGGCCATAAAGGGTAAAGACTGTTCCGGTTTTGTGCACGGAATTCCATCTTCAGTCGGTTCCCGTCAAGTTCGGCGATGGATTACTGTCTCGCAGATGACCGCCCTCAAGGATTCGCCGCCTGATTTTCGCCACGCGGAGAATTTTTCCCAGCATCCATGCGGTCCTTCAACATCCTTTCTGCGTTTTCGCTGACTCTTCGACGGAACGTCTTCTTGCGGAAGACCGCCTTCTGAAGGGTTCACTGCCCGATTTCAACACGCAGCGAACTCTTTTGTGCCATCTGAGCAGACTTTCCCTCAAGACAAACAATCTTCCGTTCCATGTCGATTTGTCAGCGTTGTTGACAGCGCCTTTGACTTTGGCCTTCGCCATGCTACGGCGCTATAGAAGTTGTCCAGAACCATAACAGCTAAAATTTTACAACATATTTAAAAAAAGTCAAACCTTTGTACTAGCAACACCAATTTCTGGCCCAGCATTGATGTGAACTCCACAGTGTGATTCCCGGCATATACTGCTGCCCACAGTGTTGGTTATTCCAACAATCAGCGCCCCTCGTTGTTTGCAGTACCTCAGTGCCATCAAAGTATCAGCCGTTTCTCCTGATAAAACACGAAAATACCCGTCAGTATCGAAATGATATGCTTTTTTCATACTTTATATTTTATTACATTTATTGTGTACCGTATTTTCGCGCATATAAGCCGCGGCTTATACGAATTTTTACACAATTAGCCCCCTTTATACCCGGTGCGTCTTATCTAAATTTTTGGAACATGAATAACTGCGCCGACGGTCGCCTAGAGCGCCGCGGCTCACCTAGAGCGTCAACGGGCGCCGGCGGGCGCTGGGAGAGCCGACGGGGCGCGCGAGCGCCGATTTCTCCGAGAGCGCTGGCGGGTGATAAAACGACGGTTGCCGGAGTGCCGGCGGTCGCCGGCGGGTCGCCGGGAGCGCAGACGGGACGCCGGGAGCGCCGACGGGAGCCGGGAGCGCCGAATGGTCGCCGAGCGCCCGGGTCGCTGGGGCGCTGACGGGTCGCCGAGCGCCGACTTTTGGGACGCCGGGCGCCGACGGGTCGCCGGGGCGCCGAGGTCGCCGGCGGGTTGCCGGGAGCGCTTATATAATTATTTTAACACAAATCAACAAAACCCGCGTCTTATACGTAAATTTTATTGTGTATATATACACAACATACTGAGCTACAAAAATTTTTTGTAATCCACAAATATTGATTATCAAAACAAATAAAATATTAATTATCTGAGCAATTGAAATTCTCAACTGAAAATAATAACTAAATAAATTATAAACAACAACTTTAAAAATGACAATACCACAGTCATAACAGCATAAGCAAATTTATTAGAAAAAAACATTACAAAATCTCCACTGGTATTGAAGCAAAATGCTCCAGCATAGCAAGCATCTGAAATGCAGGAGCATGAATTCACCTGATTGGCTGATAAAGAAGCAGACGTCATCACGGAACACCGGTGTACTTCGGTCTAGAAAATCACTTGCCAAGTCAACCATTACGGGAAGTTCAGTCATCTCCTCCAACAATTGCCTCGTCTAGAAAATACAAGAATGAAACAATCAGTGTTTATTCTAGCCACCTTGACATTGGGGGGGATTTTGAAATGTTTGGGAGGACAGGGTCTGAGTCTCCACACTTTAGGGGGGAAGAAATTTCCACCCCCCAGCCAACATATAATTTTTTTAGGGGGATTTTAAAACTTGGCGGGGGTGGGGGGAATTCCCCCCAGAGAATGCCTAGAATAAACACTGGAAACAATAACAGTTGGACAGTTATGCATGCCCTTAAAGCCACGTAAAATCGTTCTACACTCTACAGTAAAAAAATCAGAAAAAGCAAGAAGACAGGTATACATAGCAAAAGTACAAAGAAAATAATGATGAATTTTATCATTGCTGCAACTAATAAATAGTGTGCTAACTTACAGCAACAGCACTGTGGTAGCTGGTGCCACAGCCAATGAAAAGCAGGCGTCGACAGCGTCTTATTTCGGACATGTGCTCTTTGATTCCGCCGAGCAAAACACAATTTTCCTCAAAGTTGACGCGCCCACGCATTGTGTTCATGACAGATTCGGGTTGTTCGAATATTTCCTTCTGCATGAATGACTGAAAATTTCCTGCACAAATCACCGAATAACAAAGGACCGTATTATAAATACCACATAATCATTCAGCAATCCAGTGTACAGCAATTATTCTAGTAAAAATCCAACTCAACCATTCACACACATACCACATGCACACACACATATACATTTTAATCACCAATTTTATGGATTTAAACCTATGGTTTCAAAATACAAATGAGATAACATTTAGAAAGTGATAAAAAACAAACGGTGAACGAGAATATTTTGCCATCAAACCTTAGGTTAAAATAATCTTTACATAAAGCTCTTACATCACAAATAAAATGCACTCGAATAAATGTATCTTGAAATTCTGAGCTGAGCAGCAGACAATGTGGAAACATTTAACAAAGCGATGTGTTTACAGCATCTGATAGAATCAACCTTTCATAATCTGCTGTATCTGCATCTTCAGAGTGATGACTTCACGACTCATTGGACTCATCGGTTCACTGTCGGTCAGATTCTGGACACGATGAATGGTCAGCTTTCCGCTGCGATTCACAGCTGCCACATCATTATCTTCCAGGTAGATTACCTGATTTGTGTGTTCAATGATCGCACTGAAATAGCACAGATCACAAGTGAGAACAGCTCTTTCATTAAATTCAGTAATTTAATTTAACACACTTCTAGTAGAGAGTTGGTAGTGCTAATAAGTAGAGCTGTAAATGCGTTAATTTTTTAAATCACATTAATTGCACAATTAAATTTTTTAATCGTGCATTAATCGTGGTTTTAATGCACATGTTGTGTTGCATCAGGCTTGCGGGACTAAGTACTCGGAGCCTCATAATTTATTTTACTTACCGGTAAATGTAAGCGGTCAAATTAAGCAAAAAATTTGGCTGATTAAATTAGTTCATTAATCTGTACTCCTCTTAATTTCAGTTATTTTGGAATTTTTATAGCTTGATATGCAGCAGAATCAATACCATAATAGGTTCCAGGCAAACCTATGATAGAATCAGTTGATTATTTTGTCATATAAATGATTCATAGGTGCAATCAAAAAGCAGACAGAGACCTTGCATCGGATGCAAAGAAGTACTCAACTTCCTTTTCGTCACCAACTGGTGCCAAAGTTGACAAATCATCTCCAATAATTGACGAGTATACAGTGCCCCGATGTTCTAGGTAAACAGAATAAAATCTTTAACAACAGGATAAGAAAATCATAAGTGATTCCATGACATGATCCAAAAGATATGCAATGTATATCAGCCGAAGTGTACCAGTTATTTAGCCAATAGTTTTAAAAATACAAGAAAATTATGTTTTACAGACAAGATAAACTTACCTTTGACAGTAGACGTTAATGGTTCATTTTTAGTTTATAGAAAAACCATACAAATTATAACTTCATTGCAATATTAACTAAGAGGCAAACCTACACAAACGATATGTCACATAAACACCACACTATGTCACTGCCAAGCCAGTTGCTATTCAAAAAAATTATGCAAAATCCATTATTTTGTATTACACGAAATATAAAAAGTCATCAAAGAAATACAGTGCCTTACAAATGCAACCATTTACTGCAAACAAAATGCCCTTAATATATTGCTACCACACATAAAATTTGGGAAAATCTCTGGATACAAACCACGTTATGCAATGTTACCTTAGTTTTCAAGTCAGGTCACACTTTTTGCATTATCTTCAAGCTCAGCTGACTTTCTTCTAACTTGTAATATATATGTAATAACTATTCAAAACTATTTGATGAAATAATGAAAATATATTCCTCAGTGACCCATAGCCTCAATAAGGTCTAAGTAATTAAAAAAATCAATAAACATAAACCATAAAAAACTTCCTTTTAAATTTCTTTGTACTATTGGTTTGCACAGCATCTACAGTGTAAGTGTACTACGTAGACTTAATGTGCACACAAAATAAAATTATACAAGACTAAAAGATCGACAGATAAGAATGAAAGTCACAGGGGCTCCATGAAGCACACAACTCACACATAGCAGCAGATCAGAAAACCATAACACTGTCACCATTTTGAAAACAATAATCTAGTCAAAGGCCAAACAAGCAAAAGCATCAGATTCTATTAATGATGGCCAAATTAATGCATTATGTATTAGTTACATTCTTCCATGCTATTGTAACAAATATATTTGTACCATACAGTTAAAAAAACAAACCCAGTAACTTCCAGCAATCTCATCTGCCACCGATATGAACAAATCAGTGATGCTATCTGATATGTTACACCTTACGCTTAAGAATTGAGTGATAAATTCTTGTGTTGTTCGCATAATTGGGGTGAAAATGAAAATAGGCTAAGAATAAGCTGATTTTTGCAAATATAAGCTCAATTAAATCAAATGAATGACACAGAAAGTCTAGTAATTCACTGCATAATTTCATTTATACAGATCAATGTTTGACTATTACACTTCAAGTTACATATTCAAGCATTCTTTATTATAATTACAGTCTTAATAATTCTGATAAAGCTATCTTAATAGACCAATTAATGCTTTCAACACCTCATTCATCCTACCCACGATATTTTAAGACTGGAAACATACACTGTGTCCGGATAAAATGGGATCCCTTGCGATAACAATGAAAAACACTCGTAAATATTCATCAATTTTAAAAATTTAAGATTCATTTTAGTCCCGACATACTTATAAAAACTAATAAATGATCTGATATTTGGCAATATTCAGATTATTACACATTTCAACAAGATGGTGCACCCGCTCACCAAGCTTGTGAAACTGTTGAACTGCTGACAAAGGAAACGCATAATTTCATACATCCCAATCTTTGGCCGCCAAACAGTCCTGGTTTAAACCCAGCTGATTATAAGATTTAGGGAATAATGCAGGAAAAGCTTTACAGAATAAAGATCAGAACCATTGAAGAACTCTGTGAGCGAATTGTCAATGTATAGGATGAACTTGATCAGCTGGGCTATCAATACAGCTATTGGTCAATGGATAGTGCGTGCATCTTGAAGCTTGTGTTGGATCCAATGGGGGACACTTTCAACACAAATTTAGTTGAATGACAATTAATATTCTGTCAGGGCTAAAATGAATTTCCAATTTTTTTTAAATTGACGAATATTTACTAGTGTTTTTCATCATTGTTGCATGGAATCCTGTTTTATCCGGACGCAATGTATTAGAGCCACAATCCAAAAGCAAAGCTCGTGGCTTCAAAACATGCTTTTTACATGTGAATGTCAATTTAGAGGAGAAATTTCTGAGACAGCTGTCAAACATCATAAGAAGCTTTCATAGTAAAATAAATCTCCATACTTAAGTCAAGCAGTTGGAAAAAGTACCTGAATGATCAAGAGTTGCTCTTTCTGAAAACAGTACAATTCTATGATCCAAACATGCAATCTCTAACCATCACATAACTAGTATATATACCAATTAATTTTTGCCTGTTTATCAAGCAACACTTCATCTAAGAAGTCTTTTTGCAGAAATATGAGACAACACAAATCCAGCATTCACTTATACTAGTTAACCCTTAAGCCATCGGAACCGAGTATTCTTGGTAACATTGCATATATTTACAAAGTATTTGGGGGTTCAAGGGTTAAATATCATTAATGGTCACACGCGTTTATACTCTAGTTCTCAGAATATGTGCAAATCACAATATACAAAATCTCCAATGTAGTGTTTCTCAAATAAACTTTTAAATAGCATATTTTTCAATAAAATTTTGCCAGTCTATGCTTTCCATTAGGTGCACAAAATGATAATAGTAAATCTGATTTTAAAAACAACCCGGCGATTGTGCAAAATGAGTATTTAAGAAATTGCCAGGTCATGTTCACTACAAAACCTGACAGATTTTCACTCAATCCCATTTTAACTGAATTTATTTCTCATTCCTAGTCCATTAATCCCATTATATATATATATATATATATATATATATATATATATATATATATATATATATATATATATATAAAACATGACTGCCTATGTTTCTCATCTTCAGCTATTCATCACTGCGCATTAAACTGGGTTTCTTCACTACCTACACTCTTAATGCAACAATGCACTAAAAAACCCTCTTAAATAGATTCTTGTACTTTCTAATTATAATTACCTAAACAAACAATAGCAGCAATACCACCATTGTAGTACTTTTCCATTACTCTTGACTTAGCAGTGTTGGGCAAATGGTATGCTGCAGCACCTCGGGGTGCCGCAAGAAATTTCAAAGGTGCTGAGAAAAATTTAGGAATTTCAAACATTTTACAAGTAGAAACTGCTAAATGAAATGTATAAAACTGATAAATGACAAAAATAGAAATTTCTTCACCTATAGAATGTATAGATTCTATACTAACTAGAGTCTAAACTTATTTTATAATTTTTATACTATACTAACTATACAAGTTTTACTAGGGTGCTGTGGTGCAATTTATTTATCAGGGTGCCTGGGACCAAATAAAAGTTGCCTGACACTGATTTAGCAGCTAGTGATTAAGAGAAAGGTGATCATTCTGACAACTTTGCTTACACACCAGTGCCAAAGGCTTAAGTAAAATGTTTAGAAAAATAAATTTGAGACAATTGGACTCATTGAAAATATATGAAAATAATACGAAGAACATAAAGCTAAGTCTAACATATCAAATTACATGCTCTCTAAGTAAAACATGAACACTAAATTCACATTGAGAAGAATATAATATGCAGAATGCTAATAGAATCTAGACGTAAGGTCACTGCAAACTTTTAATGTGAAACTGCTATAGAATTATAATCTGCAATACAATGAGTGAATGTTGATACCAATAAATTACTAGCTCTAACTAACATCACATCCATTAACAAACATTCTGGCTACAAATAAGTCCCATACGGTTAATCATTATACAATACAACTTAACTGTCATGAAACGCATCTAAATTCCAATCTATAATATTAAAATCCTTATCTGTATGTCAATACAACTTAACTGTTGGTTGACTATTGGTGAGACGGTTTAGAAACGCGTTGATCTAAATTCCAATCCGTAGTCATAAGATGCATTAAGAGGACATCCCAACCAAATCAATTACCATACCAGCAATGAAGAATCTTCAAAAACATATCACCGACTAAAACTATTATGAAATCAGCGTCCATCCAATGCAAATCACTTAGCTATACAAAAAAATTCTGGCAGTTATGAACCATCTGCCTACCCTTGCTAAAGAGAACTGGAAAGCGATCGGTAGCTAGCTTGGTAGGACTTTTAACTCCAATCACAAGTGGACTTCCACGCCTAAAAATCAACAGCATCACTGACCTGACAAATCACAACTAGAAACAGTCAAAATTGAGTCTTTTTTCATCAAATGATTTATAAATCCATCACCTTCATTGACTAACATAACGACTACACGAGAAAAGTAGAAGGCATATTTAAAATATCATAAATATTTTTCATTTTAAAAACTGTCTAAAAAACTTTCTCCAATTACAGAAAGCAATAATTAAATATCTTAAAAACCAGTGGCATGCAGAGAGTGGTGGGCACCCGGGGCAAAGTGGATAAAAAACGTCTGACTAGTAAAAAAGTTCGCAGAGTCAATTTTGGCACCCTTGGCACCCCCATCTGGTCGACGCCGAGGGTCACCACCCCACTGGCCCCCCTCTGTATGCTACTATTATAAACTATTCACATTGAAGTAAGCAACCGGATAAACATGATTAAATGGTGCCATATAATTGTATACCATATTATCTTGCATAATTTCGTGCATAATACGAAATTCTTCCGTGAAAAAATCGGTGCAAAGCCCAGGTGCGTATTATGTATAGGAATAAATTTCTCTGCACTTTTCAGCCAAACTTCAAATATATTACATTACATAACAAACACTACTCACCTGCACAGATCACTGCAAAGCACTTTAGGCTACTGCCAAAAGCATAATTATCAAGGCAATGTATAAATTCGTGAATTTAAACAATTTACCTGTACTTGCACCTAATTTACAAAAGTAGCAGACACTAATAGGTGATAATAGAAAATATAAATTTTGAGACAAAATGAGAAAATATAATATAGTAGGACATTGTGCAGTAGCAACTAGCAACCAGACTGATTGAAAATTAAAAAGCTCTAAACCAGTAAACCCTAAACCAGTAAACCCTAAATAAATACAATACTTTTAATAAGGTGGACGGTTTGGAAGAGGATCTGCACAGGACTGAATCTCAATGGAAAAACTGATGGAAGACACCGAATGACTTTGGAAGAAACAGCAAAGGACAGAGAACTTTGGAGAGATGTCATGGAGAAGTCAATAACTGGACACAGCTTGAGGACGAAGACCTGACCTTTTAAATATAAATACCTTCAAAAGAACTAGATTTGATAAGATACAAATGGCTGTAATCTGTCTCACTCCCATCAAGCAGCAAAATCAGCTGCTGGCTTTTTACGTGGAATAAAATGGCAAAAGGCATCAAAAATGCTATCTAACAATTTGCTCTCTCTAACTTTGTGCAACTACAGTAGGAAGTTTTAAGTTCTCTGCTACAGTGCAAAGTGGCGAATATTCTCAGGCGAAATGGGCACATTCTACAGGGATAATACAGTTTAGAGTATTTACCAACCATAGTCAACAGATTGTCCATAGCAAACCCAATAAAAACACTTTTAAAATATGAATATTGAGACCATTATTACCTTGCTACAACTATTTCTCCAGGATAATGGCTGCTCTTAAAGGCCAGAGCAAACGCACCTTCCTAAAAACATACACGTACATATGTGTCAAGCAAGCAAAAATTTTATAATTAAGATTTAATTATGCAACAGAATTAAAGCAAATTAGATAAAATTGTAAATAAATTGACATAACTCCTGGTTAAACCACTGACTTATTTTGTCACATAAATTGCTGGAAAATTTATTTGAGCTCTGGTGGGCCATGTAAAATCAGTCCGTGGGCCACAAGTAGCCCGCGGGCCACATGTTGGACAGCACTGTCATATAGCATGAAATGCAGCTGAAATATGACACTACTGACCAACTGCTGAATTGTCTTTTCAACCAGTTCACGGAATGTGACACCATTAGGATCTTTCTTGTGAATTTCATAAAAGTGTTTTATAAGTTTGACAATAGTTTCCGTGTCTGTCTCCGACTCAAATTGATAAGAACGTTCCGACTGTAAAAGTTACAAATATACAAATCCAGTTCAACAAAAATACAAAAATTAACAAATCAATGAAATTACATAAAGATATTTACTGAAACCCCTACTGTATACCTCATTTAATTCAATATAATAGCATTATGATTCCTAAAGCATACCATAATTATGGTAAAAGAGTGGCAAATAAATGGTTGCCAACATTTAATTTAACCTTATGAGGTCAGTGTATCTAGTAATTTGACATTTATAAACAGAAAAGTGACATTTTATTGCTTCTGTCAATTTAATGAGACATATGAGATGTCAGCATCTTCGGTTGATACTGCAAACTGGGCAAAACCAGCAAGCTATAAGAATAACAATTTCTGAAACACTCTTTCAATTATCTTCCTCTCTTTCCAAATCCTTCCTCCTTCTTCCCTCATTGTCTTCCACACTTCCTATTTAGACAAGTGTATACGTGTGCATATGCACATGTATAATATGAGTGCATGTATAAATAAATCTATAAATAAAAAGTAAAATCAATGCAAACTTTTAAGTTAATAAACATCTGAACTTTACCAGGAATGCCTTAAGGTCTTTGTAGTTTGTGATGATTCCATTGTGTATAACAACAAACTCTGGAAAATAAAAATCTTAAAATGTATACATTTAAATCAAGTAGAATAAACTGAGCAAATGGCTCTGTATCTGACGATCTAAAAGCATTACTGTACTGAATTAGATCAATAAACAACAGATGTGTCTTCAAGCTTCGTGCATTTTATGATTTATACTGAATGAACGGAATTCATAAAAATACTAAAAATACCAGCTCTTGATAAAATTATATGAAGCATCTGAAATATTCAAAATCATTAACAACAACATTCATTACACCTGCCTTCTGTCAAATCTCTTATGAATAGTGCCTGATATTATATAATTCTCAGTAAATGTTCCATCAAATATTGAATTTCTAATTAAGCAGTCCTGATTTAGTGTAGCACAGTCTTGAACAATCTCTTAAAGGCAATGTCAAATGGGTTTGACAATAGAGGACACTTCAATTAATTATTATCTAATACAATTGTAGTGTAATCCTATAGCAACATATTTCAAAACCATATGCTGCACATGAGCTGCAATGCAACAAACATGTATAAAAACACACGTGCAACTATCCACCGTTCTTGCCCCAGGATATGTTGTGTGCATACTAACCCCACACAATACTATTCATGAATACCATTTGTTCACAACAGATGGCTGAGAACTGCTGTCACGTATTCATTTTCTCAGTCGATGGACACATAAATCACTTGAAGTCAACCAAGCACCCCCCTGCATGCACTTTCAGTGGGAAATAATTTATGTAATAACAAATTGCTAGACCACTCAGTAATACTTAATGTTCAACACAGGCTACAGAGAAAGGTGACATATCAATCACATACAGTCTACAGTCACATACAGTCCATAAACTACAGCCATAGATTTTGAGATCTTCTAAATTAAGCTTCACTCTAAATATATACAGTATACATATATGTATGTTCACACCCTGCACTACCAGTTCATCAGAAAAGAGATCACCTTTTCAACAGTATATGAAAACTAACCACCACTGGAGTCTGATCTCTGAGGGTGAGTGTTAACCCAGTTCGGTTCACCGTGAGTGGCCCAGCGCGTGTGAGCGATACCAATGTGTGTACTGAATACAACATCGAATTTCAGATCTTTCTTGGCAGCTTAATTTCCCAACAAAATAACAGAAATACACTAACTAAATCAACAAGCTGCTTCAGTGACAAAAAGCACTAGAATAATAAATTCAAAGTTACTACAGTTAACTACAATTAATTAATTACAATTTTGCATAAATTAGGACAAAATTTAACAATGATGCGAATGTCTGCAAGACCTGAGAATTACCAATAAGCTTTCTAGAAAACTTATATAAATGTTACATTTCTCTGATAAATGTGATTTCATGCAGAGATAGCAAAACTGCCGAGATTATGTATTAAACAGTACTTTCAATTTCTTCTTCAAGTGCAGCCACTTTCCCCTTTCGTTTGAGTAAGACGAGCGCAACTTCTAGAGCACTGAGATTTACTTCATTGCATCCATCAATTGCAATACCTGCATAATTTGAACAAATGAGTAAAGAAGATAATTTACAGTACGACCAAAGCCACTGCAACAATGTACACATGAATTCCCTGGGAAAAGGCAGCAAAGTAGAGTAATGAAATTAAAAGCAACAAAGACTTCAAATATCTGAATGTCCAAACACTGAAATACAAAATCCTAGTGTCAAACAGCTTTAAACACTTCAATAGGATGTGACAAATTAAGAAGTAACTCAAAGCAAATACCACCAGACCACAGATTCCCTTGGTCTTTTAATTGAAAACATTTGGCCTATTTTACACAGATTTGATGCTAATTAAAAGTAAACATAGTTTTCACAATGAATTGTCATTTTCAACACATTTTGCAAATTAATTATTAGGCTACGGAAACAGTTGTAGTCATTTTCAAATTGCCATATTCAATTGCACTGTTACTAAAATTTAACTAAGTCCTAAATAGTTTTTATTTGTCTACATATAACTCCATATTATAACTTCAAATGTCAAATGTTGCTAGAAAATCATGAAATATTAATTTTCTACAAGCTATCTGCAGAAACATGTTATAAAAACAATTTAAAACATGCATGAAATGAGTGAAAATGTGGCAGTTTATTATCGTCATCCATGATACCAACAGTCAGCATTTAAGAAGGTTAAGTGCTGCAGTAAAATTGTCCACTTCGATAGTAAGCACATAATTAGCGTGCACAATTAGTGATGGGATATGAAAAGTCTGGAGGTCGTTTCAGCAAATCAATAAACAAAGTCCATCGTCAAACCTAACTTAGAATAACTGCATTGGCTAAAAATATTACATCTACATTGCACAACATCTGCCAGCAATTTCATCAGTTTTGCCAGTCACAATACATCTGGTTGCTATACGTCCATATGTTCAACCATGCGTTCAACTGTTTGCCAATAACCAAGTGATTACAACAAGAGAGTTGAAATCAGTTCATACCTGCAGAGTCATAGCCTCTGTATTCTAATCTCTTCAGACCATTTACAAGAATCTTGATGATTTCTTCTCTAGTTCTTGGTGTCAAAAAATTCAGATAAGCGAATATGCCTATACAACACAAAACAAACGACCAGTAACACCGCATTAATTTCACACACATAGGATTTGCAGGGTAACAAATGAATTTACAAATAATGTGACACCATGGACAATATTCATAAAATTTTCACAAGAAAATCACATCATGAAAATGAAATGCCAGAGTATGTCTTTATAAGTTCAATGATATTAGTAGCTGTTGCACTGCACTCAAACATAGGGGTTGTTGTCAAACGAAAAATTTTAAGTTCAGCAGAAGTTATGGCCTTTATAAATCTTCATGCCTCCCCACGGAGCATGCATGAGTGAGAGTTTTCTTTGCGGTTTGGTGTTAGCAAAGTGCAATGCTCACGTTACTCAGTTATAAATTGCAGGTTTACCATATCTCTGATGACATGTGAAACAACTAAGATAATATTTCAATAAAGTTTATGCTTTATTCAGCTGCTTATTGCTTAGTTAGATAAAAATGTGTACAGTAATTGAGTGGGTAAATTTTTTGCATGATGCCATTTGATGGTCCTGGTCTTGGCTGGCTGGTCTTGGTCTTAGTCTTGGTCTTGATGGTAGTGGCCTTGGTCTTGGTCTTGATGGCAGGAGTCTTGGTCTTGTCTTGGTCTTACAACTGCTGGTCTTGACTACAACCCTGGTATCAGATTGACTAAACTCAGAAAACAAAAGCTGACACAAGAGATCCGGCAAAGGTTTTGGTTTATTTCAAATTTCAATCCTACACGCACTATTTAGAACAAACACAAAAATCTTCTCTGAGAACAATACCCACTACATGATATTAGAAGGGAATAGGCAAACCATTAGTACACTCTCACATTAAAAACCTTCAAATAGTATTCTTAACTATCACAGTAGACCAAAAATTCATTTGTTACTATCAATAATAACTATCATCAATGCAGTCTAGCATTTTCAAAGACTGCTAAAAATCACCAGTCCACAATCACTCAAACTAAACCGAACTTTAAAAGACATTACTTTCTAGCTCCCAACAAAGCATCTAAGTCATGACCACCACGACCATCATGACCACGACCACCGCCATCAAACTCAATAAGATGAGTATAATTGTAACCTATACCACTTAGATGTCAAAGCCATAAAAGCTCAATCATACACCTATGACAAAATAAAATACGTTAAAATATGGGCGTATGAATAAAAAAATAAAATACATGTATGATACGCATATTTTATAAGTCTGCTCGGTTACTTATAATTTGCTTACTTAGCGAGCAATATCAATTGTGACGTCACGCCATGTCACTGTAACTGATCCCAAAAATCACTTAGTTAACACTTGTTCCTCTTCTAATCTCTTTATGCAGGTAAATGGTTAACAGACTGCGGTAATTGACACAATTTCATGGCTATGCAGGCCTAAGGTATTTTTGCTCACGTATGATAGCGCGTATGATAGAGTCATACGTTAAAATACGTGCGTATGATACAAAAAATATAATACG
The DNA here is from genome assembly GCA_018105865.1 of Metaphire vulgaris. Classification (NCBI taxonomy): domain Eukaryota; kingdom Metazoa; phylum Annelida; class Clitellata; order Crassiclitellata; family Megascolecidae; genus Metaphire; species Metaphire vulgaris. Next base: position 10,456,679 of record CM030847.1, on the reverse strand, counting down.
TATGATACATATGATCGAGCTTTGAAAGCCATTATACTTCTCTCTTATCAACATCACTTGAAGATATTGGTAATAAAAATAGTTTTATATAGTCCACATACCTGGTACTTAAATGAAATTGAGATGATTAAGAACAAGTCAAAACAATTAGGTCACTCAATCAATATTGTTTTGCTAAGTCCATGAAAAACCAGTCTTACTATTCCCACAATTTAAAAAAATTAAACCATAAAACTTTTCTGTGAAAACATCTGAAAATTTTTGAATTTTCAAGCATAGACAAACATATACAAATGGACTTATCAAGAACAAGCACTACCCAAAAAGTTACATGGACAATACAGTAGGTCTATATTTGCATGATTAAACCAACACACTGCTGTAAAAGTAAACATGCTAAGGTAAATATACTTAGCCATATGAAAACTTCTGCATGAAAACAATGCAGTAGACAATCACAGTTATTCAACACTACACAAATCACAAACTAACTTGAGAACACCAGAATTTTCCCAATGAACGTGACAATACAGTAGGTCTATATTCTATGATCATTTAATAAGCAAGATTAATATTCAATAATATCCTCATAATGAGTATACAGCATTTTACATGAGCAAAATCAAATCAGTAACTTCTTCAGCACCATTATATAATGCACTGGACATTAGTCGATGGTGTCTTGAATTATAAATTGCTGGAAAGTGTATGTCCCAGAAACTTCATGAATTGAATTTCAAAAGTTCAGTCTCAAGTCACCCAGTTAAAGAGGATTAATTGAGGATTAAGGGCTAAGGAGGAGAGGCAATTGAAAATATATTTGTTTGAATCTTGATCTAAAGATCACGATGCAGTCACCTAATTGCACCGAAGCAGATTGTCCATTTCCAAAGTCTTAGTCAAACTGCAAAAAGGCTCTACTACCAATGGCATTGCTAGTGTAAGGTTTCAATTTCGTGCATCCGACTAGTGTAAGGTTTCAACTTCATGCATCTGATTGGGTAACCAAATGCTGAGACTGCTGCATACCTGACTTGAGATGTTCAATGAAAATTCTATCAACATTATTTCCAGCAACACTTTCAGCATCATCAAACAGGTGAATATAGATCATTGTTTAATACATTTCACGTGCCTTTAAGTCCAATAAGAATATAAATCAATCAATCAATCAATCAATCAATCAATCAATCAATGGTAAAACTTCTTTCACACTGGTTAATTGTTATTATAACAATGATATATCATAACTTGGTGGTGACTTCAAAGTGCAAAATTATAGTTTAAAAATCATATCTGTGGTAGTTCATAGTTGAAAGTTCATAAGTCAGTCCATGAGTTTGTGGTTCTGGCTAAGAAAAGTATGGAGTCAAAAATAGATGTGTTTGAAATCAAGACCTGAAAGTTGAAAGACTCTCGGTTTGGCAAACTCAGTGCATGCATTCTGCACAAGTGCCCAAAAGCCTGTGTCTAGCAACAGAGAAAGCATATCACCCAATGGTGCCCCTGCAGTATATGGCATCAAAGTGTCAAAGCATCTGTATATATCCTTGAAATTAATTAATATTGCTCTGACAAACTGCCAAGCACTTCATAATTATAAAAAAATCACGTGGTGTCATAAAAATTGAAGTTACCACGCATTGCATCATATTACTTGATAGCAGATTCGTATGAATATAAATGTTCCCAATTTAAAGCAGTACGACTATGGGATTATGACTTTCACTAGTTTCATAAATAAGCGCTGCATAAATCAATCACAGTAGATTGACAGAGGCAAAACAATGCATGGCACAGAGCCCAAATAAACTCGATCGTGTATATGAGCTATATAAAATACAATGTATCGGTACGAAAACCCGATAATATCACATTTAACGCTAGATCTACGACAGCTTACCGCACATCTTGATTCGGTCGAATACAGAACGGTGACAAATGGTTCTGTGATGTTTCTGGCTTCAGCTGAAAAGACGAAATCGACAAAACCAGTGGACAACACAACAGCCACGTCGACTCCAATTCTTCTTCACTAGAAACGCAACCGTCCAAAATGAATATTCATCGGAGACCACGCCTTAATTATTAAACATTCATAGTGTATTCTTATCTGGACCAGAATCATAGAAATCATAGACCAGACTGCATGCTGAGTACATGAATATTCATCGGAGGCCACGCCTTAATTACAAAATATCCATAATATATTGTAGCGGCTGTCGTGCACGATCTACTTAAAAATAAAATAGGTCATGCTTTTTGCAGACGAACACAATTCACTAATTTATATACAGAACTTGTTTGTCTTGATTTGGCGTTTCTGCAGCAACATTCAAAGGAACAGAAAAGAATTGTCAACCGAACAAAAGTAAAAACATAAAACTATATGAAAAGAACTAAAGTGAAGTCGTTATGCGGTATCATAATCTGTGGCTAGATATTAATCGTTTGACATAAAAGAGTTCACTGCGCATGCGCTTTTGGTTTTTGATGATAATTTCTGGTTAAGGAATGTTAAGAATTGTTCTTATTTTTATTTTCTTAATTGGTTTTAATATTCCAAAGCAAAGCATTTTATCCGAAATCTGGGTAATCCAATTAGTTTGTTTGTCGCTGAAAATTAGAAGAGATAGTTGGTTTAAGGTTTAACCGACCCGCCTCCTGTGATCAGCTACATATTACGCGCCCAGATCGATTACATCGGGATTTATGAAGAATTCGTCAGTGTTAGTTTTGTTTCCACTTTCTGGCTACATTCTTCAGTCATTTTTGTAGAACCTGAGACAGGCGATCGGTAGTTTATACAGCAGAAAAGGCCAGTAAAGGCCCGAAATATTCGAAATCAATGTGTGTGGGGGGGAGCATGCCACTAGTAATGTATGCACGGGATTTTGAAGTATTTTGGATTCTACTCTTACACAGATCCATATCATCTGTAAAACACTTTCGGGGACGGTCCAGGAAATTTCTCGATAAACCTAATTAATGCTTTTTAGCAAAGACAGAGTATCAATTATCCCCAATGTTTTCCCCTCTTTCTTGGTAAAAAATTCTTGTTCTACCAAATGATGTTGATGCCAGAATTACACCAAATTAAGATTCTCTCATTTCTCTAATATGACCTTTTTTTCTTGTCAGATTTGTATTTGGAGAGGGAAAATATAACAATATCAGGATGACCTTTTATGGCTTGTCAAGACGTATTTCATGGACAATTTTAAGTCCCCACCATAATATGCAATATACCCCAAAATGGAGGGGATATTTATATTTCATGGATTCAACTTTGTGCTGTAAAAAATTCTATCTTGCAATCATCACTTGAAGGAGGTTTACGCTTTTCTTGTTGTTGATCATACAAATATCATCTGCAAATTAGCACATTACCACTTTCGTGATTTGTATTGTATCAGGAAATTTCTCGATAAACCTACAGTAATGCTTTTAGCAAAGACCTTAGTGTCTAGACGTTTCAATTATTGTAACTCCCTCCTTTCTTGGCATCTCAAAATCCCATCTTGTTAAAGTTCTAGTTCAAAATTCACTGGCATGAGTAGTCTCAAAACCTGAGCACACAACAGAGTTAAGAATATATGGTCTCTTATATGGTCTCTAATATAATATTAATATTTTCTAACAATCTGTTATTGATTTGCTGTTTTCTATGATTATGTGCTTGGTTCTGAATTTATCACTTTTTATCTATCTTTCAGTCAGTGAATTGGCAGCACTTAGTTATGATGAATGTGTGTTTGTGTAATTAGATGTCATTTCGACGAATCCGCCCAAGCAAATTCCGCCATGTCTTTGGGCAGGCATTGAAGCGCGATCAGTGCTATGACAATATTCGTATTACTAAAAGTTCATGGGATTCAATCTTCTGTGCTGTAAATCCAAAGTATCTTGCAATCATCACTGAAGCTGCTGGTGGAGGTGCTTTTCTTGTTGTTGATCTAGACAAGGTACTGTGTTTGGTTAAGTCACAAGCCATCTGTAAATAATATAGGTACAGGATGCAGTTAGTGCATGTTTGTTAAGTGTCTTCATTTTAGTCAAAACCAATTTTTTTTATAATACATGGTGTTGCAAAAATTTAATGTCATACAAGCATTATTATATATATATATATATATATAAGCATATATATATATATATATATATATATATATATATATATATATATATATTCAGCTACTGTGTTAGCTCTCTTTATTACTGCCTAATTTTCATTGTCTTATTTGGAAATTTTGAAGAAGATGCCTTGATGTAGAACTGTAAATTGCTTGTCAAATTGTGTCAGTTTAACTGGCTATTACCAGTAATTCCAGCTTTTATAGTCAACAAAATTACAGAAGTCAATTGAACTATTCATTTGGCTGTGCAAGACATCATGTGATAGAATGGCTTGAAGACCTACCAGAAGATGGTCAAGAAAAGAAATATTTATTCCTTGTCTGTTATGAGCCACGCTTTAGTGTTTTCCATGGTCATGTCAGTTGGCCAATAATTATTTTTAATTTTATATGTAGTTGACAAAGTCACAAAAATCATAGAATTATTAATATGACTGTATAAGATATCATATTGTTGAATTCAGTATCTGTCTTCAGTGGGTTTTGTTGGACCATTTAGGTATAATTTTTGTCACCTACAAGATATTAGAAGGCTCCCAAGTTATAGTGAGCCATGGGCCTTGTGGTTCTGTGTTATGCTACTGTTCCTCACATACAACTTCTATGCAAGAGTAAATTTTACATACAGGGCTAAAATAATGTGTTTTTATGTAATACTAGTACTTCTGTGTGAATCATTGATGACTTTTTGCGGTGTCTTGCCTACGGTCATCACACTGTGTACCATAGTTAGCTATTACGTCTGGCTTATCTTTTAGACTGGCCGAATTGATCGTGATGCCTCTTTGGTTGTTGGCCACAAGGCAGCTGTACTTGACATTCAGTGGTGTCCACATAATGATGACATCATTGCCAGTGCCTCAGAAGACTGTACTGTGAAGGTGTGGCAAATACCAGAGGGAGGATTGCTGAAAAACCTCGAAGAACCAGTCGTAGATCTAGTGGCACACCAGAGAAGAGTGGGACTTGTTGTTTGGCATCCAACAGTTCAAAACATTCTTTTAAGTGGTGGTAGGCGATAATGGCCATTTGATCATTTGATTAAGTAATCTGCTAGTTTGGCAATTTATTAACTTCATTTCATCTAGGAATTGAAGTAAAAGTTGCAACAACCTAATAATGTAGAGTATGTGACTATTAGAACCGTTTTACCTTGTTTACAGAATTGAGTTGAAAGTTAGCTGATGGCCGTGGGTTGTCAGACTGCAGGAAATGGATTTTGGACAAGACATTTCACTAAACAGTACAGCATTATGCTGTAGAAATTACAATTCCTGCTTCACACCACAAGCATTTATGCTGGTCTGCCAATCCCGATCTGTGGTTCAACTCAGTTGTTTCTGCCCCAAAACTTGACTCAGCTGTGAATGAGTACATCGGTGTTAACTCACAAAGAAGGAAAGGTGGCGAGGGAAAGGCTGAATCCGCCCTCATTCAGCGTTGCCGTATATAACTGAAGGCGCTAACCCTGTTCCCGGCAGGTCCGCGATGAAACACCTACCTACCTTCACACCACAAAGATGTGTGACTTCGGCAAGCGATTATGTTGAAACAGTGCAACCCTCCATGCTTAAAAATTTCTGATTATCATTATGCTGACGTTGCAAAGATGCTGTGATATTAATTTGATTGATTTGATTTGTTATCTGTGTAGGATCGGACAACAAAATAGTGATTTGGAATGTTGGAACAGGAGAACCATTTGCTGAAATGGAGTTTCCAGACATTCCGCTGAGTGCCTCGTGGAGCTGGGATGGTGCCAAGTTTGTGGCCTCTTTCAAAGATCGTAAAGTTCGTATTGTTGACCCACGTACTGGAGGCAATCTTCATGTAAGATCTAACTAAATGATTCTAATTTATTATATAAACTTTGTCTAATGATGTATTCCGGTTTTACATGTCCTTTGACAGAAATATGACGTTGTGCGTCAATTCATAACATCAGTTTTTTATACTGTGCGTTGCCTTACAGTTTGGGTCATGTTCATCTGCGATTGAACAATGGCAGGCTTGGCTACAAAATGAAGCCCTGGAAATTGTTTACCTTGGTGGTCCGTCGTATCAGTCGTAGTTGCGTAATTCCTGCTTATACATTCTAGCATTGAGTATCATAAACATTGTTCATACCTGCAGGGTTTACTCTGCCATCGTCTGCTGCTGATGATGATGACTGATGATTGCCTAGAATATCATTTGATAATTTTCAATCTCTTGTAATGTTTTCACGGTGCTGACATTTTTACTATTATGCAATGCTTAAATAATTAATGGCACTTTATTTTTAAAATTTTAGGAAGTTTGTGCACATGAGGGTAGTAAACCTACGCAGGTTGTGTTCTTAAAGAACGGATCAGTATTCACCACTGGATTTTCTAAAATGAGTGAAAGACAGTATGCTCTTTGGGATCAAGTTAGTATAGTCTGTATTGCTGGATTTCATAGCAACTGTCAAGAAGGACATCCTGTAATTTTAGACCGTTCCACTGAGGTGTATAGAGCTATACAACGTTCACCTGTTGTATAGCTCTATATACCAACAGAATGATTATACTTTACTAGTGGTATGTACTTCTCTATGTCTGTAATTTGTTTGCATCTGATTTTAGCCACCGTTGGAATTTACTAATCAACATACTTAGTATTTATTTAATTACTTTGATATTTCTTATTTATTGCCTGCCTATTAATTCTGTTCTCTTTCTTCTTTCATTAAATTTGAAATGTTTGTTTTATCTGGGTGTCCTTTCAGGATTTGAAGAATATGAATACAAGTGAAATTGATACAAGCAATGGTGTTATATTTCCATTTTATGATCCAGATACAAATATGGTGTATCTTTGTGGAAAGGTAACTGAAAAATATGAAACACCTTTAAGTTGATGCAAATTATCTGTGAACATATTATTATATGCAGCTCCACAATTTGTTGGCATTCATTTTTATTGCGTCCAGGCACACGCTTGCAGAGTATTAATTGATAATATTAATATAGTGAAGGTTTGATTTTGATTTGCATTCATTCCTTTACTACAATGACTCTTCTAGCCAAGGTTACAAGGTTTTGGTATCTTTTTTTATGTATGAGCTGCGATTCAACTTTGCCGGAAAAGAAAACAGCTGTAGAAATCTCTCAGCTGCAATTTTTTAAAGAATTGCTCTGTGGTTGCTCATATACAGTCACTCAGAGCAGTGCAGAGTAGATAGTAATGTAATTTTATCCCCTATTACATCTGACAAAATACTTAGGATGGACATACCTTAATTGAAGCATTAAGGTGCTTTTATTGAAATATTTATGTGGTTAATTTTTGCGGGTAATTTGTAATTCAGTTACATTGATGAAGTAATTTTTCAGCTCTGTTGTCCAATATTGCATTATATCTACATTCGTATACCTGTTTGCAAGCACTGTTTGTGTAAGTGTGGCTAGTTTGATTGCCCATTGAACTCGCTGAGGAAAAGTGCAGATTATTTTTGACCCATGCTGTTGTTAAGCTACAATGTGTTGAATTTGGTAGGAAATAAACCTGTTACTAATTCTATCTGCATGTTTTGAACCTGAATTTTGAATATTTGGTGCTTTGGTTGTGAGCATGATTGTGACCAATGCTGTTGCAAATGGCATAACATTTTGAACTTGAATTGCTGTGTTTGAATATGTTACAGGGTGACAGTGTCATCAGGTATTTCGAGATCACAGACGAGAGTCCATACGTGCACTTTCTTAATCTTTACCAGTCTTCTGATCCTCAGAGAGGAATTGGCTGGATGCCAAAAAGAGGACTTAACGTCAACAACTGTGAAATTGCTAGGTATGCTTTGAGAGTACTTGGGGGTCTGTGTACGTTTCAAAATTTTTGTGCAATTTATTTTGTATTCTTGCAATAAAATGAATCATCCTTGTGTATTTCTTGCTACACTTTTTTGTGTATCGCTTGCAGTGCTGGAGAGTTTCTTAAAGTGACTGCTCATATAGTTATTTGCTGTTAAAGCTAGAATTTTGTGTTACACCTGTATCATATTGATATCTGGCATGTTATTGATGAGCAATGTTTCTTTGCTGTGGTTATTTCTTTGAACTTTATATTAGTTAATAATAACTTGCTGTCGGACTTTTTTCATTGAATGCATTGCTGCAAAGTGCCAAGTGCACGCCATTAATTAGGAAAATTAATTAAGATTTTAATCACCAATCAAGATCAGAAGAAATATAGAAATGAAACATGGATATTCATGCAGAATTCAGTGACAAAGTGACGTAAGGCATTGGCTTGGTGATTGGGCATATTTGTTTCTCCAGCATCAGTGTGTCCACTCCAACATGGAGTGAACATTATTAGAGTGCGTTGAACCATTGACGTCCAGTGCATTATCATAAAAGCTCTATGTAAATTCAAAAGTTTTGTTTCACAGCATTACTGCAATTTTTAATGTGTCACTCAATGAATCCTTGAATTCTGTTTGAATAAATTTGTTCTGTGATTTAACTTAAGTGCGAACAATTCCCTCTGCCTGTGCCCGATTTTGATTTGTCTAGATCAGCCTACCGTTGAACCAAAGTGCAGCGAATTTGAAGTTATATTAGAGTTGTGATTCTATCAATAAAGACTGTTAATTTGAGTGTTTGAATCACTGCTTTGTCCTTCACAACCCTGGCTTTTAAACTGTGACTTTACTATTTTGTTTTGCTTTGCTAGTGACTTGCTTTTTCTCTACATTACATCTATTTATTTATCATGCACGTTGAATATCTTTTAATTACAGGTTCTACAAACTGCATACTAAAGGCCTGTGTGAGGTTATATCGATGACTGTGCCAAGAAAGGTAGGGAGAGACTTTTAAAAATTTATTCAATGCATCCAGGCATTTATGATGCCTCACTGTTAACTTTTTTATGTTACTTTTTAAAGGTTATCATAACAGTGGTGCGCTAAAAGATTCTTGTCTCTTCACGCGAAATGCATAATGGTTAATGGTGTTTTTATTAGTCAGAGCTTTTCCAGGATGATCTCTATCCTAATACTCTTGGTGATGTGCCTTCATTAACAGCAGAGGAATGGATAGAAGGAAGAAATGCAGAACCCCTATTAGTGAGTATATTAATGTGTGTGTGTGCGTGCGTGCGTGTGAGTCAGTTTGGGTCTATTATTTATGGGATATGCCATTCCGAGGACCATTTGTTGCAGTAGGCTTTACATTTTGACAGATCAGCCAAGAATGAAGAAAGTTCTTGCACTCGGAGTAATTTCACTGCTAAGTGAACTAAAGAACTTGTTTAAGCTGCAGATTTTCTTATTTGTGTTACTTTTTGTAGCCATAGTTATATTAGTTAAAAGTGGGGTATTTTGCTTGTAGGGTTCACTTTGGGGCATTCTTGTCAAATCAACACAGCCATCAGATGTCACCATCTCAGATTTTGATAAAAATTTGCATAATTCTTCATCCCCTTTAGTAATGTTGAAACCATAATTTTAGAGTTTTGAGTCAACTCATGTCCAAACTATGGGTCCTGAAAGTTTGGTCGACCTGCACCAACTCGCGACAGTGAAATGATAATATCTCCACTTCTGTGATAGCTAGAGACATGATCTTTGCACTAAAATTTAGCTTTTTGAAAGCTCTGTTTTGGTCTGTCAACAGGTATACCAAGAGTTTGGAAACCAAAAGAACAGAAGCAATGCTAGCATATAATTTGACATTTCGGCCATTGTACATTGAACAATATTTGTGATTTCATTTGTGGATAAGTCTTACATTGTGAAGAATTAATGGTGAAAATTTCAGAGTGCTCACTCTTATAGTTTTTATGCAGTGATTAAAAGAATATCCACCCCAATGCAAAATCATAGTTAAAACATTAAGTACTGTTAGACATTGCACACTAAGTGACTGAACTAATTTAGTATGCCAGTGACATCCGACACTAAGACAAATCTGTGACAGTTTGCCTTACAATTAACAGTATTTTTATATGTATATTTTCACTTTAATAATTTGTACTTAATACAGTTTACAAGCAAAATATCACTAATACATAATGTAGCAGCAGAAGATGGAGCTCATTATTCAAAAGTGTGTTGATTTGACGTGGAATGCCTCTTTGGCAGATCAAAGTTTTTAGAATAATTTTTAATTAACAGATTTCACTGAAGGATGGATACAAGGCTACAAAGAAGCCGGGCATTGCTAAAGTAACTGAGAAGCCAAATGTTCTCTCGAGCAAAAGTGATCATACTAATGACGTCTCAAGAGGCAACACGACTCTTCATGAAAGTCTCAGTTTACATGAAAACTCGGCTTCAGCCATTCAGCCAGTAGTAAGTGTATCTATTTGTCTTTTTGGATATTAAAGTGTCAATTGCTTTGCAATATGCTGACATCTTTGGAGTAATATTAGGCATATTATGTAACCAGGTAAAGACTTTAGAAGTAGTAAAGCCCGGAGAGAGGCCACTTCCTTGTATGGCTTCTTTTTTAATCTTCATCCATTTCCCTGTTTTTCCATCAACTCTTATTGATGCTTCCTGGTTCCAATAGAGCTTCCTGGTTCCCATAGGACTCTTATTGCAGACAGTAATTTCAAATAACACTGGTCAACAAATTTTATGCAAGTTTTTGTTTCCTCTACAAATTTTGGTGAATCTAATAGATTTTGACTTGCTGAACACAAATATGTAATTAGAATTTCTGTATCACGTAAGGTTTTTAAGAAATCGACAATTTAGCATTTAGTATTGTAACATCTTCTGCAACATAATCCTACAGAAGGATCTAGGCAATAATGACAAGACATGAGAAAATTAGAAATGTTTTGCTGTAGATTTTCGTTTGTAGTCACTGTCCTGTGCTTCACGTATCAGTGACCAACAGTAGTCTCCGAGCATAGACGGACTCCACTTTCCCTGGTAGCGTTTCTCGATGCTGGCAATGTCTGTGAAATCTTTCACCATGTTCATCACTGATCTTAGATTGTCGGGAAGAAGTCAAGTGAGAATGAAGGAAGTGTATCTTCAGTGACATGTTGCATTTCATTGCCTTGTAAGCTTGTAGCAGATTTCCAACTTGTTCAACATAGTTTGGCACCTTGTAGTTGCCCAGAAAGTTAGCAACAACATCCCTGAAGGCTGTCCAGGCAACATGCTCGGCACCCTGCAGAAGGCCCTCAAAGTGACTGTCCTTGAGCATCTCTCGAATCTGTGGGCCAACAAAAACGCCTTCTTTTATTTTAGCATCACTGGTGCGTGGAAACCTCTGTCGTAAGTATGTAAAGGCTGTACTTTCTTTGTTCATTGCTTTGACAAAGTTTTTCATTAACCCAAGTTTGATGTGCAAAGGTGGGAGATAGATGTTCTTCGGATCAACGAGAGGATCATGTTTAACGTTCTTCTGTCCTGGAACCAAGTCCCTGCGGGGTGGCCAGACCTTTCTCACATAATGTGAATCTCTAGCTCAGCTGTCCCACTCGCAAAGAAAGCAGCAGTACTTGGTGTAGCCTAGCTGCAGACCGAGTAGAATTGCAACCACTTTCAGATCTCCACATATATTCCAGTTGTATCTCGAGTAGTCTATGTGTTTCAATAGCAGCTGCATGTTCTCATATGTTTCCTTCATGTAAGCAGCATGTCCAATGAGAAGGGTATGAATTGCCATTGTGCAGCAAAACAGCCTTTAAACGTAACAGCAAGAGTCAACAAAAAATCGCCATTCGGATGGATTGTGCTTACAGCCGAAAGCAGAAAGCAATCCATCAATGTCAATTCAAAAAGTAAGACTGTCGATTTTTTGAAGAATCAAGTCAAGTCTTCATGCCGTTCTTAAATGCTGAAATTTTTGTACCTGGAGAGCAGATTCCATCCTTGCAACCTAGATCCAAGCAATTCTGCTTGATTTTTTGACAAATCTAAGTCTCTGACCAGATCATTGAGCTCTGCCTGAGAAATCAAATGAGGATTGCTGGATGTCGATGGCTCAAACTCTGGGTCTTCCGTAGCTGAATCATCAACTATCTGCAGCATTTCATCTGTCTATGCATGCTCGTCCTCGTCCTCCAGTGTACAAAACTCGGGGTTTGGAACAGGAAGACTCTGTGGTCTCATTGCGAGGCAAGATTAGGATACTCAATAGACTTCCTATTCTTTGAAGACAATCCTGTAACATTCGTCATGCAGAAATAGCAATCCGTTACATGATTATTCTGCTCCTCCATATCATTGGTATGGCGAATGGCATGGATGGGCGGTAAGCTCGCAGACTGGTAGCACAAGATGAACAACATATATGAGGTGCCCATACTTTGTCCTGGTCGCCAATTTTGCATCCAAAGTATAACTCATATCCTTTCTTTATGATTGCTGTCATACTCCGCTTCTGTGATTTCAACGTAAACTCTCCACAGATGTAGCAGAACGTGTCACTGCTATTACGACATCGACGCGACATTACAGAAACTTTAATTAAATTAGTTAATATATTCAATTCACAGCCTTTAACTAAACAGTTATATCTCATCAAATAGCAAGACTGCAGCTGCTTCGTAGTGCTGCTTGGTATTTATATAGGACTGCATAACCATAACAACGGTTCTGATGTACGGCTCGGAAACATGGACGTTGACAAAAACATCAGAAAGGAAACTGGAAGCTGCAGAGATGTGGTTTCTCAGACGTATGCAAAAAATTTCATGGACAGAAAGAATAACCAATGAGGAAGTACTAAGAACTTTTGGTGCAAAAAGAAAATTGCTAAAAACCATAAGAAAGCAGCAGCTTGAATTCTTTGGACATCTAATAAGAAAAGACGGATTGGAAAATCTAGCCATAACAGGAAAAATAGAGTGGAAAAGAGCAAGAGGAAGACAAAGAATAAAGTTTACGGACAGCCTAAGAGAAGCGACAAGAACTACAGACAACATTGAACTGATAAGGAAAGCCAGAAACAGAGAAGAGTGGAAATCCATGGTCGCCGACGTAGCAATACATAGCACATGAAGAAGAAGAAGAAGAAGAACCATAGCAACAATACATGCTAGGCATGTAGTCTTGAAGACAGGTTTGGGCGCGTCTGGGCATGTCTGGACATGCCTAATTATACTAATTTTCAAAATCCATGTAGTTAAGTGAGCCAGCAGTGCATATTACATCTGTTATGGCGGTCACATAAGATTCTTGCCTAACCTGAATACCCATAACTCAGATAACTCTCGAAAACCACGATTTTAAAATTCTTATAATTTTAAAATTTAAAATCAGCTCTTTCTCAAAAAACTTACGTGATAGGAAAATTTCAAAATTATTCCTGTAATCAGCATGACAAAATCTACCTGGAACACCAGAAATTGCACAGGAAACAAAAACCTTGTTGACCAGTGTAATAGGAGCAGAAGTACAATACAGTGTCACTTTATGTATTTCGCATGTGCAATCATTAGACTGACATGTTTGTATTGCACAGCCACAATTTTAGCAAAGTGCTGAGCTTGCTGTCAAAACTTCTACTGGAGAAACATAACTTGTACACTGCACAATATACTGACTGTTAAAAGAATCAAAATGACTGGTCTACTGTTCAATAAAGTGTTCTATTTTTTACTTGCAGTTGATGTTGACTTGATTATTGTCTTGTATTCTTCTTATGAAGATAGGCTCCCATGCAGAATTGGATAGAGCATTGTAACGTGCATCTGTTGTAGAACTTTGACATCCAGAACATTCTTGATGATATTCGTAAGCTAAGGATAATTGCCAGAGGGCATGAGAAACGAATAAAATATCTGGAGGAAAGATTGGCTTCTTATGAGGAGGAGGACGATGGAGAAAATGAACAGCATCTTTAACAAGGTAATAAAATATCTAGACTGTATGATGAAATGGCTGTGGTGGAGAAGTCATGCGATTCTTGTCATGCAATCAGAGGGAACGGGTTCGAATCTAGCCCCAACCCAGGGGTCGCCAAAGTTTTTTAGTGAGGGGCCACATTGCTGACTTCTGACAGCTCAGCGGGCCACACAAGAAATTAAATTTAATAAGATACACTACACAGCAAATGAATAACTGTCAATAAGACTATCTATTGCCGAATTATGATGCAGTGCATAATGCAGACTGCAGAATATCATTTGCAATTATAATGGCTTTTAAAAGCTACAGAAAATACCTAAAACTGATGCATTATATTTAATAGGACGTGCACTTGTTCCTCGATTTTGCTGTGGGCTGGATTACAGATCTTGACGGGCATATCTGGCCCATGGGCCATACTTTGGAGACCCCTACCCTAGCCAATTCGAAGTGACCTTTGGCAAGTTCATCAGTAAACCACTTAACCCGTTTCATCCCCAGGTGGCTTTTTGGACCTACTTTAGGGCAGACAACTCACCACCACCATCATCAGCCTATGATGCAATCGTATGATGAGCTTTTGCAGTTGCTGTGCAGGCATCGACCAGTTTTCCTTTTATGTGATTTCAGCGTTTAAATGCTTTGTTTCAGAAATTTTTGCAAATCTTGATTAAATTTATAATTGTTGGAAATCAATTCAAATGTACTGTAAATGATTGAAGAAAATTATCCATCACTATTCTCGTGTATTATAATTTTAATTGTAGTTCTTTCATTTCAGGAAGCTCTGAATATGATCCAACTCAAATAGTTCCTCACGGAGGTAGTCACTGTTTTGTTATTTGTCTTATTAAATAACCATGCTGAATATATTCTTTATTTGCTGAGACTATGGGTTTTATGGAAGTAGCTTTGTTTGATATTGATATTGTTATGCAGTTTCATAAAACATATCATTTTTGTCTTACAGTATGCATTGTTTTAGTACAAGAAAGAGAAACTGTTGATGCATTTTGCAATGTTTTTTGTTAAAATTTGAGTTTTATGTAATTTTTCATTGTTTCAGTGTCTCTTTCTTTCCTTGACCCTCGCACCGCTAAAGAGGTGGTTGCCACCCCTCGATTTTCCTAAATTTTGTGAGACCTGGTGCACTTACGCAGTCCATTAGACTTGTTTTGGCATATTTTTCCAAGTTTTTTGCTACGGGGGATACTAAACTACGACCACTTTACAGAAGATATGGTGTTGGATTTTCCCTTATTGATTGGTTTTTTGTTTCAATCAATGCCTTGAGTAGGTACAATTTGGAACAACGTAAGTGCAGTAACAGAGCCACAAATACACTTAGAACCAAGAACTTCAATTTTGCAATGCAATGTCTGAATACAAATTTATAGCAGGCCACCAGGAAGGTCAGGTACAATTAAATTAAAGCAAACCTGTGACATCAATGCTGTAAAAGAGTCTGCAACAAACACTCTAAGCATGCATTGCATGCATTGTGTAAAGGAATAGCACTGGACAGTACCCCTGCCATTACATTTGGCAGTATATGTTATACATTTACTGTTACATAGCTGACATGGATTGCTTGAAGTATGAGTATAATAGTAAGGAAACATGTTTTTTTGTCATTTGTGTAAATTTTGTTGCCAAATGACCGCACGCACAATTTAGCATTCAGTGGGCCTAAAATATGAAAATCGTTTTTTAATTTCTATGGCTGGTTTAAGTTTGATGGATAATGACTTGCATGTTGCGGAAAAATTGCATCCTGAAATACCAGTTTTGTAGGGCTTTGAATGCAGAATTCAACAATTTATGATAATATTTCATTTTCAGAGGTGGGTTGAAATAGATGGGGGATGATAACCACAATCCACCTTAGAAGTTTTGAAAACAAGCTTAGCGGTGCGAGAGTTAAACCATAATGTACGACTGTACGTTGTACACTTGTATTTTGAACAATCAATATAATTTTATAAAAAGCATTTAGCATATTTTGCTGTATACTGGTATTCAGCTTTCTTGCTTGTTAGCATATTTTTGATGTTACTTGAAATTTATACTTTGATATTTGATAAAATCTGTGTTTTCATATGTTGTGCTTGTTCCATTTATCAGAGTGCTTTATGTGTGTAAGCAATAAGATCAATTGTTGTTGCAAGAATGGTGTATAGTTTATGATATTAGTGATGGTAGATGACAATGGTTCTGATTCATATTATTTTATTAGTTGGTGAATGTATTTTTTTGGCATCTTGTCATTTTGCTTTTCTTGCACGAAAACCAATTGATGCAGTAAATAATGCTCATTGAGTATCTTTCCTGTATTTATTGCATATTGTGTTTGATTAATATAAATGAGTGTAGTTCATAAGTCAGTTTGCTTATTTCAGGGTTGTGTTCAGTATACTGTTGCTATTATGAAAATATTTTAGTCATATTTTGTAGTTGTTATGCCCCAGTTAAAAAGCATGATTATTTTCTTTTTAATATGGATGCAGGTGTTGGTATCTGTAATTTTGAATCCTTTAATAAAAGTATTTGATTGGCAGTGCTATGAAGCAAAACCTTTGTAAGAACTGCTAATAAGCTGTTGGGATTTAATGTTTACACATAAAATGAATACCAGTATATAATGATGCTTTTGAAGCCAAGAGTATGTTAATTTTAAACTAGATATATATTACTGAAGTTATTATTTTGGATGATTCATCATATGTTATAAAGTGACTGTCCTGTCATTGACTTCCACTGTGATTTTTGAACCATTCCAGTCCTATTTTTAACATTTCTTTTGGTGTTTCAAGACATCAAGTCTGTAGTGATGTTTTCTGTTTCTCTTATGAATCAATTTGATATTAGTGGCATTGAACATCTACCTTCAGAATTAATAAATTCATTGTAACTTGTTCTTATATAAGCAAAAGCAAACCAAAGTTGATATAGGTAGGTAGGTAAAGGTAGGTCCCGTACTCGAGTCTGAGCGTTGGGTTCCGGCATTTATATCCGGTCTTAGGCAATCAACGACATAGGTGGTATAAGCCGTTAATCTGGGGTAGGTTGCCATTACTTTCCCCAGACCCACGTTTTACCTTTGCAGCTTAACGCTGCTCCTCAGTTTACCACTGCCCTCTAGCGAGTAAGGCTGAGTCGACCTTAGGGCTCCTGGGGGAGATCGAACCCGCAACCTTCTGCTCCATCATCCAACACTGTTACCACTCTGCCAACTTCTCACCCCTAGTTGATATACTGGTGCTTAAATTAGTGGACCATGTTAATAGACTTAGATTTATCAAAGTTATTTTGATTTACGGTACTAGTACTTTTATAAACTGATGTTGCTTGTTAGATGTGGCACTTACATTGGAAAATATTTTATCATTTCATAGCCATAGTTGGCAGTGTTGGTACACTTTCATTATAACCTTGTTCAATTCTTGTTCATATTCAATCACCACTTGTACATCACAGCATCATTTATGCATGTTGTGTTCAATAGCAATTATCAGAAATTGTTTTAAATAGTAATAATAAGAAGTTTTATATACTGTGTTTAGTTTACAAGTCAACCATTGAAGTATATGGGACAAGAATGGCTCTGTACTATTGTTTTGTTACATTCCTTTAAGATGAGTGTGGTATTACAGATTACATCAGTTTACAGCTGGCTTCAACACCTTTACAAGACTTGTTTACTCTTTATTTGTGCCTTTGCAAATGGGCTGTTTTTTATGTGAGCCTTTTGGATTTTTGGGTGTTTTTTAAATAAAATTTATGTATTGCTAATGAAAGTTCCAACTTCAGGAATATCCATTGTATTTATTAGGTAGATGATAAAGTTTCTTGGATCATAACTTAAATGAATTCCTATCAGATTGAGATTGTAGACGGTGATAGAACATTGTGAGCTGTTTTGTAACAGACTCAAATTATATTTATAGATTTGTTTTATGTGTGTTTTATCTGATACTATAAATCACATCTGAGTTCATATTTATCACCATTATTGAACATATTTCTAGCAGTAATTTATCTTTATTGCCTGAACTGTCATTCTCTGGATAATGGCATTTTCCCAACTGATATTTAGTCATGCCCAATGTGAAGGCTTGAATTTGTAGAATATGAATGAAGAAGTTGGCTGATTTGGAATGCAGAAAATTTTGCTGGATTTTCTCAGTTTTGATGCTCTTGAGTATTATAAGCAATAAATTCAAAAGATCTTAGCCTCACTGTCAGTTTTTCTAAATTTTCTGGGGTTGGTTTAAAAAAAGGGTCAAGCCCTTCCTGATTTTGAACCCTTGCTTTAGTGCAGTATTGTAGACCTGTAATATTTGTGCAGTTGAAGTTCTTTGAAGAGAGCAAATTAATGTGTTGGAAACATCTGAATTGTGAAAACAAATTTAAAATTTCATCAGCTATGACTACGGTATACAGTACATACATTTCTGTAGAATCTCCAAACAATTTTTGCCGGGGGCTCAACTGGACTTCTGCACGGTCATAGCCGACGCAGTACTTTAATTTTACCTTCTGCATTTTGGTCGCTCATACCCTAGGCAACCTGCATAGAGCATTTAGTCAAATACAATAATTATAGGCCTAAGCATTTACTGCTAGAGACTGACTGTAAGTCTGCTATGACCATATACAGCATTATACACGTATTTTCTAGATGTGACTTGAGCCCACATCAAGCAGCAGACAACTGGTGCGACCTAGCCTATTTTATATATATATATATATATATATATATATATATATATATATATATATATATATATATATATACCTCAAATTCATACCCTCCCAATAAAATTCCTGGCTGTGCCCCTGCAGAAAGCGGGTGATGACTTTTTTGCTTGTTCTGGCAATACCTCAAAGGGCGTTTAACTTGTTGCAACCATGGTTGCTGGCTCCCCTATGGTCGTTCATTTAGTACGTACGCACCGAGGGGGAGGGGGCTTGAGATTTAGGCGATTTTGCGTACGGGAGGAGGGGGTCACTACTGAATTTGTACGTATGCACATTCAATTTTATAATTACATATAGAAGGCTGGTATATTTACACAAACATTTGATTCGAAAAAATTACTTTCTCACGGTCAGACAAAGGGTCCCAACTATTGTTCCCACGGTTATTTAAATATTAAAAACCTTTAATTTAATAGTAAACAAATGCTTTTTGGCTATGGCCAAAAATTAATTTTCACCGTGTTTGCTAATTTGTACGTACGCATAGGGGTAACCAAGATGTACGATGTGCAACGTGGGGGTCAAAAATATGACTTTGCGTACGTACTATATGGATGGCCCCCTACCAAGACGGCGCCCGGGGCAGCTTCCCCTCCCCCACCGTCCCTAACTACGGCTCTGCCCCGCCCGTCCCCGTGGCTACGCCAATGCTCCTCGACTAAGATCAGACCTTCCGTCGCGGTGTCGTCTGGGGTCTGTCGTCTGCTCCGACGACAGTAGTTCGACCGAGCAGACGCCTGACGCCGATCCTGAAGTTGCTGCTGTAGTAGCAGTAGACGAACGGGTTGACGCAGCTGTTTGCCGCGCCCAGCCACTGGGCGACGGGCGAAAGGTACTTCTTGATCGCCACCTTCTGTTCGCCGGTCATCGCCGGTCCGAAGAGGTTACGCAGAGCGATCGCGTAGAGGGGCAGCCAAGACAACGCGAACAGCACAACGACCGCCACCAGAATCTTCAGAACGGTCGTCTTCGCCGCGATGATGTTCTGCTCCGTCCGTGGTGCCACGAGACCGCGAACCCTTCGACGCCAAACCTTTATCCCTATGAGGACACAGAACACTGCGATGAAAGTCAGCGGTATGAAGTAACAGGTGAGAAAGACGACGGCGATCGTAAACGCTCTCCCGGTAAGAGGGTCGTTCCAGTCGGCGTGGCAGGCGACGTAGTCGAACTCGAAAATGGGAAAGACCTTCTGGCGATACACAAGGATCCACGGAACGAACATGGCGGACGGAAGAAGCCAGATGGCCAGTACGACCGACAGCGCTGCTCTGTGCGACATCCGAGACGAAGACTTTGTAGAAAATATGGCCAGATACCTGCAGAGCAAAACATTCCCGGCTTTTCCGTACCGTCTTCTGCAGCTGCAGTCGTAGTAAACTATCGAATATCGATCAATTAATTAATCAATCAGTCAATCAATCAATTTAGATCATAAATGCCAATAGCATCAGCCGATAAATAACGTCCATAGGTGGCGTAGCCAGAGTTACGGAATTGGGGTGGCACATCGACATTTCGGGGGAAAAGTCTTTGACCAGCAATAAAGCGAAACGTAAGCAGGAAGATGGAAGAGGAAATGATTAGGGGCCCAACTTAGCATAAGCCTAAACGTAAAACCGATATATATTTATAATATTAAGATTCTTGCTCTGTTTGTCCAGTTTGTCTGTTACCTTCAAGCGTTCTGATTGGTCACCAATCGACGTTGCGAAGTCGAATGCATAACCTCTGTCCTGGGCTGTGCACGAGGCTGTTGCCATTGACAACCATTGTCTATTGTTTAATCAAAACTGTGTAACAATCGAATTGCGTTACCTCTGTCCTGGGCTGTGCACGAGGCTGTTGCCATTGACAACCATTGTCTATTATTTTCTAATCAACGGAGCGTTCGAAACGTCTTAATTGCAGCTCAAAAACCCCCTTCCCTTTCCCTCCCCCATCCCTCTCTCAAACAAACCCCTCCCCCCCCCCCCCTTCCCCTCTCCCACCCTCTTTCCACCCCTCCCTCTCCCAACCCCTTCCTCCCTCCCAACCCCTCCAAACCCTCTTCCCTCCTCCCAAGCCCCCAAACCCTCTCCCAACCCCTTTTTCCACCCCTCTTCCCAACCCCTTTCCCTCCCAACCCTCCCCAACCCCCTTCCCTCCACCCCTCCCCCATCCCTCTTCCACCCCTCTCCCCATCCATCTCCCAACCAACCATCCCTTTGGTTGAGCTTGGCTGTGTGCCTTCCGAATATACCCCCTTTCCCCCTCCCGAAATCTACCAATTTGACGCAAATGTGCAACGTCATGCCCTATAGATTAGCATTATGAGATTTTTGCATAGCTACGGAAATTTACCGCAATTTTATGCAAATGTGCAACGTCATGCCCTATAGATTAGCATTATGAGTTTCAAATGTTCCGTTTAGTACTTTAAACTTTAAAGGTCCCTTTTTATAATTCCTTACGTTTCTATCGATTCCTGAAATTTTTATCCCCGGGTTTCTTGCAAAGGAATTAATTATTCATCGATTATTAGTTAAATTAAATGCATGTTTGTGCAGCACCGAATGGTGAATAGGAGCTTCGTATAGCACCTATATCTCAGCGGTTATAAACGTTAGTAGAAAGACGCAGTTACGCTTCGCTTAAAGCTAATTTTATAGAGCACATTAATTATTCATCGATTATTACGGTAGTTAAGTTAGAGACATTTTTGTGCAGTGCCTAATGGTGAATAGGAGCTTCGTATAGCACCTATATCTCAGCGGTTATAAACGTTAGAAAGACTGCGGTTATAAATCTTTAGGCCCGATTTTGTGTAAGCAGTTTATGTTTAATTTGTTTGTTGGAATATTCTTGCCTAAAAGCGAGCCTGCACTGCAGCGAAGAGAGAAGCGAGTTAAAAATTTTTTGTATAATATTAAGATCCTTGCTCTGTATGTCTGTTACCTTCAAGCGTTCTGATTGGTTGGCTGTGTGAGCGTTCTTTGGTTGGCTGTGTGACGTTTTTTCGTTACCTTCAAGTTCTGATTGGTTAGCTGGGTGAGCGTTCTGATTGGTCGTTCTGGAATCTTAGGCTTCGCGAAGCGAAATGCGACGCGAAGCGAACGGCGACGCGAAGCGAACGGCCACGCGAAGCAAACGGCCACGCGAAGCGTTTGACGAAGCGTACGTTGCAGCGTCATAGTGTGTAGGCCTACAACTCGCGAAGCGAACGGCGACAAAACGGCCACGCGAAGCGAACGGCCACTTGAAGCGTTTGACGCCGTACGTTGCAGCGTCAGAGCATTGGCGTATGTACGTCATTGAAACGTTGTTCAGCAAATTCAATGATTGGGTTTTAGTATTATCCTGCACTGCGAGCGCGAAGCGACAGCGAAGCGAGCATCTTTCTAGTTTATATATATATATATTTATTATATATATATATATATATAGCTATGGATCCATCCATGTAGTACGTACGCACTGAGGAGTTTGGATTTAGGAGATTCTAAGTACAGATGTACGGTGTGCGAACGGGTACGGGTTGAAAATATGCATTGTTTTCGTACGTAGGCTACTATACATACTATATGTGTGGATGAGCCCTATGCAGTTTACTTGGAGAATTTGCCAAGTTAGGTTAGGCCCAACTCTTAAAACCCATACGAGTTTACCTGGTTTACCTGGGGCGTAGCTAGGAATTTGATTTATGGGTATAGGCTAATATGTGATTTGGGGGTATAAATCTTAAAACACTTTGGAAATCTTAAAAACGCATGAAAAATATTAAGGTAGTCTGATTTTTTTTTGGAAGGGGGGGTAAGGTGGCGACTGTTTTGCTTGTCAAGATTTTTCGGAAGTTGGGTTGAAATCAGTAGGCCCAGAGGCGGACCGAGGGTATGCGGCGCCCGGGGACAAAGTGCACACTGTTGGTGCCCCTAACATTGGTGACGAGCAAAAAAAGGTCATCACACCTGTTTCTTCTTCTTTATTGTGCGAATGTGCGTTTCACCCAAATACCCGATTTTGGCGCCCCCTCACCTCGGCGTCCGGAGACATATGTACCCCCTCCCCCTCGGTCCGCCTCTGGGTAGGCCTATATATGTATATATATATATATATATATATATATATATATATATATATAATGTCCTAATCGTCGGCAGACGTAATGGACAAGCCATTAATTATGTTTGCTGTCTTAGAACACCAAGCTATCATCATGACGAAAACCCGTTTGGCATTCAGGATGATGTCTGCAGGGACGTCATGCAGGGGAAGCCGTTGCCCCCTGATTTTTAGGACAAAATTTTTCCACCGTTGTTCCAATGTTTGTGTTATCTAGTTTTTAAATTTAAAAAATTGACCGGCTAAATAGGCACAAAAGACTGAAAAGCAGAAAAAGGTCATCAACCCCCGTGTCGAATCTGAAATGAGCAAACGCACATAAGGACTGGCAAGCAAAAAAAGGTCGTCAACTTTTTCACAGACTTGTCAGTCGAAAGTGTTTTCCCCGAAAAATAGTGAAATGACGTCTCTGGATGTCTGGTTTTGAATTGGAATTCATAGTGTCTGGTTGTCTCTCTTCTTGTGGCGTATTCTCCGCTTGGCCAGACCCGCCCTGCCACAGTTGTTTCCGGCGAGCATTCAAGGATTTCGATAGGACAAGTGCCGTAACTCTTGCTAGGAAACGGCGGCCACTGCCCGGCCAGCAATTAGACACGTAAGAGTCTTCGCTTCAAACACTCCTGTAATCGCCTGCTCTATGCTTCGATTCCTGTTTGTTGAACTATAGTTCCTTTGTTATTTTTCATCATTTCGCCGGTTTCCTAAGGGTTTTCCTCCGTCTTTTCTTAGTTGGCGTGTATATGCTATGCATGTAATATGTATGTATGTATGTATGTATGTATGTATGTATGTATGTATGTAGGCCCTATGTATGTATGTATGTATGTATGTATGTATGTATGTATGTATGTAGGCCTATGCATGTATGTATGCAAGTATGTACAAGACAGTTTTAGGTATTTTTAGAATTTCAGATCCGTTCAGCTTTTCCCCTCTATCCATTTATTTGAGATTCGATCTTTCGCTCTCTAGCTGGGACTCTTAGAACATTCCATCGTTCCTACCTTGTTATTCTTCTCTAGTATCAATTTGTTTTCTTTCTTCAAGAATGCGCATCTGCATTTCCCTGCAGTTCATTGAGGCTATTGATAACCCACACATCGCATTCCAGGAGCGACCACAAGTGGATCTCTGCTCAAAATAGATTTTTATCTCTCTATCTTTGTCACATTTGCAATATAAATTCAATCGTGCTCCTCTCTCTCTCTCTCTCTCTCTCTCTCTCTCTCTCTCTCTCTCTCTCTCTCTCTCTCTCTCTCTCTCTTTTGATCTCTCTCTCTCTCTTTCATTAACTCCTCTCAGTCTCTCTCTGTTTTGATCATATGACCAGGTGACCAGGATTTCCGGAAGGGGGTTTTAGTATTTGGTTTTGATCGTAACGCAACTTCCGAAAAATCTTGACAAGCAAAAAAGGTCGCCACCTTACCCATTTACAAATTTTGGGTCGCCACCGAGCCAGGGGCGGGGGGTTGAACCCCAAAACCGCGTCCGAAAATAAAAAGTACATGCAAACACGTTTTAAAAAATTTCATCGGCAGCCAAGGGGGGTTTTAACCCCCAAACCCTCCTCCCTTGGCTACGCCACTGAACACCTACGGAACTGTTATTATTATTATTATTATTATTATTATTATTATTATTATTATTATTATTATTATTATTATTATTATTATTGACAATTTATATAGCGCCGTAAACATGACATAGATCAAAATCAAAGGCGCTTTACACAAATTTAATTAAGCTGGATGGTAAAAGGGCTTTAGAAAGTTATTTCTAAACTGTGCCGTGTTATTTTGTGGCGAACATATTTCAATGCAGTGCAGGCCTAATACATATTGAACGCGGTAGTAAGATGGGATTTTCAGAATATTTTTGACAAACCTTTCGACTGCGACAACTGCCAGCGTATTGACCGAGGCACCGACGACGACGCCCTGGAGATAGGGTGCCGCCTTACAAACTGCTGCCCCGTACTGCCACTCTACAGCAATAGTCACACGCACCACTCCCGTATTAAATGCGATACAGTGTTTATTCTAGCCACCTTGACATTGGGGGATTTTGAAATGTTGGGGACAAGGTCTGAGTCTCCACACTTTTTTTTTTGGGGGTTTCCATCCCCCAGCCAACATAATCAAATTTAGAGGGGAATTTTAAAACTTTGGAGGGGAAATCCCCCCCCAGAGAAGACCTAGAATAAACACTGAATGCGATATATAATGATTGTGAAATTTTGGCGAATGACAACTTAATCAGTGATAAAATAGAGGACGGTGGCGACGGCGGCGGTGATGATGATGATGATGGTGATGATGATGACGGTGATGATGATGGTGATGGTGATGATGATGATGACGGTGATGATGATGGTGATGGTGATGAACTGACGGATGCATGCAGTAGTCAATGCTTAACGTAGACCTACAATGAACCCAAATAAAAAATTGAACTCAGATACTAATAATGTGATGCCAAGTAAATGTTGCAGCAGCGATGATGATGATGATGATGATGATGATGATGATGATGATGATAATGATGATGATGACCACGACGACAATGATGATGGGACCTATATGCTGGAATATAGCATCGAAATGTCGATTTTATCTATTTTAGTGATCATTATTCATAAAATTTAAGATAAAGTCTTGAGAGAAAAGTATATAGATTTTTTGTCTCCTGACATTTTTTGTCATAAGTCTATGAAAAAACTCAAACGAAGAAGTCTTGGAGAGGGTAGAAGAGAAGAAAAGCCTAATTAACACTATTCGTACAAGACAAAAGAAGTGGATAGGTCTGTTCTGAGAGAAGAATCAAACCTACTAAGCGAAGTACTAGAAGGAAAGATGAATGGGAAACCACAGAAAGGGCGACCAAGGACATCGATGCTGGAGTGGATGTTCGACACTACGGAAAAAAACAAGTATTCAGCCCTGAAGATAAAAGCTCAAGATAGAGAGGAGTGGCGACGCTGGAGTATGGAACCTGTCTTTGGACAGAGCACCTGAAGAAGAAGAATGTCTCCTGACACTTTTTGTCATAAGTCCCTCGTAAACTAAGCACCGAGGGCATAAATAAAAATAAAAATAAATATAAATGCATGCATGTATGTAGGCCTATATGTGTGTGTTTGTGCGTGGTGTGTGTGTGTGTTTTACAGTGTTTTACAGTGTTTTACAGTGTTTTACAAACTACAGTGATGGGCAACTAACTAAAAAACATTTTATAACTAAATTTAAACTAAAAAGAATTAGTTAAATTTTTAATTGCAACCTAGCTTTCTAAAATGTTAACTAAACTAAAAAAATAGTTGAACTTTTTGCAACTAATTTTACAACTATTTCCTAGCCTCCTAGGTATCAGGTATGTTCATGAAAACATAGTCGATGCTCGCAACATGAACATATCAGTCAATGAACCATTGAAATCATTAATTATTGTCTTTTTAATATTTAAGTCTTAGTCTAGACTGCAGGTAGCGGCGTAGCGTGGTCTCGTGCCGCCCATGGCTCCTGGAAAAAATGCCGCCCCAACCTGTTCCTATTATAACTGACAACTTTGACAAGCAAATAAAGGTCGTCGCGGCCGAATTTGCCGCCCCTTCTCAATTTTGCCGCCCCTTCGCTAAAACTCTCCGACAACATGACAAGCAAAAAAAGGTTATCGCCGCTCAATTTGCCGCCCCTTCATGTGTGCCGCCCATGGCTCGAGCCATAGTAGCCATTGGCACGATACGCTACTGACTGCAGGAACACAAGTTTGTCAAGTTTGTTTGGAAAAAAAAAGAATAGACCTGTTATTGTTGCAGAAAAGAATAGATTGAAGAAAACCGGACTGTTTATTAGATGCTATGATGTGAGAATTCTGTAACACCAACTAAAAATATTGTTTTAGTTAAACTATTTAGACACTAACTCACATAATTTTTCTGTTAAACTATCATTTTAACTAAACTAACTATATTTAATTAAACTATGGAGATAACTAAAAACTATCATTTAAAAACTTTTATATTTAATTAAACAACTAATTAGTTAACTAGTTGCCCATCACTGGTGGTATATCGCGTAAATCTAGATGATTCTTTAATAATGGAGTTAGAAAGACAATTTTCTTTTTACCGGTGAAGATGTTGTCCAGCAGGGTAATCGGCAGCACGAAGATGCAGACGAGAATGTCAGCAACTGCCAGATTAGCGAGAAAAAAGTTGGTCGTCGTCCTCAGTTTCACCTGACGGCAGATGACGACGATGACGACCGCGTTGTTGAGGCAGCCGAGTACGGCAACCGAAGCGTACGCGACGGCGAGCAACGTAACGGCGTAGACGGGCTGTTTCAGGGTCGACCACGGTTTTGGTCGATGATCATGATGATGGTTGGCATCGTTGTAATTCCAGGTCGTATTGTCAAAAGAATTGCTGCTACGGTTTATTAAGAGTTCCTGCGTCGTAGGCCTACTTGCAACTGCTGAGTTTGACGAGAAATTCGATATAAACGGCACGAAATCGACTGGGTGAAAGCCATTCGATCCGATTTCCCACGAAAAATCCATATTTGTGAAGTTCTTGAGTTATTTGTTTTTCGTAAACTGCGTTTTTTGGTTTGCGCGATTGTTTTGTCCGAAAACGTATCTCTCGTTTAGTAAGGCAGTATAGAAACGTATTTCACGTAGACTGCTACTGTTGCAGTTTTCGAGTTCGCACTATAGATTCTTGCTCAGCGCACTTTTAAAATCTATCAAAGTACCGTAGTACTGTGACGGTCTAGAGAATACGGAAGACTGCCGTGTTCGTTGACAGATCAGTCACGCCGGGAAATCCAGCCCCGTGGAACTCGTTGCCGAGCGATGTTATTAATGCGAAGTCCGTCGGCTGTTTTGAGAAGCTCCTAAAGACACACTTATTTAACATCTCTTATAAGTGACTCCTTTGTAAAGCGCTCTTGACTTTAGCTCCGGTTTTGTTACTGCGCTATATAAATTGTCGTAGATAACAATAATAATAATAACTGCAACAGATGGCCGACGATTTAATTAACTCATAGTTACAGCAGGTCCACCAATTGCTAGGCCTACAACAAGGCACATGTCTTGTCACAGGTCTAGGCCTACAACAAGGGACAGTCATACAACCGCAATTACACCCGTATTTGATGACAATAAGACCTACAGTCTGTTTTTGTAATGTGTCCTCTAGAAAAAAGTAAAATAACTCGTAAAATGATCTTCTCTGTTTTCCATGTCTATCAGAGCGTTTGAGCAATAATGAAAGTTTCCTGCAACAGTGAATGAATCAACTGAATATATAGGCCCAGGCCTATATTAGAACGCAACGCAAACAAGTGAAGGCCTATAGGGCTAATGCATAATTAATTCATAGGCGGATCTACACATGGACGAAGCAGAATAAAGCAAAATGGAGAACAATATACCTGCACCCACTCCCCATACCACCCCTCCCCACGCACACGCACACAAACTGAATTCCTAGATCCTCTCCTGCAGTGTTTAATCTAGACTCTGGACTCCGGGGGAAACTGAAAAAGCCGGGGGGAAACTGATATAGCCGGGGGGAATTCTGCTAGGGTCCGCTGTTAGTCCATGTAGTATTCCAAAATTTCCGGGGGAATTTGAAATTTCCGGGGGAAAAGAGCAATTCCCCCGGAAACGGCCTAGATTAAACACTGCTCTCCTGTCAGATTATAACCGGTAGATTTAATTATGGATTCAGCTTTTCGCTCAAATTTGAAATATATGCCTAATTTTCGGTTAATCAGAGTGCTAAATTGGAATGACGACAGAGAAATTGATGTTATCTAACAGCCTGTTGTGACTAAAGCGCTATATAAATTGGCCTATTAACTAAGTAGACAAGTCAAAACGATAATTATATATTACCGTTTGACTCTGGATGCCAAGACCACAAGCTAAGACGGAACAATTATTATCTCTATTGATGGAACGTGGTTCAAAAGTTCGGAATATCTTCTTCCAAAAAGAGGACAAGAATAGGAAGCATGCAGTGGCGGTTCCACCATGTTGATGACTGGGGATGCATCCCCCACCGGGGTTCCGGATGACCTGTTTTTGCTTGTCAACCTATTTTCCGGTGAGTTTTTTTTAATTTAGTGAAAAATACTGCGAATTATCTTCTTTTTTAGCTTGTCGACCTTTTTTGCAAGGTGTAGGCTATTAACCTTTAGTGGGCAAACAATGACCTTTTTCTCTCTTTTCTTTTGTTTTTTCTTCTTCACTTTGCATCCCCAACACCAACTTCCTATACATTTTTTGTCATCCCCCCACCAAGAATTCCTGGAACCGTCACTGAAAGCATGTCTAGACTTACCGTACTATTCGAGTATAGAACTATAGATGTAATCATTTTCTCATCGTCCGTGATTTCAAAAACCTTACTAGACTACACTTAATCGCGTTTTTTGCTGGATTTTAAGTAATTTGACCGATCTCTCATTCATGTGTATAGGCTATAGTCACTTCAGTCCACTTTCACTTGCACGTCAAAAGAGTTCGATGAATTGTTGCATCAATCTTTGATCATCCATTCTTTTAAATTTGACAACATTTCAGTTAATCAAAGTCAGTCTGTCCGCAAACTATAGGTGTAATATTTAACAAAAACCTGTCTTTTAATGATCACATAAATAAGGTTAGCAGAGCTGCTCATTTTCTAATCAGAGATATTCGACGAATTCGTGATCTTGTGTCGAAACCTGCTCTTGTTCCTCTTGCCAATGCCCTTGTCAGCAGTAGGCTTGATTATTGCAATTCCCTTTACAATGGTATGGCCAAATCTAATATACAAAAACTTCAAAGGATTCAGAATTCTGTGGCCCGGGCCATTACAAAAACTCGTAAACATGATCACATTAGACCTGTCCTTCAATAGTTACACTGGCTGCCGGTAGAACAGAGAATTGTATTCAAGACTGGTGTGCTTGTTTTTAAAATACTGCAGTCTGGCCAACTTCAATATTTAAAATCTGTGATAAACAATCCGAAACATTATCATTCAACAAGATTTGCTGATTCATTGTTAAATGTACCTATGACAAACACTGAAATTGGTAAGAGAGCTTTTTCTATTTCAGGGCCAAAAATCTGGAACTCTCTCCATCTGGTTGTCAGATCTTCCAATAAACTGAGAATTTTCTAGGGTTACCAGATCAGTTGGAAAGAATTTAAGGACACACAAAACACATTGGCTTGTCTGTCTTTTCAGGGCATCAAAGAAGCACAAAAAACTAGTGATGACTAACTTTTTTTGCTTGTCGGACATTTTTAGGACGTAAAGGACGCAAAAAGGCATAAAGAACTAATGATGACCAATTTTAACAATCAATATCAATCAAAAAAAGTCATTTTAATCTAGAGTAATGTCCGAAATCGGTAGTCACTATTTTAAATGAAATTTAAGAACATTTTGTGTCTTATTAAGGACAAACGCATGAAATTTAAGGACATTTTGTGTCCTTATTAAGGACAAACGCCGTTAAGGACGGAGCAACGGAATTTAAGGACTGTCCTTATCATTTAAGGACGTCTGGTAACCCTAGCATTTTCAGATCTAGGCTTAAAACACATCTCTTCCAATTAGGACTTCCTCCATAGTCTGTCTTGCTGTTTCCCTCTGACTGATCTCTAGAATGACCTGGTCTTTTGCGGATGGATTTGAAGTACCATCGATTGATATTCTTGAGTATTAGAAATGGTGCTATAGAAGTGCATAATTATTATCTGTGATCTAAGTCGACGAATTGCATGATTTCGATTAGAATCATTCGCATCATCCGCGTCCGCCAAGGAGTTTAGCAAAATAAAATGATAAATCCCGTTGACCATAACTTTACATCGACTGAACTATCCAGAGGTCTTAGCACCAACAGAGAAAACAACAGACCTGGCGTTGAAACGGTGACATCGACAACGGTTTCCTTATTAACTGTTGCAGCGAATTCGACACAAACGGTTTTGCTTTTTCTATCGGCTTACAGCGAAACAACGAACCGTTTGTAGGAATCTGTGTACTTTATCTCTTTTATCCGCCGTTGATGGCGACAGTCTGCTGTAGGCTATACAGAGCTGTGCCAATGCACGGCTTTACAAGCGCCGATTCATCAGCGCGTCTATTTTCCAAAATCCTTCCGCGAGTAACCTGTGCACAAATGCGCTGGGATTCTCTCAGTTACATCGCTGCCGAGATTTATGAAGCCTGATCAAAATTTGACAAAGTTATTGCCAAAATAAAGATGGTTTATTTCTTATGGTTCACAGGTGCATATATCCAACTGCGCAATATTAGCAAAACACATGACGAATAATCGCAGATGATAATATGCCGGAAAATTCCCAAACACTGGAAGCGAAATATGGAAATGCTCTTAGTTTTTTTAAAATCTCCTCCATAAGTGCAACACTTTTTGCCTGTGAAATAGCTTAGAATGCCTTAAAGACATTTTATTCAATTTATCACAGAAGAAAGAGAGAAGGAGGGAAGGAGAGACAAAATAAAATGGCACAACGTCTTCGTTCCACGGGGAGTTCGTAACTGGAAAATTTTATCAGTTGTCAGGAATTGTACTTTTTAAAGAAAAACCTGTATCGAACTAATTACTGTAGATCACAAATGGACTGAAAGACTGGACTGCCTAAGGCAAAAATGATAGAGCAGAGAAATAGAGAGTGATATGCAGAAAGAGAGAGACATAGGGAACAGCTGCAGAGGGAGTGGACGCTGAACAACGAATAGTGATTAAGAGAGGACAGCAAGGGATGGACAAGATGCTGTTTTAAATCGCAAAGTCCAGTAAACTGTAAGCAACTGGTTTCGGCTGGTTTCGGTCTAAGTCCAACTTTAGCTGAATGAGGAAATACAGGAGAGAGAGAGAGAGAAGAGAGAGAGAGAGAGAGAGAGAGAGAGAGAGAGAGAGAGAGACTGCTGAGAGAGAGAGAGAGAGACTGCTGAGAGAGAGAGAGAGAGAGAGAGAGAGAGAGAGAGAGAGAGAGAGAGAGAGAGAGAGAGAGAGAGAGAGAGAGAGAGAGAGAGAGAGAGAGAATTTCAGTCATGACTCATAAGCCCTTGCAGCAGTTTGAACTAAAATCAATTCGTAATTTAACATAATCTTCGCCGACCCCGAAATGATCTTAACCCCTACCAGCCATCATTCGACCATCGTTTCATATTCGCTGTCGTTTCTCCGTCCTTGGTCCTGCCTAGCGCCTTTGCTCACGTCGTCAATTTCCGTCTCCCGCAGCCCTCGTTCATCGAAGTCTACCTTAGACATTCGAATGGCTAAACACGGGAACGTCAAGAAAAACGTCGGCTTACAAAACCCTTCAGGCTACAGTATCTGCGCTGTCGACCATTGCCGTGACACTGCGACAACTCCCTCTTCCTCGAGAACATTAATAATAATAATAATAATAAATATTATTATTATTATTATTATTGTGTTTTTAACAATAAAATACGTAGGCCTATAATACGCATGCGGTAAAAGTTGCGTAGGCCCAAGTTAAAAATACGTTGTCTAAAATAAGTGAACTGAAATGTTAAAATTTAGCTGAAAAACAAATAAAAATAAAATATATAATAATAATAGCCTAATAATAAGTAGTAGTAGTAGTTGTTGTTGTTGTTGTTGTCGTCGTTTGTGTTATTGTTGTTGCCGCTGCTGCTGTTTTTGTGACGATTGGTTAATATTGAGAAAGGAACAGGGTAACAGGAATAACAGAGTTTAGGTTGTTAAGTAATCAAATTATGCAGGCGGCAGGCCGTGGCATTATTTTCCACGTTCAATGTTTGTCAGTCGTTCATCGTGACATCTGTCGAGTGCTTAGAATACACTACAGCTCGCCGGAATATCCGAATCCGACCAATGATAAATATAAAATATTTCGATAGAATTTAATCGTTTCGCAGTCAGATAAGTAAATTATTTACGATGGAGGGAAAGTAGGCCTACAGACAAAAACGTTTCCTAGCGGATGATTAATGCCCCCCCCCCCCATCTCAGTCTTCCCACTTCTGGTCATTGGAAGCGACGCAGATAAACGCCTCCACCGGAAACGGAAATAGAACGCAAGAATCTGAGGGATTTTCTTGCCCGTGGTAATTTACTACCATGATTACGGCGAAAATTGTGGCGTGATCTCACTCGCCTCGCAGTTACCTGCTTGATATTCCACGACCGGCGTACGACGACGGCGGTCCGGCCATGTCCACGGAAGTCGATCGCATACCAGATGACGTGACGGACGTCCGGTTGATTATGTCACGCCGGTGCCACGCTAAGAAGCGGCGTAATTGAAACGAGATGCTGATTCCGAGGTGGAGCCAGTCTCCGGGCCAATCATATCGAATCAGTTAGAATTACTTTAATTACCCATTCGACTGATGTAAACTTGTTTCCTAGATTTCGGTGGCATTTGTTCTTCGGCGCAGCCCCGTCGTAGGCCCTAGGGTTAGGGCTAACCCTAACCCTAACCCTACTGGGCTATATATACCACGACACCGCATGGGTATTTACCAGCGAGTGGCCGAGGTTATTTTCGTCTGGCTTTCCATCGGTAATTTGAGAAATAATTATACGAGGACCAGTTTCAAACTTCGGTCAACTCCTTTATACATGACGCACGTTTGACGTATGCGCATTTGAATTGTAGGCCTATACTCCCACTGGAGCTTGCGGTTAAAAAACCTAGCATGATTTAAAGTGGCTTGGAAGGCATTACTGCCTGTGTGAAAGCCACCAGGGGCACTAACGGGGCTTGAACCCGCTCCGTCAGCCTGACTCTCCAGCACGTTACTGCACGTAACCCACTCTGCCATCTTCCGCCCCCATTTATACGGAAGGTTAGGTCTTAGAACGCCGTTAGACCTGTTATAGGCCTATAAGGCTATAATTAATAGATCAATAACTCACTTACAACTACAAGTGATAGCTCTGAACTTTTATTTCACGTTTTCGCTTTCACAAACTGAAGCAGGTGAAAACTAAGCCCGACATCATTTTACAACACAGAAAATCCTTCCAGTTCTTTGTATTTAGTTAAAATGCACAAATTATTTCAAAGCTGCAAGTGTTTGGAAGTTGTCACGTCTCTTAGAGGTCATCATCATCATCATCATCATCATCATCATCATCATCATCATCATCATCATCATCACCTAGTCGTCTTGTCATTTTTGCGTTTTATATTTTTCCTATTTTTTACCACTGTCCATTTCAGGATGAAGATGACAACTGCCTGAACACAGCAGCGTCATTTAAAGCTCTTAGTAGTCGAAATTTCATCATCAACTTAACGCCGTATAACTTTTGCACGATATTTTATATTTACAATCAATGTTTCTCTTTGTTAATTTAACTCTCTGATTAGTCACAATCATCTAGAGAAGCGGTTCTCAAGATGGTCATACCCCCCGTCGGTCGAATGACGATTTGCCAGGGGTCGCCGGAGACCTTCAGAAATATAGGGTTGTCCTTTTATTGTTATTGCGCAAAATTTACTCATTTTAACATGGGAAAAATCTGATGAGCAAAAAAGGTCATCAGCTAATTTTAAGATGTAAAAAGGCTGACAAGCAAAAAAAGAAAAAAGGTCGTCAAGAAATTTTATTCTGCAGGGGTTCCCAGGTTCTCTCGGCGGGCGTGGTTGGGGTCCGTCTCATCACCGGTTGAATTAAAAGGGCTCGCGGTACTTTGGATCTAGAGCGCAAAGATGATACATACCCTCCGTCGATAATCGCACGTGTTGAGGAGAACTTCAAAAGGTCAGTGAAATAATTGTTGATTTGCTGTCTGATAATAAGTTGCGCCAATATAGGGCCGAACTTGGGAGAAATCTGGAGCAAAGGAGAGAAGAGGGATGGAAGAAGAGGGAGACGGAGAGGGAGCGAGGGAGCCGCGGATTAGTTGAACACCTGGCAGTTGGTTCCGCCGCACATCGTTCCCAGGTGCTTCCAGGAGCTTCCGCGTAGCCCAGGGTCCGTCTCAGACCGGTCGATTTTACTCTGCTGCTCCGCGGATTCGACTAGAACCTGCCGCAAGCCGCTATACGCAAGCTGTCCTGATAATCAGAAGGTGTTGAGGCAAACAGGTTCAAAAGGTCAGTGAAATAATTGTTGATTTGTTGATGATAATAATTGCATACCATTAGAAGTATTAAGGACAGTTTTTTCCACGATAAACGACTCGGACCTTAATCCGGCCCTCCAAATAGAGGCCTACGGTCCGCGAGCCGGATACGGCCTTCCAAGTTGTCTTATTTAATTGAATCATAGCCCGCAGCAAGAAATGAGTAACACGCGCAAATCTATTATGCCAATCACCTTTTTTATCCGTTTGCGTAATGAGATGGCCATATTGAGGCGGAGCTGATGATTCGATTTTTGATCTTCGAATGTGATTTAAATATTCAAAATGCATAACCAACCGCTGTACCCGTGGAAAAAATTTTTTCAGTATATCTACCATACATCCCGCTATGATTTTAATACCCGATACAAGGTGAAACGGCTGTCTTCCCGATTTTTACCCAAACCGACTTTGGTTGGAATTTGGAGTTTTAGATTTGGCTATCAACCTGCTTCAGTCACCTTTCACGTTGTGACAAATATTTATAAGTACTGTAAGGTCCTGTTGTACATGGACCCGTTTGCCCGATATATTCATAGAGACTATTGAGAAAACAACAGGAAATAGTTTCTCTAAATTGGGATAACTATTCAAAATAAAACTCTTCAAAAACCCTAATTAGGACAGATCTGAATACTCACCTTCAGGATAATCAAATCAAATCATTGATTTGCAATCCATGACATTCTGAATGGGCTTGATTAAAATATTTAGTGGATATCATTTATCTTGAGCAGGCATTAGAGCTCAGTTTAAACATTTAAAAAGTTTGCCAGAAGAACTTTTTCGGTCAAAGAGTCCTTGGAGGAGTCAGAGGACGCCATTTTCTAGATTTATTACTGAAGATGATCAGATGACGTCATCTGTATTTCCTTTTATGTTTTCAGTAAGTAAAAGGCTTGCTGTCAAAAGACAAACTGAACGTGATATACAAGTTACACTTTGATACACTTTTTACTCAATGATATTTTTCTATTACTGCATTGCTAATTTGATTTTGAGTAGTTAGAAATGAAAATATAAAAGATCAAATTAAAACGGTATTCTCCCAACCCGTCAATCAATCAACGAACCCGTAGCGCTGTACCCGTAAGATTCGTACCATCAAAATCGTGTTACCCTACCCGTACCCGATGATGAGGATTATGGGTATGGCCTGACATTAGTACTGGCACTGCCACTGGGACTCAGGGTATACCCTTCCCTACTCCCAACTGGTCATGAAAATGCAGTCAAGATTTTCCATCTGTTGATTTAATTTTACGAGATAACGTTTTTGGCATAACCACATGTCGACCCGATTTGGAAGGAAGATAACCTTTTTTTGCTTCTCTGGGATTTTTTCAGAATAGGCGACGGTTTTTTTTCCTCAGCCCCCCGGCCCACTCGGACCTTAATCCGGCCCTGCGTAATAGAGACATAGACTTTAATTTTAACCTATATAAACTTTCAGTTGTCTTACTCTTTACCCATTGAATCATAGATATACGGCGTGATTTCCCGAGAAATCGAATCTGAGTTTCCAGACCTATCTTATCATACTTCAGTGAGATGGCTTGGTTGAGGGAAGGTCCTGATTCGATTTTTTGATCTTCGAAGCGAGATTTAAATATTCTTAAAATGAGAGGAACCATCCGCTGGTGTTGCTCACAGGAAGTGAATAGCCATAGAATTAGAATTTTCAGTATATCTATTCATACATCTTTATGACTTTAATATTCGAATACAAGGTGAAACGGCACTCTTCTGCGATTTTTACTCCAAGGTTGAAGCTTTCGTCAGAAACTGGCACTCTTTTGAGAATACGCTATCAAGAAGCTGCTTCAGTCACCTTTCACGTTGTGACAAATATTTATAGCCAAGAAGCTGTAACTCCTTTCTATGCTTGTTTGCTCGAGATATCATTGCAAGTTTGAGAAAACAGTTCCAGGAACGTTTCTCTAATCCAGAAGCATGTTCGCCGAAAATAAAACTCTTCAAAAACCCTAACGACTCCGGCATTGAATACTCACCTTCTGAATTTCAAATGGAAATCATTGACTTGCAATCCATGACATTCTGAAGGCCAACTTTAAGGAAGGAATTTTGAAAGAATTCTGTAAATGCCTTTCTTCGACGTGATCAGTTTATTCATTTAAAAAAGTTTGCTCGTGAATTAATTTCTGCTTTTGGAGCCACATTTTTGTGTGAAAAGACATTTTCTAAGATGAATTAGTTAAATCCTGCTACAGATCAGCAATGTCTGCTGAGCATTTAACATCCTTCCTTATTATAGGCAGTGTTAGGAGTGATCTTAGATCAAAAGATCAAAAATCACGATCTAATTCATGATCTTTGATCTTTGATCTAGATCACTTTTTACTAGTGATCTTTGACTCTGACTTTAAATCACTTTTTCGGTGATTTTGATCTTTATTATCAACAGAAGATTAAAGATCAAATTATACGTATTCTCCCAACTAAGTCAATCAATCAACGAACTTCTATGTGTATTGAGTAAGCATTCGGACCATCAATGATCATGTTAGTGCAGCCGGTGCCGATGATGAGGATTATGGGTATGGCCCTGACATTAGTACTGGCCCTGCCACTGGGACTCAGGGTGAGGTTTGCTCAGTTGCAACTGGTCGTGAAAATGCAGTCAAGATAGAGGCCATGCACTACCTGAATAGCCCAAATAAGGAACTTTCTAGCTTGTTGGCATAACCACATGTCAAGGCAGCATTTGTGAAATATAACACAACCCTGCCATCTTCTGCGCCTGTCGAAAGACTTTTTAGTATTGGAGGTTTGATAGCTACACCGCGAAGAAACAGGTTGTCTGACGCAACGTTTGGGCGTCTGCTCATAATAAACTGTCGTGTTCAACACTGACTGTGAACTGACAGTTAGTTGCTAAAATTGTCATGAACTGTTTTCAGTTGTGTTAGTAATTTAGTATTACAAAAGTTTACATGCATCATACAGTGGACATTTGTATCGTTATCATACGTAACACGTCATACATGATATAATAACTATATTTGTATGATCTTTGATCTTAGATCACTTTTAAAGTGATTTTGATCTTAGATCAATTATACTCTAGTGATCTTTGATCTTGATCTTAGATCAATTTCTCTCTAGTGATCTTGATTTTTGATCAAGATCATTTTACAAGTGATCTTTCCTAACACTGATTATAGGGACTCAGGCCCGTAGGAAGTGGGGGTGCACCCTCTAGAAGAAGATATAATTTTTTGTTTGTCAGGAGCATAAGAGAGTAAATTCCGTGCGTGAAGACCTTTTTTGCTTGTCAAGGTAAGGTTTTTAAGATGCGAACTATTTTTTTCTTAAGAAAATCTGCATCCCTGCTGAAAATTCGTTCCGACGTGCCTGTAGGGACTACACACTTTGAACCACAGTTTAATGTAATTTTATCAGAAATGCGACAGTTTCATTTATCTCGCAGTAGCTAAAACCATTTCAATTGCAACTGATATTCTACAGTCTGCTTTATACAATGCGTCATGAAAAATTAGATCAGCATTTTCAGAAAAGTAGAGAAACTAATACCTTTAAAATCAATTAAGGCATTTTTCAATGTTTGTTGACATAGCCTATGACTGTTTATTGGACCATTGTCCAACATTTGCAAAAAATCAAATTAAATAATACAATTACTCTAATCAACGGTACACTTATTTATTTGGTATTATTACTATTACCAGCAGATATATTATTTTTATTATTATTATCATCATTATCATCATCAATGTCATCATCATCATCATTGTCATTATTATCTAACGTCTTTGCTGGGATTGTGTTTGAAAGTTCCGTGGAGGAAGGAAACCTCTGGAGTGTAACTGATATTCTCTGTAGGAGGAAGAATGATTCTCTTTCATCTCCAGATTGCTTTAATGTAATTAATTGCTCCAATTTGCTTTATGAAGAGGAGCCCTTCCTGATTGACTGTCCCCATCATCTCTAGCCAAGGAAACGATGTAGGCTTAATACGAACCAGACAATTGTAGATATCTGTCAGTAATTATTATTACTATTATTATTATTATTATTATTATTATTATTATTATTATTATTATTATTATTATTATTATTATTATCATCATCATCATTTATTATTGTTATTATTCTGTTCAAATCCAGAAACTATCATTGCAATGTAGACCTATGCAACTTCTACTGACGTTACATTGGTCTAATATCACAGGTCTGGACGCAGCATATAATATGACATTAATCAGACTTGACTGTGTTGTATTACGTGCAGTTTGAACTTGATCCAGTTAGCTTTTCTAAGCATTAAATGTCTTCGATCTACTTTACAGCTTGACTTGATTCTAGAGAAAGTCGCCTACGTGACAGCTAAAAGAAGTTATTTTTGGCCACATAATGCCTGTCCGTACAATTTTGCAAACGGACTTCGATATCATTGATAGCATAATCTATTTTAATTCTTGTCTTACCGTCCTAATGTCAGCCTGACCCCTAAAAATCTCGCTGCTCCAACATACATGACCTACTCCGAGATCGTATACGCTTCGGTGAATTCTATCCAGGATAGCTAGATCATGCCAAGGCCGCCGAACTAAATACCGGATGAAACCATAATTTTGAAAGAGAAAGAGAACTAGACTGAAGTGCACAGGCCTGTGCCGCCTGCTAGAATAGCGCGGAAGGTCGAACAAGGACGAATAGCTATAGCAAATGCTCTGCTAATATATTTACTAAATTAGCCCGCAGATCTGAAAGCTCAGCCATTGACAATCGGTTTTCTAATTAACAGAAAAGACATTTTAAA
The DNA here is from genome assembly GCA_018105865.1 of Metaphire vulgaris. Lineage (NCBI taxonomy): Eukaryota > Metazoa > Annelida > Clitellata > Crassiclitellata > Megascolecidae > Metaphire > Metaphire vulgaris. Next base: position 10,416,878 of record CM030847.1, on the reverse strand, counting down.
CAGTAACTCATCTGCATTTAGTTAGCACAGATGGCGGTTTAAAAAGTCAAAAGTTCTGAAATTTTTAGAAAATTAACAAGACTGCCTGAGAATGGCCCTACTCATCAGGAATTTGTTTGACAAAACTCAAGACACTTCGTATGTTATTTGTATACTTAAATATATCATTGTGATTATAAAGTGGTAATTGTTAACACACGCTAAATCATTCACGGAGTGAAAAATACACTCTGCTACATTTTCGGCGATTGTACGATTCTGTCTCAGAGACGCCCAAAACGACAGCTGCTGCTAAGAAAACATTTCCATCCGTACTTCGGCTGTACAATTGGTGATCAAGACAAGGAATGGGTAACTCACATGTTGCTGTGCGACTTGTGTCGTTTTGTCTCAGAGCCTGGCTCAGAGACACTCGGAAGACTACGCCAGTTGCTGTGCCGACGATTTGGCGCGAACAGAAAGACCATGCGAAGGACTCAGGGCCATATTAAGGCGGGGGCTGAGGGGGCTGTAGCCCCCCGGCCCATCATGAAAATAGGCCCACCGATTTTCGAGATAACCTTTTTTGCTTGTCAGCACGATTTGTTGGAAGGGAGATAACCTTTAACCTTTGTTGGGTTGTCAGCAAGATTTGGAAGGGAGATAACGTTTTTTGCTTGTCAGAGATTTTCAGCATAGGCGACGGCCTTTTTTCTCAGCCCCCGGCCCACTCGGACCTTAATCCGGCCCTGGAAAGACTTATTTTTAATATTATTGTTTGACTCGCATGTCTGGTTTCTCTACCAAAAACAAGAAGTCAGTCGAATACCCGATTCTTCCTTCTGCAATGAGACCTGTAGGTATATCGCACGACGACAGTCTTCCAATTTCAAAACCAGACTGAACCTTGGACGAACCAGATGAAGAAGGCACTTCAGTGCTAACAATAATATTGGCAGTTGCAGTGACTGGAGTGTTGGGCTCATGTTGTCGGATAGTGCATGGGAATGCATCACCGTCTAGTGATGGGAAACGTAAGTAGCTGTAATCGGATACGCGACCAATGGTTGAGTGGAACATTGCAGTGAAACGAACGGGTGATGATTGGAACCCAACTGTGGGTTAAACCAGTGTTTTCCAATTCCACACTGTGGGTCGCAGGGCTCAGTCTAATGGGTCGCGGGGTAGCGCGAAACTAGATTCAAAGGTGTCATTTTCTAACCAATAGACCTACCACAATGTCATAGACCCTGAAAGTTGCAAGTAGGCTTAAGTTTTAAGAAATGTATTTCTCTGCAATACTCCATAATCGGCTTAGATTAAAAAATGATTACTGATTAGTCTGTATTCGATTTTAGTTCACAATAAGTTTGCAGGGTCGCGGCATGTTACAAAGCCGCTGAAGTGGGTCGCAGTTCCAAAAAAGCTTGGTAAATCCTGGTTAAACAGTATAGGGAAGGCAACGGGAAGCCACCCCACTATCTTTTCTAAGTATACTCCATATGACGACACAAATCAATATTAGAGAGGAGAGGCGACGCTGGAGTATGGAACCTGTCTTTGAACAGAGCTGAAGAAGAAGAAGAAGAAGAAGAAGAAGAAGAAAGAAAGAAAAGAAGAAGAAGAACAAGAAGAAGAACAAGAAGAAGAACAAGAAGAAGAAGGCCTAAATCGCATCTGTTAGTTGAGAGAAAATAACCTGAGTGATCGTGAGATTTACGTGCGGTTTATTTCGGCTTTTGGATTAGCTGTGCGGCTGCTGTCGTTACCCTTGAATAATTATTATTGTGAATATTCTCCCTCTCCGCCTAAAAAAACGACGCGATCTGAATGTCTGATCGGAGAGACCAGTACGGCCAGCAACGAGTGGCTGCTACCGAAGGACGACGACGACGCTGTGTGCTTGTTGGCAGCCGGGCGTGTATATAAGCGGGAGAAGGCGAGCCGCTGCAAGCAGTGTGTCGATTCGAATGAGGAGAACCTTGATAGTCGTCGCTCTGGAGTGACAAATTCGAGCTGAAAACGGCAGGCAGACGAAGAGAGGAGGAGAAAGAAGAAGAATAAAGACAGCAAAACGTCGCACTGAACCCGAACAATAATAGACTGAGCAGACTACAAGTTACGATTTGGTGAGTGCTATCGAAGACGTCTCGTCAGCAGAGTTTCTAATCGAAGGGGTTTCACTACCTAAAAGGAGCACAGAAGGCAGTTTGTTTGGTCTGATAGCAAGAACGATTCTTGGAAAAGTCGTGTAAGTAAGAGAGTTGGATTTTCTCTAGGCACCCTTCTAAACGGTTCCGCCGAATTCACATTTACTGCAACGTCTAATTTTACAGGCGCTAGCGATTATTGCTGGTTTTAAAGCCTAGTGGTTACACATGTAGGCCTACCGGAGGAGTCCATTTGAAATATTCTCTGAATTTTCTTAAAATATGTCTTTTACTGACACTCATCAATCTCCGAGCGCTTTCAGTCTGCACTAGTTAATGTATTACTATTAATCTTCTTGATTTTCTTGGTTATGTGTGTTTAATGTTCACGCGTTATCATACTCATGCCTTAGCCGTTAGCCTATATAGGCCCAGGGCCGTCGAGAGAAAATATGGGCCGGGGGACAAATACTTGATTCCAGACCTCTTGTTTCAAAATCTTGGCAAGCAAAAAAGGTCGCCACATCTTCTTTTACATTTTTAAATTGAAATAATTTTTACTTATTTTTTGGTCAGCGCGGGCCCTTTGTTTCTCGCCGGGCCCGGATAAAAATGTACCCCTTCCCCTCTCGTCGGCCCTGTATAGGCCTATGACTCTATGCAGAACGTATCATAGGCGTGAACTCTATTAGGCCTCTAGGCTAGATCCCCCTACTTTTTGAGAGGTTGTCGTAGGGAAGGGGAAGGTACATGGGTTGTGTCCCTCACTTTTTCATCCAATTTTAAGTTACCGGAGTGTAGGCCTATTGATGTCCATTCATCGCCGTAAGGACACGCTAATAACCGAAATACCCAATCTACCGTTTTAAGTCGCATTTCTAAGTTAATCATTCGTATAATAATCGATTTTTCTAAATGCAGTGGTCTATGTAAACCGAGACTGTAACTCTTGGCCGGCAAGATTCTTCTTGAGCTATAATATAATGGTTATATTCGCTTTAGTATATATTCAGTAAAATTAATCGCCGTACTTTTCAGAATTCAAACCTAATTGATGCGAAACAAGACCCAGAGAGCGCGGACGTTGACAAACAGATTGTAAAGTACCGTGGACTCCGTGAGTCACCGTGACCCTGAAAAATGTATTCAACTATCGGTAAATTCATTTATTTCGAACCGAAAACTCCACAACCCGCTCAAAAGCGTCAATTGCCCTACTTATGAGCCAATTTACAACGCTCCACCATACCCCTCAGGGTCCTCACCGCCTCTTCAATCCGTCCTACTAGTCAAATCCAGTCTTTCAGACACCGCCCAAGTTCCAATTCCCGTCTTAGGCATTTTAAATTGTTATGCCCAAAACAGAGAAAATGCCGAGCATTAGGCCTACATCTCAATTTCAAAAATTTCAAGTTTTATCGGCGACAGCAAGTAAATTCTACGTTTTTATCGAAATATTGGCCAATTGTCCACCGCTTGCGTAAATGTCGAAACATAACCCTCAAAATGTGAGACTAAATTGGACAAAACTGAAAACTAAATAATTGTTTTTACTTTATTGCTTAATATTAGTCTGAAAAATATCGCGCTAGTGTACTTCGTCTTCTGCATTGAAAAATACATGAACATGAATCAGAGGCGTAGCGACGGGTGGTATATCGGTATATATACACACCCAAAATCAGGCTACCTTAAAGTTTTTAATGTGTTTTTAAGATTTTCAAAGTTTTTTAAGATTTATACCCCCAAAATCGCATTATACCCCCACCCGCCAAATCAAACTTCTGGCTACGCCCCTGACACGAATACGGAACTTAGCTATAATAATGAAGATCTGTATAGGTGCGGTAATTTACTGTAGAACAAAATTATTGATTGATGATGGCGTGGAATTTTTCCATCGATTAATATTAAGCGAATGCCTGAAATTGGTTTCGAAAGCTACAATGATGCATCGCCACCTACCGCTTCCAACTTTTACCGCACACGACGTAGCGGCTAAAGTTTGCTTAGAATGAGAAACGGGGGAAACGGGGGAAGCGGGGAAGCGGGGAAACGGCAAGAAAACAGAGACTATCATGAGGCACGCGCTAGAGAGAAAAGTGTGTCGTAGTTTCTATAAACTGGACTAGAGACAATGACGTAGACAAATACTCCTTTCGAGCAGCATGGAAACCGATGACTTTCGTGAATTCCAAACACTTGAAAGTCGATTACGCGTGCCGATGTAAACAGCGTTGATATTGTCCAGCGCTGCACCGGACTGAAACGGGCGACGCCCTAGTAGGTAAAATCATTGTGCAGAAAGTGGTGGTTATTGTACAGAAAGTCATTGTACAGAAGCCGTGTTAGGACATTCCTTTCAATGCTTAAAAAATGCGACAGAGCTTATATATACAGCATATATATATACATTATAATATATATATATATATATCATATATATATATATTTTAATAATTACAATTACATTACAATTATATGGATTTTTGTCAATTACAATTACAATTACAGCCAATTACATTTCAATTAAATTACAAATGTGTCAATTACAATTACAATTACAATTACTTTTCATTCCTCTTTCTGCTTCTTTAATAAACTTAAGTGTCTAAAATATTTAACATAAATTAGTTCAACAAATTATATATTGTACAGATTTAAAAAAAAAACACAAAGTTTCACAAACCTGCAAATGAGTCAACAATTTTAAAAAAAAGATCCTTTTTATAACACTAATTCACCACACAACCGGCACTTCACTTTAACATTTGCATTGGAAACAGCATTATTAAAGTCATCAGACTTTTCAGAAAAATAATTCCATATACTCCTTCTTTAAATCTCTACTGGCATTAAACTTTCATTCACAAAAACGCAGTCAGAACAGGAAGTAGACAAATGATAAGCTGGTTCCTTCCAATTTGAAAGGCAGTAAAAGAAATAAGTAAATTTTTGCATGTATCGGCTGAGCAGTGAATCCATTTACCAATAACCGTTGTGCTTTGACAATTCACTAACCATCCAATGTATTCACTGCGATACATTCATAGACTGACAAGACTTTGGCTCATACATGCTAATACGCTATTAGAACTTATAAAACTCACATTCCTGTAATTGAGAAACAATTACAATAGCTCAATTACAATTACAATTACACACAACTCATTACAATTTTGTTACTTGTAATTGAACTTTCCTAATCAATTACAATTACAATTACATTGGCCAAATGTAATTAATTACAATTGAATTACAATTATAATTTGCGATGACATATCTGATATATAATATATATGTATAAAAAGAGAAAATTCGAATGAACAGAAGCTGTTAAGCTCTTTTAACAAATCTTTCAAATCTGTCAAATCTTTATATATTATATTTTATATAATATATAAAGAGAGAATTATATATATATTGTACAGACGAAAAAGAAAAAATGTCGTTTATATATATATAGACGAAAAAGAAAAAAGATCGCATATATAAACTGTATATGGCCTTTTTTCTTTTTCGTCTGTACGAGACAAAGTTCCTCTATACACAAAAATGTCTGTATATACGACTAAAGTTCGTATAAACAGAACATTGACGGGTCAGAACGAAATGTCCTCACCCGGCTTCAGTACATTTGTACTCGACGACGTGTGGAGTCTCTGCCGTATCGGCTGCGAGTGGAATGATCGCTACATTCTCTCGCGCGCGCGCGGTTCCATTTACTGCAGCCACTTGTTTGATATAGATTGAACCGCCGATCTCGCTGCAGCAGTCGGTAAACACGTCACTTGCACTGCGCGCAGCAATTGCCTTGGACTGAGAGATGCGTCAACTCAACGTTTTGTTCGGTACTAGGTCGACTAATCATCGTCAATATATTATGTCGCTTTTATGAATGCGTATTTGCAAATTAGCATTGGCGATGCATATAGGTCTAATCTAGTTCTGTATGTCTATACATGGAAATTACATTTTTAATGTAAGGCTCGCGCAAGATAGCGCTCTAAGCGTCTTTTCCCGTCTACTTTAGTAGCGCTGCCATTTTCATATTTCCACGTCCTCCATTCGCTCTCAATAATAACAGCCCAGAAATTAAACTGAGCCTAATGAAGTCAATGCTTATATTACTCTGCTACTGACTTCAATAACGTATTTGTTGGTTAATTGAATTTGAATACACTGATTCGTAGCATTCTTGAGGTCAGTCTGGATATGGTAAGATGGTTCGTCATCAGACGCTCTTCATAACAATGTCACTATTCAAAGAGAATTAAGGGCCAGACTGCTGCTGCTGCTACTACTACTACTACCAGTGGCGTAGCGTGACTTTTGGGGCCCCACCATCTTTGTCATGGGGCCCCAAAGTTCCAAAGTTTCAGGCTGACGAAAAAAAAAAAAAAAAAAAAAAAAAGGTCATCAGCCTCCTTTTTACCTGACAGAGCAAAAAAAAAAAAAAAAAAAAAAAAAAAAAGGTCGCCACCACCACGTTCACTTCTATGGTTGCACCTTAAGCCTAACCTGGCTTAGACCCCTCTTTGCTGCCCCCGCTGCTGCTGCTGGGGCAGTCAACAAAGTGCCCCCGCCCCCACGTTACGCCACTGACTGCTGCTGCTGCTGCTGCTGGTTTCTGCTGCTGCTGCTGCTGCTGCTGCTGCTGCTGCTGCTGCTGCTGCTGCTGCTGCTGCTGCTGCTGCTGCTGCTGCTGCTGCTGCTGCTGCTGCTGCTGCTGCCACTGCTGCTGCTGCTGCTGCTGCTGCTGCTGCTGCTGCTGCTGCTGCTGCTGCTGCTGCTGCTGCTGCTGCTGCTGCTACTGCTACTGCTGCTACTGCTACTACTACTACTACTACTACTACTACTAATACTAATAATAATAATAATAATAATAATAATAATAATAATAATAATAATAATAATAATAATAATAGGGTTTAGAGTGGTTAAGTAGGATCTGTCCTGTGTGAGAAATTGAAAACCACTATGTTTCACCTATCCATTCATTCACATTTTGATATTGCTCTGTGTAATCTCATTGGTAATCTCATTGTTTGCCCTTTTTTCATTTAGTTTGTTTGTTTTTGCATTCTCCGTCTTTGTCTTCTTGTATTTGCATCTACAAATAACAAGAAACTTTGCATTATGCAACGCCACAAATGCCTCATTCAGGTAATGTACTTAGTAGTACTACTTCTAACATGCTTTATTATATACAGCAATACAAGACCAATCTCACAGAATAAAGCGTTCGTCTCCCAGTGGTGTTTGTCCTCGAACAGTGGGTGGAGTTTCGACACCCAACCCCTCCGACAAACCTAACACTGCTTCGTAATTGATATCTGTTCGTTGAAATCGAAACGGAAAGTAGCCGTTTTGCACAAAGAGAAAAACTGACACTGCTAGAAAACAAAACGTCAGAACATTAGACAGCTAGGCCTAAGTAACGTAGAGTCAACCACCCCCCCCCCCACCGACTGAAATTCATCCCGAAGACTAAGGCGTGGCGCAGATGAGCGCTGAGTCCTAGGAATTCTAAGAATCAGAATCGCTTTCGAAGAATTTATTAAAAAAACGCCTGGCGAACAAGGAAGGGCAGGAATATAGTGTCTAGCAAAAAACATCGCACGCGATGATGTACTGTACAGATAAAAAAATACCAACGAAATATGCATATCGCATTGTGGCAAATTCCACGCAGTGGAATCTCCTGCAATCTTGCTAGTAATTCTAAACTTAGGATTAAACGAGGAGATGGGTCTAATAGTTACGATAAATCATTCCGGCGATGAATGAAACTATAATTACAGAATGAATACAATGTTTCGCCGACTATTCAAGGATCGGTGCCGCATTGCAGAAAACATGTCGCTATGCATGTGCAAAAAGTGATCGAATTAAATTAAGAAACTCGAGTTGGTGTCTCGCTCGGGCAGTGGTGTGGTATGTTCCAGTGGCGTAGCTAGGAATTGTCTTCGGGTGCAATTCTTATATTTATAAAATGGATATGCATATCGATAATCGACTCAAGCAAACTTGATTCAATTTGGCTATATAATGACAGTGGCATTCAAGGGGTCATCCATAAATGAAGTAACGCGATTTTGGTAGTTTTTTTACCATCACCCCTCGTCACACGCCGTCACAAAAAGTCAGACTCTCTCAAATATGGCGTCACAACGCGTTAACCCCCCCCCCCCTTTCCCGTCACCTTGTCGTCTTTCCAATGTCAAAGTTAATGTTTCGTTTGAAAATATTCATTATAGTTACTCTAGTTAAAACAATGGTGACCCGTCAAATGCGCGACCGACATTTGCGCGCCGACATTTGCGCGATATTAGTTGATATAATTGGGGTTAGGGTTATGGTTAGAGTTAGGGTTTGATTTTGGGTTATGATTAAGACTATAATTACTAAAGCACGGATGACTTTTAATTTATAGCGCAGTTCGTGCTTCCTCGAAATACGCGCTAATGTCGGCGCGCAAATGTCAGCGCGCGTGTCGTGGCGCAAATGTCGGCGCGCAAATGTTGGTCGCGCAAATGTCGGTGAACCAAAACAATATCCAGAAACTTTTTCAAATTCTTTTTTGAAATACAGTATAATTATTATAAATGTAAAACACGTTCAATTTTGCGGTAACATAGTATTGCAGTATTAATAAAAAATTTAGTGTTATGTGACGTTACATTTCTTTTTAAAAACCCTACCCCGTCGTCACACATCGTCACAAATGTTTGAACACCCTCACCCGTATGCGCCTGATGTCATTTATGGACGGCCCCAAGACATTGTCTAATTTATTTGCGCAGTGGCAGTACCATAGCCGATGAGGTTGATCCGAGGCGTGGTCATTGCTAGTTGAAAACTATAAACTATTCTATGTTTATGTTAACAAATACCAGAAACAAAATAATGATAACAAAAAGTAAATAAGTAAGAATTGCATTGTACATTGCAATGCTAGTGCTCAAATAATGGCATCAAAAATGTTTATCACTTGACAACTTGGGGTGCAATTGCACCCCTTGCACCCTCTGGCTACGCCCATGGTATGTTCCTCTTAGCCTCTTAGGTCGTCTTAAATTCTTCTCGAATGACACTTGGATCGTTATAAATTTGCTCGGCGAGTTTTACATTTTAATTAGTCGTATATTTTGGCGAAAAAACGACAAAATGGCAGACCAAGGAGCATGCTATAGGACTGGATGGCGAAGACAGATGCTGAGATGCACGGTCTCATAAAACCTACGCGGAAATAAAAGAACAGGCAAGGAGGAACAGAGAGGATAGAAAGAAATGGAGCTTTGGACCTGTCTCACGACAGAGAATCAGATGATGATGATGATCCTTGGCATGGTTGGAGTTTTCTGCGGCGCGCATCAGACATTGCTTAGATTAATATATATGTATATATATATATATATATATATATATATATATATATATATATGATATTTTCGTGTTTTTTATATTCTAAGATTCAATGGTCATGATTTGCTGAGACTTTTCAGATTTAAGTTACTCCCTACGGTTGCGAAATCTTTCAAATTTCCATCCTTTAACCGAGAACAATTTAATATGCATAGGGATATTTTAAAGGTAGTACGGATTTTCTCCTGACTTTGAAACTAAAATTACCAAATATGCTGTTTAATTTCGACAATGACTCAATGCAATTCTACTGCTAATGTTACGTTTTTTAGTTTGACGTTTCAGTATTTGCGCAATAAAAGCCCTATAGCAAGTAAAGGTTATAATTATATAGGCCTAAACATTAAAATGCGAAATGAATGAGTTAATTTACACCAGAATAAAGCTGGTTGCCCAGCACTAAAAATTTCCTCTATCTCTTCTTGTCGGGTATGAAATACTCTGGTCTATCTTCCTCACCAAATAACAAGCCTTTGTTCACCCGCTGTCTGTGAGGAATACAACGGAAACTTCCTCATTCATCTCATTCATGGGTAGCAGCTTGGTTGTCTAATGACAGGTAACTCATATCAACATCATCATCATCATTATCATCATCAACGTCATCGTCATCATCATCCATTTAAGTGTGTTTACTTCATTAGACTTTGATCGCTTCATACGTTTAAAACAACGTTTTTATCTGTGGCATGTTGTCAGCGATGTCAGTAGACCCACTATTCGTCTACTGCGTAGTTGCGTCCTGTTTGTATATTTTGGCGTCAAACGTGTAGCCTATGAGCTGGTGAGACTGTGAATTCTGCAGACGAAGCATGAATTACTGTAGTGTGAGCGTCCCTCCCTCCCTCGGCGTCAGACCTATCTATTATCCCGAATCCATGCTGCTGAGACTAATGAGTGGAAACACATGTCCCTTCTTCGACAAAACACGAGTCCGAATCATCCATCCTGTTAATGTTATCGTGCTACTTGTAGTCATCCAAAGCCCCCCACCACCCCCAGTTCAGTATCCCCACTCGTAGCTGGAAACCGCGCCCAGTGCCTGGCTGTTTCCTCGGTATTGGTCTGAACGGCGTAGAATATTATTGGCCGGGGCTCTGATGCCTGTTGTTTATCGACCTTTATATCGCGAATCGCAAAAACTGTGAATGATTTGCATCTTGAAACAGAGGAAGTCGTTTATCATATACGATATGTGGGATATTGGTTTGATAAATGGTAATTGAAGTGCATGCGAGTGACACGTTACAGTCGGTATTTAGGCAGGCGCTCTCGGATACCTGAAACCACTTGTAGGACGGCTCTATGTGAAACAGAGTCGTTTAAAAAGAGAGAGAATTAGGTAGAAATTGCTCAAAACTCCGCGATTCACGATCGAATAAATCTTTTCTGTTTTCTTGAAATGCTTTTTTTGTAGACGCTATACCAATAAAAACTTATGTCTACATATGTCTCTTCAAGCTGCAATAGAATGGAAGGCCTAGCTAATCGTTCATACGGCAACGTTATAGAATTGACGTAGGCTTAACCTTCGAAAGAATTGTATTATTTATCGTTATCCTGCTTTATTTGCTGCTATCCCTTCAAAGACGTCTAGACTTCTTTTCATTTTACTTGTCATCTGCTGTCTTGCTTAGAACTTATTGTGTTTAGTTCAAGTTTAACATTGCTGGAATGTTTGCTCGGTTTTGTGTCATTGTCTCGCCAATGGATGCTACTGTTCTTAATCGTTTCACATTGGCTTTTGACAAAGATGTCCACTGTCCAGTGTTCGGGAATTTGATGAGCCTGTCTTATCCAACAAACCCGACAGTCGACTGCCATTAGGAAGTTGAACGTAGGACTCAAACTTTACAAGATAATAGACCAGAGTGAAGGTTCACAATAATGTCTTTCTATATTTCAAAGGCGAGGGACGCGACCTTATCCAGAACACGTTTGAGGTGATTGAACAACCCTTGTCAAAAGAGTCTATCATACGGGAGCCCTCAAAGGCCCATAACATCTAAAAAATGGCGTCGAACTAACAATCGTGTAGCCTGCTAAAAGGGCTATGAATGCTTTCCGCAAACTTTCAACTCCGACGGGGAAGTTTTAGGGGAGCAGCGCTATAGAAATTTCGTGTTTACTTACTTACTTACTTACCTGACTAATTTTCACGCATATATTATATATATGTACAGTATAGAGCTTTGATATAACGGACTCGGTTATAATAATCTGCAGTGGTTTTCACACAGGCTTACTTAGCCTCCTAAACCACTTAAAATCACATTATTATTATTATTATAATAACGCACTTGGTTAGTACAGCGTATCGCAGTGCACGGTCCCGTGTGATGCGCTACCGTATTTGATGGTATTGGATGTAACGTACTTCGTATATAACGTACTCACTTTTACAGACCCGTAAAGTACATTTTAACAAAAAAATTCTACTGCATACATCATGCATGCACAGTGTGCTATAATAAGACATCTGCAACTGAGCCCATATTTTGAGCGTCGCTACAAAAAGAAGTTTCTTTTTTTAAATACCTTTATTTCCAATTAAATGCCAATTTCAGAGCTATAGCTTACCTCGTAAAAAGAAAGTTAAGACGAAGTCTCAGGGACAGAGCAGTAAAATTTGACGAAGGCCGCGAGAAAGATGTTTACAGTTCGGAACCTATAAATAACGTAGATTGCTTTGCAGGACGCGATGACAGAATGAATGCTTATCTCAGGCTCTCTCGGCGTCTAATATGAAATGACCTTGAAAAGTATTCTGTGTTTTTAAGTTCTCTGGCTTCATTTGGATCCTGACCGAATTAAAGGACAAATCAACTCAAAAATTAATGATTTCTTACGGAAGTTCAGGCCTCGAAAAGACCGAGCCCATATATACCGTTGACTGGGTTGGGAGAACAGTCCATTTTCTTGGCCAGTGTTTTATCCAGACTCCAGGCCTTTGGGGGAAAATTGAGGCTTTCGGTGGGAAAATCGACTTGGTTTGAGGAGGAAAGACACATTTCAATGCAAAATTTGTGTAAGTGATGGATTTTGGGGGGAATTTTGAAGGTTTTTTGTGGGGGAATCTCCTTTTCTAACAGGCCTGTATAAATGCTCTTGACAGACTGATTCAAGTAGTTGTGTGCAAAATTTTTAAAACATGTGAGGCAGATAATGTTGAGTATATCAGAGTCCTGACGGGTTTGGATAGTATGCATGCTATTGTAGAAAAGCGACAAGCATCCTTTGTTAATAGATATGAGAAGAAGCCACTGTACTTTGCTCAGTGCATTACTAGAATTTGTCTGAGGGCAGAGGCTGTACTGTGTAAAGTTTGTGCTTAGTTTATTTGTTTATTATTAGGCTTATTTTATTATTATTTTATTATTTAGTTTTGTTCAGTTGATTTGTGTTTTCCTTGGTTGTGTACTACTGGTTGTGTACTACTTTTTATGTTGTGCTTGACACGAATAAAACTGTTCTTGGCGTTATTTGTTGCCGCTACTGCGTCATTTTTTTCATTTCGCATTTGCTTCCATTATAGTTTTACATTGGTTCTCTTCTCTCTCTCTCTCTCTCTCTCTCTCTCTCTCTCTCTCTCTCTCTCTCTCTCTCTCCTCTTCCCGCAGATGCGCTGCTTTGCAGTAGTTGATTTACTTAACGTATCTTCTGTATGGTCCGTATCCTTCTTAATCGAAGGTTTTTTTACATCCATCTGCTCCACTTTCTGATGCAACCATTTTGATCAAGGATGCTCGCGTCAGCCTTGACCTACAAACCTTACGGTCGTTATTTGGCTCACGGATCCAGACCGACCACCTGTTCCATCCGTTCTTCGTATAGACCTAACTTCCTGCTCACGCAACTGGTCGTTGTTGCTGCTGTTGCTGTTGCTGCTGCGGCTGAATAGGCGGTCGACGTCTGACTTTTGGCCGTTATCGTCTGCAACAGGCATTATTTTGGCAACTTGGCACTAAGTGGGTGTCGTGACTCGTGGGGTCTACGTGATTCGGAGCATGTACCACTCATAATCTGGCCAAAAGGGTCAATGTCGTTAATTCCTACTAATCGGAGTGCGTTGCCTATTGGTGGGAATGTTAAACAGACGATTCCGACCTCTGGAACCCGTTTGCGTTTGATGATCTGATAAACACCGGAGATCATTTTGACCCTTTGTAGAAGACTGGATGGAAGTTTGATGTGTTGGCCACTTGTTCTGAAGTTCGCAGAATTTAAAACATCAAATTCTAAACCTCGAAGTATAAATTGATTCCAAAAGGCTACGCATTAGACTTGGATTAACTAGAACGATGAGGTCGATTAATCTAAGATTAATTTAAGATTGTATTACAAAATCTAAGAGATTCATTAGCTACCAACATTAACTAGAAAACTAATCTAACCTTGTTTCCATCTCTGCAAAATAGTTTGCTATTTCTGCCCCACCCAATTGTACTGCATTGACAGAAATATGCGTTTTAAAATCAAGTAAGTAGGCCTAAGTAAAATCTCGTAAATTTCTATAGCGCTTTGGAGTAGTGCAATAGTAACTGCTTATTCTTATGCGCTTAATCTTTCTTGAAGTAGCTACGGACTTGTATTTCCATTTCCTCCGATTCGTTTCGAGTCCTGTCAGTATATATATATATATATATATATATATATATATATATATATATATATATATATATATATATATGCGCCTAATTCTGACATTCTGTATCCTGTATGTTCATAGATTCTGAAACAGCAGTTTAAGAAAACCGATTAGGGACAAATTTAAATGAATTAACTTCAGCACTATTCACTGCTATACTTTTTCGAAAAAAATGAAGGCGTAGGCGTAAGCTTCTATTAGACCTCTAAGCTAAAAAAATCCCCCAATTTTTGAGAGACTACCATAGGGAAGGAAAAGGTATACTGATGGGGCTCCTCTGTTTTTTATCAAAGTTTACGCCAATGGTCGCGCTACCTCACCTCCCCTCATTGGGGTGTGGGATTTGGACAACTTAAAACCAATATCTCCACTAGAGAGGTGACCTAAACAAATGCTAAAACCCCAACTCTCTCCCATCGACCAATCGAACACTGCCCCTAGTCGTTTGAGTGCATGATTATTACTAGGGGCGTAGCCAGGAATTTTATTTTGGGAGGTATAAATATTTTGGGGGTATAAATGTTGACTATAAACCACATAAACCACATATAAACCGCATAGAAAACTTTAAGATAAACTTATTTTGGGGGTATAAATACCGAACCCCCCGTCGCTACGCCCCTGATTATTACCATTAGTCAAGAGTCGTCGTTTGATTTTATTAACAGGCGATCGTACGTCATCGTCACGTGACGTCCGGAGGAGAAGTTCGACGGAAATGGGGGTCGTCGTCAAGGTGATCGGGCGTTTGAACGCCGTCCTCGTCGTCTTGGCCGTCGTCTGGCTGCAGACCGGCTCCTGCAGCGTCGTCGCCGTCGCCGCCGAGGAGGACGCCGACTTGGGCTGGCCGACGTTCGCAGCCGCCGACGGGGCCGACGGCTACAGGTCCCCTCCAAGGTGGATGACCGTCGTCGCTGACGAAGGCGACAAGAAGACGACGAAGGCAGAAGACGAAGGAGAGGAGGAGAAGGAGGAGGAGGAGGAGAGACACGACGGATTGTCCAGGAGACGCGCCGCCCAGACGAACCGAGACCCTGCAGCGACTGCGCAGAAACGGAGGCTGCGGCTGCGGCGGCGGCGGACTCTAGAAGTAGGGCTGGCGACAAGAGAGGGTTCGGGGATAAGAGGGGATTCGGCGATAAGAGAAAATTCGGCGACAAGAGAGGCTTCGGTGACAAACGAGTTGGAGGAGAAAAGAGGGGGTTCGGGGATAAAAGAGGGTTTGGAGATAAGAGGGGATTTGGAGATAAGAGAGGATTTGGAGATAAGAGAGGGTTTGGAGACAAGAGAGGGTTTGGAGACAAGAGAGGTTTTGGAGACAAGAGAGGGTTTGGAGACAAGAGGGGGTTTGGAGACAAGAGAGGGTTTGGAGACAAGAGGGGGTTTGGAGATAAGAGAGGGTCTGGAGACAAAAGAGGCTGCGAGAACAAAGGGGAACTTATAGATAAGAGAGAGTTCGATGACAAAAGAGTTTTCAGTCCGAAGAGGCTTGTCAGTCCAGAGCTGCTGAATAAACTCAAGGAAGACTTAAAACGCTACCAGAATGAGGAAATCGAGAGGCTGCGCCATCAGCACCACGCCAACCCCGGCAACATCATTCGCGACCGAGAGCCGAGCATCAGCAGCAGCAGCAGCAGTCCGAACGACTGCCACGACTCCATCATGGTTCCGGCGCTGATTGTTCCGGATGGGGAGAACCGATCGTCCGCCGAGCGAAGCCCGGGGAGCCTGGATCCGGTCGAAGCGGAAGACGGAAAGCAGGACGACGACGCCAAACCGTTTGCGTCGGGCGAAGACAGGAGCGAAGAGAGAAAGACAGCGCTCGAAGAGAAGAGAGGATTTGGGGACAAATGACGTGGAGGAGAGATTTTTTGGGCCAACTTCTCTGTTTTTTTACTTGACTAAAGCGTGCGATGAAAGTTGAAGAAATCGCCGTTTTTCGACTCACTATTGAAACATCTGTTTTCTCAAAAGATTGCTTAACTGTGTTAATTAAATAAATGGCGAAGATATTTATTGCTTGAAATGCTATGGTCACTGTTTCACATTGTACTTCTAATTGAAATGCGTTATTAAGCCTATCCAGTGGCTTTAAATTTTAGCAGATATTCGCTTAAACTTCCAAATCATTTTCAGCAGTTCTAACATCAAACTCAGTGGCGTAGCCAAGGGAGAGGGTTTGGGTGTCCCCCATTGGCTGCCGACGAAAATTTTGTTGTGTTTCCATACATTTTTATTTTCGGACGCGGTTTTGGGGGTCAAACCCCCTACCTTGGCTGGCTTCCAAACCAAAATTATTTCTAAGTGCTATAGAATGTAAAGGTGTAAGGTGACGACCTTTTTTCTTGTTGTCAGGATATGTGGGTAGTTTGATCACTTAAAATCTCAATTTCTGACTCGGTAACCAGTGATGGGTAATTGCCTCTTTTTATCTAATTAATTAGAATTAGAATTAGTTGAAATTTTACAATTACAATTAGAATTAAAATTAGCAAAATTTCACAACCAATTAATTAGAATTAGAATTAGATACCTTCTAATTTAATTAGAATTAGCAATTAGAAGTGCAATGATAAAAATTGCGATGCATTTTAATGTAACGGCGAAAATTAATTTCATCCTCCGTAATCTAGATTCAATCAGAATTGCATTTTGCAAGTAAAAGTGACTCAAACAAAGTATCATCTAATCGATTTAATTTTCTCCTATCATTAAGAATAAATCCACTGCACTAAATGATCTTTCAATAGCAGCATATGTGGCCGGTACAATATGATGCTGCAAATGTAGCTGGTATAAACAGGAAAAGTTCAATTTATGGTCATCCCAAAAAGAAATACAATTTTAGTGTTCATATTGGTTGGAGTATATAAGTAACTTTGGAGCTTTTCAGTTTCTGTTGACGTCAGCAAAGTTTCTTCCATATATCCAAATAGATCGTTGTGGGACTTAATTTGAGGTGTGACTGATTTGTCATTGTCCGTAGCTGGTGTCAGAGGTGTATTATCTGCCTTGAGACTGAATTTACTTGCTGTTTAATTTGTTCTTTAACAAAATATCCTTCCCCAGCACTCTCTATCCACTTGAGTTTGTATCGTGGTTCCAAAGCACTTGACTCAAGCAAGTGTTGATGTTTTGCAGGAAATTCTAATTAGGCAACTAATTGTTATTTTCAATTACAATTAGCAAGCTATTCATTAGAATTAGAATTAGAATTAGCAATACTTTGGAAGTAATTGATTAGAATTAGAATTAGACAGATAGCTAATTCATTAGCTAATTAATTAGAATTAGAAATTGAATTACCCATCACTGTCGGTAACAAATGAGAATGGCTTACAGGCTTAGTAAAATTAATTAGGCCTACAACGAAACACGATGCTATGATGATCAGATACAGTATAACGTTTTAAAATGTACGATTGCTTTACTGTACATGAAATTTGTGAAACCGCGTAAAAAATGTGCAATAACGTAAAGTAAAGCTCTAGCGTTTTCGTTGTTTTTCAACAAAAATCTAGAATGTATGTCGACAGATAATACTCTGTGAATATTCGTAGATCTTAAACGCTTCTGGAATTTTAAAAAAAGATCCGAAGATCTGCCAGAGATACGAACCCGAGTATAGCAGTGTTTTGTCCAGGCCTGTTAGGGGAGATTCCCCACTCCCTCCCCCACAAAAAACACAAAATTCTCCCCTCCTCACACAAAAATCCCAGCACTGGCACCAATTTTTGCATTGAACTGTGTCTCCTCCCCTCCAGCCAAGTCAATTTCCCCCAACCCCTCCGCCAAAGGCCTGGAATCTGGATAAAACACTGACGAGTGGGCAGGTCGACTGCACACAGATCCGACACTCTGCATTTGATCCGCCCTATCACTCGCCCTATCACTGATCCACCCTATCACTCATCGGTCGCTGCTCTAGCACAGAACTGCGAACATCAGTGCTTAGAACATTACATTAAGTGCATCACTGAATCTGCACTCTGATTTCTGGTTCGATTTTCGATTTTTCAGAAGGCCTTTGTCATCAGATTCTATTGATATCAGCTCGGATGCTGTGCAGTAAGCCATGCATATATATATATATATATATATATATATATATATATATAGTGATTTTAAGTGGCTTAGGAGACATTATTGCCTGTGTGAAAGCCACTAGGGGCGCTAACGGGGCTTGAACCTCGCTCCGTCAGCCTACCGCTTCAGCGCGTAATCCACTCTGCCATCTTCCGCCCCTAAAATATATCCTGTCAGATAGGATGCTGCCTTTCTTGGGGATAAGGCGCTGTGTGGTCAGAAACGTCAAATCGGATGAAATATCCTTGGTAAATGTTTCCAAAAATTCTCGCGTTCATATCGGACACGGCATTTTTCTCTTCCATGCACCAGTGTTGTTTTTAATTGGAGCTTTTGCTAATTAATTAGAATTAGAATTAGGTAGGCCTACATGAAATATCTAATTATTTAGAATTAGTAAATTTTGATCTAATTAAGTTAATTAGCAGCTTAATTAGATCAGGAATGACGATGGTTACGAATTGTCAAATGACAAATGACTATTATTAATGCAGTCAAGTTATAAACATTATCCGTAACAGTCGGATGGCAATGTTAATCAACTTGTCTCTGTTGCACTTGGCAATGACAAGCAACGCCTTCCTTTTCTTTGTCTTTTCTGAGTTAAAAGTTTTGTGCTTGTAAGGTGTAGGCTTACATTGCTTTGCATGACTTATAAAATTCAACAGCACCCTTATTGGTTTCCAATCGCCAGTTATCCTCTTCTTGCGTGTCTTGCAGGATCCAGAAATGTGCTTTTATTGTCAATTTGAGCGACTGTAAAGTCCGTTAAAAATTGTCCAGATTGTCAGGTATTTCTTCCAAAAATTCGCCATGATCAACCAACAATTTACAAAGAGATATTATCAGGTCGTTGATATTATCATTGAAACATTGACGGAAAAGGAAATACTTTTTAGGATGGCGATCTAAGTATGTAAGCAAGTATTTTATTTACTTTATTTCCAAACAAGTTAGATTATTCAGATTATAAAATATATTTCGATTTAGTTAGAATGATTTCTAATTACAGTGTAATTAGAATTAGCTTTAAAAATCTAATTAATTATTATAATTGTAATTACATAAACAGTTTTTAATTAATTAGAATTAGAATTAGCACATATTCTAATTAATTAGCTAATTAAGCTTAATTAGCTAATTAAAAATACAACACTGCCATGCACTCTCAATAAATGTGAACAGATTGCAAGTTTACATTTATTTAGGCCTATATTATTTAATCCTATGTTATTATTTAATTGTGCGAAATGTGGTTTCATCAGTTACCCGACATCTCTAAAAAAATTGTCGGCGCTGACAAACACCCAAAAAATTTAGGTCGGACTGACAAGGAATTTGGGGTTGCAATGTCACCCTGTACTATTTTTATTCCCCACTGGGTCCAATTGCTTCTGTGCTCAGTTAAAAATCCAGCCTGAATATTATTGTCATCACATCCTCCTCCTCCTTCTTCTTCTTCTCCTCTTCCTCTTCCTATGACGCTTTAATAATAATTTATTATAGCAACGAAGATTAAGCACTGAATAAGCCTACGCAGCAAATTTCTAAGCACTTTTCCTCTCGATGGGCTAACACCCATACAACAGAGGCGTAGCGACGGAGGGTATATCGGTATATATATATATATATATATATATATATATATATACCCTCCAAAAAATCAGGCTACCTTAAAGTTTTAATGTGTTTTTAAGATTTTCAAAATTTTTAAAGATCTTTACCTCTTACCCCAAATCACATTATACTCTCAGTCAAATTCTTGGCTACGCCCCTGCCATACAACGCTATCAGGTCAAAGAGGTCGGTGTTGCGGTTGAATGTCAATTCTTAATTACTTTTGCTACTTTGGTTCCGGTTAATTTGAAGTCAGTACTCGTGTCCCTTGTAATAACACTGGTCTACGTCAATTTTGCTGACTTGAAGACAACATGTGATCTTTATGTATTTTGGTGTGCTGAATCCAAAAATCACACCCATTTTCTCCTATCACGTCCAGTTTTTCCGCAAAACGCTGTTTACTGATTTACTGTTTACTGTAATAATGTAGCATTATGTATTATAATTCTTTAGCTATATTGAATATGCAAAAAGATAAGGATGTGCAAAAAGATATGCTTAATATGCAGTGGGCATAACTATTTAATAACACAACAGTTTAATAGGCAGTTTTAAACTGCAGACGTCAGCATTTTATGGATTTAGGCCTATATAAGCAGCGCGAAAACCGACGGCAGCATTCAGTCGTTCATGAGGCTTACAAGTCGCAGCAAATTTAACTCTTCTAAATAGCTTTCTGTGGAATATGTCACCCAGCACTCGAACACTTCGTGAGCAGTGCAGGAATGATCCTGACAAATTTTGCTACATTTGTGGTTGTTTTACAACACCTAAACAAAGGAGAGAGGTTCTGAATTTGTGCGTAAAGCTTAGCATGCATATTTTGCAGTTAAATTGGGTGACCAGGAAAACCTTGGGCACCACATAAAGTGTGCAGGACATGTGTTGAAAGCCTCAGACAGTTCATAATGTGACTAAAGGTCAGAGGAAAAGTCTTAACTTTGGAGTTCCAATGGTGTGCCGAGAGCCTCGAAACCATGCATGTTGATGACTGCTACTTCTGCCTGGTAAATATTTCAGGCATGTCCACAAAGACAAAATCTTCCATCTAGTGCCCAAATCTTCCCTCT
Source organism: Metaphire vulgaris (assembly GCA_018105865.1). Classification (NCBI taxonomy): domain Eukaryota; kingdom Metazoa; phylum Annelida; class Clitellata; order Crassiclitellata; family Megascolecidae; genus Metaphire; species Metaphire vulgaris. The sequence goes on along the minus strand of CM030847.1, from coordinate 10,395,897 downwards.
GCTCTGAGACCAGTTGCTCACTGTGACGAAGTTCCTTTACCTATTTGCACTACTTTGGGAGTTTCTTACGACGATAAATTTTGTCAGTCAACAGACACCGATTGCGAAGATTTCGTGGCCTTAGAAGTTGACGCTGGAATGCACCAAACATTCAACCATGACCTAATATGAGACCTAGATCTGCCGAAGTCAGCAGAGTTACTGGGTTCAAGACTGAAGGAAAAGAATCTGTTCAGTGTTGGCTCCAGGAACCACGCTTATGTATCATGGCAGAGAGAATGAATCTTTTGAAATACTGTATTTCCATATGGAGGAGGAGTTTGTATACTGCATCAACATCAAAGGACTTTTTGAATCAATGGGATGTTATAGTTGTAGACAAGATGCTTTTTGCGACCTGATTACTGACTTACTTGGCAACTTAAGAGTCGAGAATTATGACCTTTCAGTTCAAAATTCGAAGATTGATTTTCGAAGATTTGGAACAAACATGAGTGTCAAGTTGCATTTCTTTCATAGCTACCTGAACTTCAAATCTTGGAGCTATGAGTGAAGAACAAGGAGAATGCTTCCATCAAGACATCCCTACCATGGAACGTAGATATCAAGGCAGATGGAACTCAAACATTATGGCAGACTACTGCTGGTGTTTACAGCGTGACAACTGTGACCATAACTATACCGGAGCATCCAAAAAGAGAAGATTCCTTTCTCAAAACTTAAATTTAAGAACTAGCTATTGCTCTTATTGCTCTCTTGGTTAGACGACAGACTCATTTTTTGGCTGAATAAAAAATATTACGTGCTATCAGTTCTTCAGAATTTCCTATTTTCCCTTATGTTTGACTTTAACACCTTTAATTAAGCATTCCTCATTTGCGCAAAAATTTGACGTGTTGCATATTTTTTGACTTCATATCTGGAATCAGCACCTCTCAATTGGGTAAAATCAGCAAAAATACCTAGGTCAGCAGAAATTTTTTTTAAAATGTAGACCAGTGTAATAATAACAACGCAATTTCACGATAGACTTTGAAACCTTTCTGGTGTCGTCCATAAAGCACTCACGTTTGAGCGGGAGGGGTCTAATAGAGTGTCACAGTTTGTGTCAGAAGGAGGGGTACGTACCACCGTGACGTCACACTTTTAGTGAAAAAACCTTAGCTTGATCTAAAATGGCTTAGGAGGCATTATTATTATTATTATTATTATTATTATTATTATTATTATTATTATTATTATTATTATTATTATTATTATTATTATTATTATTATTATTATTATTATTATTATTATTATTATTATTATTATTATTATTATTATTATTAGAGTGACGACTTTTATAGCGCTATCTTAAAGCTCGGGCGGTAGTCGAGAGCACTTTACAGACGAGTTCCATAAGACGTACTAAAAAGGTAAGTTTTCAGTTTCTGAGCGAAACGGTCGGGAGAGATTTCGGACCTGACGTCTACCGGGAGGGAATTCCACACTATGGCATTTCCCCTTGAAAGGGATCTGTCCCCAAACTTAGCGGTCTTGGCTGGGGGAGGCACCACTAGTCTTAACCCTTGGTTCGATCTTAGGTTCGGACGATCTGTGTCCGACCCTACCCTATGTACCAGCTTAGCTAGGTAGTCAGGGCAGGTCAGGTCGTGCAACAGTGGCGTAACCACGCCCGGGCAATTACGGGCAATGCCCGGGTTACTTTGCTTTCTGCCCGGGTTGAAAAATTTCTGCCCGGGTTGAATTTTTTAAAATTATGCCTTTAGTATTTGGATAAACTTGCTTTTGCACTGCCGTGTACGTTATTGCAATACTATTCTAATAGTCTAAAACTAGTGTCTGGAAAACGTTTTTCACAGGTGACAGGTATCAGCTAGAATTAAGTGCAGTAATTACTACAGTCATTGTTTGGCATGTATATGCATCTACGCGATATATCGAATTTCAGTTATGGCGGTAATCGCCTGCCCCTATGGACCATTCAATCCATGGACAACTAGTAGTCTATGTTCAATCCCTCTGCATCTTCCTCTACCGAAGTGGACGCTAGGTACAGTGTAAGGTGATAATTGTTGCTCTGGCCGTGGCTGACTGATACCAGGGATAGCAGGCAGATGAAGTGGCTTTGACCTCTGCGCTCCAAAGACCCTCGTCGGGTCGGGTCCAAGACTGTTTAATACTATATTTAATTGCCTTGGGTCGGGTCGACCCGCCTTAGAAGCAAATTGCAGCTGCTTTGAGATTTGACCTTTTTGACCCGAGAGGGTACTCCGATTTCCATGTGTATTTGGTCGGAAACGGGAAGGTCAGCACTGGGCAACAAATAAGGTACATCAATTGACATTAAGAGAGCATTCCTAAAATTCCTTTGTATGATATCAGAGCAGGTGGGGGTGTGCTTTAAGAGTTGACTCTTATTACAAGTTCGCGCCAAGAGTAAATTTATTGTTTTACTCACAATTTCGCGAATAGTCATATTTTTGAAATTGAAAGGCATATTTTCCAGACTTGGAGTCCTCGAGGCCGTGGCCTTGGCCTCGAGGCGCCTCGAGGCCAAGTGACGCTGGCCTTGGCCTTGGCCTTGGCCTCGGGATACAAGTCCTCGGCCTTGGCCTTGGCCTCGGACCTGTTGGCCTTGGCCTTGGCCTTGGCCTCGGGTACAAGTCCTCGGCCTTGGCCTTGGCCTCGGGCTACAAGTCCTCGGCCTTGTGTACTCGAGGCCAAGCCCTCACACCATGGAATTAAACATGAAAATCGCGCATTCAAACTGTTGGAAGTGACGAATAATATCTGAACAAAACGTTCTCTGTTCAATCCAAACGGTAGACCCTGAGAATTCCTGCTAAGTCTAATAGCTTGTAATTATGTTGCTTGCATTGACAAGGCTGACATTGTTTGAAGCGAACATTGCCTCAGGGATTGAAGTAGGCATTTGGACCAGACAATTGGGTTTCTTGCTAATAAAAGTATTAAAAGGCTTGAACCTAAATGGATATATGGCGTCTATTTTAGAGCAGTTCTAGACTGCGGCGGCTTCACAGGGGGCCGGGGTTTATTGTCTCTAAAGTATAACAGAGACACCTGCGAGGCTGCATCTGCTTAGGCTAAGGAGGTTGTAGACTGATCGCACTTGGAAAAGAAACGGTGCCGTAATGACAGCAATCTCTGCTGTAGGCCTACCTATTGCTATTAAAGTTTGTAAGTAAAAATACGCAAGCAAAGAATATGGCCACAAATGAGCCTAGCATTTTGAAGTTTGCTTTCACCGATTTCAAAATAATAAATGAAAGAAAGTGGTCCGCGAAATGCAAGCAATGTCGCGAAATAATAAGTGAAACTCGAGGAACTTCAAGTGGGTTCAAGAAACATCTGGATATAAAACACGAGACTGGCAAACAGCTACAAAACATCAAAAGGTATTTTAATTTTATTTTTAAAACATGGTTGGTAGTAGGTACTGGACCCTACTGCCATGGACGCCAATCCATAAGGAGCCAGGGCACCCAATAATTCGGGTAGGGGCCCAGCACTTGTTTGGCCCCCCAAATTTCAATATTTTGACGTTTAATCTGCCCAAATCGAGTGTTGGCCCTGATCAGCGCGCGATTTGCAGAGAAAGGGGGGATTTTACCCCACTGTCCATGTACATCTCTTCCACTGAGGTGGCTACTGCAGGGTCGTTTTAAGGTCTTCGTAGGCCTTGGGCACTCTCATATTCGTAGGCCCTCTTTAACTTAAACCTCCAAGTTGCCAACTACGCAACCAACTGTGGATTAAACTGTAGAGTTTAACACTTCTGCATTATTTCATGACTTCGTGTTTAACGGGGGCGTCATTTGGGGGCAGGGGCGTGGCTCCAAGGAAATGAAGAAATAATGTAACAAATAAATAAATAAATGTAAAATGTGCAAAAAATTTGGCAAAAATTTGGCAAAATGTACCTAAAATTTTGGACAAAAACGCCAAATATCTGCTGGCCTTGGCCTTGGCCTTGACTTCGGACCTGCTGGCCTTGGCCTTGGCCTTGGCCTCGGACCTGCTGGCCTTGGCCTTGGCCTTGGCCTCGGACCTCCTGGCCTTGGCCTCGGACCTCCTGGCCTTGGCCTTGGCCTTGGCCTCGGACCTCCTGGCCTTGGCCTTGGCCTTGGCCTCGGACCTCCTGGCCTTGGCCTCGCCTTGGCCTCGACAGTTGTGGCCTCGACTCCAAGTCTGATATTTTCACGGATAACAGAGTCTGGATTGTAAAAGTTGCCTGCGTTTGGATTTCTCAAGAATTCTAAAGAGCTGAACATAACTGACTTATGCTTAGAAACATCAGATGAAGTATGCCAAACTATTTCTTCGTCGATTGCAGCTAGTCATAATTTGCCAGACAGTTAAAATATCGGCGTCGTTGCGAACTCTAGAAATGACCAGAATAAACAGTCTCAGCCTCTGAATAAGGTCCCAGAGGACATTTCCAGAGAACTAGATAGCCCAGTGTAGCCTAAATTGCATACATAGGCCTACACATGGAACTATTTTGGAGCCAAGAAATCAGCCAAACGTCGTTTCCAAAGTTACTATATTGCAGAATTTCCATGGTTGACTACTTCTGTCCAGCAAGATGCTGCGTATTTCTTCTGTTGTCGTTACCAGAACAAAGAATTAAAGTGCACCATTTGGTGTACCTGATTGGCAGCACGCAACGGATCAAAGGTAGGGGTCTATGGATTCACTCTTTGAAATTCATCTGTTGAGCACTTGCTTTGTCTGAACTTGCCTCGTGGAATATGGGATCAGTTTAAAATCCTCATGTTAATTTTTAAAAATATTTTTGTTGAGTGACTGTTCAAAAATTACGTAAACAAAAGAGGAAGGAGTTTGAAAAGTGTGACAACTGTTGATAAGGGGAGGGGTTAAAGTTCGCCCAAAAATTGCTTGCGTAATTTATGGACAGCCCATGGTCAGCTGCCCGGGTTACATTTTGACTCTGGTTACGCCACTGTCGTGCAATACCCTAAACGTCAGCCAGCAGCGTTTGAACAGTATCCGTTCCGGAACTTTCAGCCAATGTAGACGGTCTCGAAGCAGAGGCGTGACCTGATCTGTCCACCAGGGGCGTCTATCCCCCCTTTTTTCATTGGAGCAAGTTCCCCCCCCCAAACCTGACATAGGCGTTCTGGGACCGCGGAGGCGGGGGGGGCGAAGCGCCCCCGCAGGCGCCGAAGGCGCTCGGGGTGATTGCGGGAGGGGCGGCTTAAGGCCCTACCGCCACGGGGGTCCGATGGTATAACCCCCGGAAAAATTTTGAAGTTGCAGATGCTCGTAGGTGAGTTTTAGTGGAGTTTTGGCACACAATTCACAATTGAGCACCTGATACATCATGATTTTTATCTTAGACCATGTAATTTTTTTGCTTATTTTCATAATATCAGTCCATGATGATGGGATGATGGTGGAAAAAAGTGTTGACGAAACATATTACAACTTGCAATTATGTGAGATTTTCGCCAACAAACAGAGAAAAAGTACAATACATGCTAATGGCCTAATGCTATTTAGGCTACTTCTGTCTGAGCTGTCTCTGTCCACTACGCACCACAAGTAGGCTATTTGGAGTCACTGCAATGTTCAACGACTAAGAGCGGTGCGAAGCTTGTTTGAGCATAACGCAAAGTTATCAATAATGTCTTGAACCGACAGGCTGTCAACAATATCACGTTCACTGGCAAGGATTGTCAACGCTGAGAACTAATCATCAGACATTGTGCTGCGCAGTCGATTTTTAATGATCTTTACTCTGCTCATGATGCGTTCTGCACTGCAGCTTGTAACAGCAACTGTGGCCAGAATCTTCACCAAGTATTGCAGTTCTGTGAACGATGATAACTCCAGCAACGCTCTTAAAGGTTTCAAGAATGTGTGGTCTTCCCATCGTTTGGTGCAGTGCTCCGTCATTCTCGTTTCAGATTCGCCAACACTCACCTCTGGCGCTGTCGCTAAACCATCTGCTGCTTTAACATTCCTGTCACATGCCGTGGAAACATCAGATACATCAATGAGATGTGACAACGACTTGTAAACAGGTGCAAAGGCATTTAATTCGGCTGCTACTGCACTGGAACCCACATGATAGAACTTGCATAGATGCTGAATGTCAGTTGCGGTAACCTCGGGCGATGACAACAGATTTGCTGGTGTAAAAAACTTCATTTCTCGAAGAAAGTCAACATTCTCGCTGCTGAAACGATCATTCAGTTGCTGTAAGATAACATCGAGACTGCGAATGATGACTTCAGTTTTATAAGCTTTCCCTTTCCCCCCCATACATCAAAAAATTCCTTCCCCCCTTTTTTTCGTTGGAGCATTTGCTCCAAGGCTTATATGGTGTAGACGCCCCTGCTGTCCACTTTAGTCCGTAAATGAGCCTGGCAGACGCGTTGAGGACCGATTGCAGCCTATGCAGCTGATTGGCTGGAAGGCCATACAGTACTCCATTGCAGTAGTCGGCCCGATTCAGGACCAGCGCTCGGACTAGCTTGATGACATCCGAAGTTGGCAGATATCGACGAATTAGTTTGATCCTCCTGAGGTGGTAGAAGCAGTTCCGGCCCACTAGATCCAGGTGGCCGCCAAAGGATAGATGCTCGTCCAGAAACACACCCAGGAGGCGAACTTCAGGTTTCGGGACGACGTCGACATTCCCGATCCGGAGTGGCTCGTGACTGATCAAGTGGTGGCGTCTCGGAGTAGTGAACGTTATGATTTCAGTTTTGTTCACATTGAGAGACAGCCGATTCGATTCGGCCCATCGTTGAATCGCTGCGATACAGTCCTCCAGATCCGCTCGTAGTCGGCTGTCTCTCAATGTGAACAAAACTGAAATATTGCCTATGTGAAAGCCACTAGGGGCACTAATGGGGGCTTGAACCTGCCGCTCCAGCGCGTAACCTACTCTGCCATCTTCCGCCCCAAAATTAAATTCCCACACCGGGAATCGAACCCGGGCCGCCAACGTGAAAGGCTGGAATCCTAACCACTAGACCATGTGGGATTACACTAGAACCTTAGATATTCCTTATAATATATAGGAGGTGTAGTGAAAGCGATTTAGAGACGACGTATTTTTTGTTCATTAACACTTTTTTGCCCGAGATACATAAAATTTTAGGTCTCAAATAGGCTAATAGGCTATGTTCTTTATCATTGCCGGAAGTTGAATATCTCTGTATTTCCCTGCTGAAAATTTAGCGTGAAACTCGAATTTATTAAATAGAAAACGTGCGTGACGTAATTTATGGACGACGCTTGAAATAGGATCCGAGATTTTGTAGCGTATATTAAGGGTACGAGATTTGTGACAGGCTGTGCCAGGATTTTATTATATTTTAATTTATGGACGGCCTTTCTGCAGCTCAAATAGGACGCCCGTTACAAACAGATTTGTGCTGAAGTGATCTGTCTTTCTGTTGCCATGCTGTGACCATTAGGCCTAGTTGGGGGTAGTATTAGTTCTTGATCAAAGGGGTAGGGGCTAAACTATCTATTATATTATCGATTTGACAGTCAGCGCAATCTGTTTTTTCATTGCCAGCAACATTTTAATTGTGTTCAAATGGTTATAAGTGAATTCGTTAATCAATTAATATTAATTTTTAATCATAATATGAATAAATAGCAAAATTAAGTACAACGGTCGCCGGCTAACCCGATGGATCTTCAAAAGTGCTTAGAAATAGTATCTTGAGTACCCGATGGTTTTTGACGCAATCAATTCATCACGAATTCGTGATCTGGCTTGAAGAGTCGGGTAGAGTACTTGGTACTTGCTGTGTTTTTTAGCTTTTGAACACTTGTGGTCAATAAATATTATTTCTCAAAATGCTGGAGTGCGGTTCATTGTAAGACTCGCGGTAGCCTATTTAAAATAAGATTGTAGGAGGTCCTTTGCTAACCGGGTCCTCAAGCTCATAGGCATCACCTAAGCAGGCGCATTATCCACACAAACATGCAGAGGCGGATCTAGGGTATTCGGCGCCCGGGGACAAAGTGTACGTTGGCGCCCAAAAATAGCTGACAAGCAAAAAAAGGTCGTCACATCGTTTTCGGCGCCCCTCAGCTCTTACGGCGCCCCTCTTCATATAGTGCTGACAAACAAAAAAGGTCGTCACACGTGTTTCTTCTTCTTTATTGTGCATTTCACTTACCCAAATATCCGATTTTGGCACCCCCTCACCTCGGTGCCCGGGGATATGTGTACCCCTCTGCCCCCCTAGATCCGCCTCTGCAAACATGCTACTGTGATAAATAGGCATACCATAAGGTTGCATAGGTTTAGTTTTATAAGCACACAGTGGCGCACCTAGGGTGTGGCAGGTAGGGGTATATGCCCTGGACGCCACTTGAAGAGAACGTGAAAAAATCTTGCTCTCTACTCGACGAAGATAAAGAAGAAGCTGAGAAAACTGACTCTGGGCAGTGGGCATATCATACAGTATATACAGTGTAGATCAGTTCGCATCGGTAAAAGCAAGAAAATCTAATTCGTATACTTTTAGCCTTATGTTGTCAATAAATGTAATAATTTATTATTTAAAGGCTTGTTATTGTTAACCTGCTAATTTAATAATTTTCTGGCCCATGCCACAGGCGCCAAATACTCCAGGTTAGTGGTGTCATGGAGTCTCCCTGCTATTTGCTTGTACAATGTACAGTTTTTCATTGCCTTTTATTGTTTTCAGCGTCTCACCTTGGAATTTCATTGAGTTTGAAGTGTCAATTAATTATAATCAATTAAGCTGAGTCACTGCTTGTCTGATGCAAGTATCGCGTGATGGAGTAGTTAATAGGTGAAGAAGATGAATAGACGTGTCCAGTGCATGGCTTCTGCCAATGGTGGGGTTGGGTGAAATAAAAATGGATTTGGTTGAAACAAAACTCGTGAAATGAGAACGTCCTCCAGCATCAACCAGCAGGCAGGTCGGTTAAAATTGGTGAGTGAGGGAAGCCTCCCATGTTGACTGGGAGAGGGGTGACGCGTTTTGATTTTGCTGTCATAAGAGCCTCGCGCAACATCGCTTTTTAAGTGCAAAAATTGAATAAAAAAGAATGTGCTTGTTTTCAGTGAAGTGGCACTCATTATGCGTCAAGTTATGTAAAGAGTTGATAAGGTAAGCAGCAATAGTGTAGTCTCCATGACACCACTAACCAGGCGCAGTCCACCCCATCACCACCACTCTGTCTGTCTGTCTGTCTGTCTGTCTCTCTCTCTCTCTCTCTCTCTCTCTCATTCGGACCCACAGCTATAGGCAACAAAATCACTCGTAGCCTATAAATGTACTGGTACTGGTTCTCTCTCCGCTTAGTGCATAGAGGCCACGATTGGCATAGTCGCATAAAAGTAAGTGATAGATATCACGACTTCGGGTAAGTTCCGTTTAATCTTAAGACATATTTCTTTCAAATGATAACAGTCAATCTCTGTTTAAGCAAAACTCTTCGCTGGCAATTCATGTTCTCTATATAATCCATGCTGTCTGTTATAACTATAAATTGCTTATATAATCCTTATAATGATAATTGTGCTTTCCAAATGTAATCTTGTTTCCCACTGTGACTGATATCTCTTTCACAGTCATAAAGCCAGGACGTTTTAAGGTCTTCGCCTCTCATATTCGCAGCTAATGCAAAGCGCCGAAAAGTTAAGATCACTGTAACACAGCTCAAGAGCTCATCTTACACTGTTTACAGTCTACAGACTGTTAGAGTTGCGGACTTTATTAAATTTTCATATCTACAATTTCTGCCCTTATTTTTAGGAGAACTATTATATTTGTGGTTTCGATACTTTAATTTCTGGCTTTCGTAGGTCCATGAAAACTCCGCAGGCCATAACTATAGGCACCGTGACTACTGTGTCTAATGGATAAGGCGACCCTGCATGAAGCCACTTTTTATGGACGGATTTGAATTACCGTCGATTTATACCATCTGCATAGTGCAAATGATTCAGCAAAAGAATGTGGCAATGGTCGCTATTAATGCATTGCTGAATTATGTCAGTCTTTTCATATTTGCATTTTTATTTTACCTTCTCCAATCTGTAACTCATCGCCTATTGTGATCGTTGTTTAAACTTCAAGATATTTTAGTAGTAGTAGTAGTAGTAGTAGTAGTAGTAGTAGTAGTAGTAGTAGTAGTAGTAGTAGTAGTAGTAGTAGTAGTAGTAGTAGTAGTAGTAGTAGTAGTAGTAGTAGTAGTAGTAGTAGTAGTAGTAGTAGTAGTAGTAGTAGCAGTAGTAGTAGTAGTAGTAGTAGTAGTAGTAGTAGTAGTAGTAGTAGTAGTAGTAGTAGTAGTAGTAGTATAGTAGTAGTAATAGGCATAATAATAATAATAATAATAATAATAATAATAATAATGTGTTTGGCAGATCGGTAGTAAATTGCAGTTGTAATATTTACAAGCCTTGGCAAGACTAAGACATGGATCAAGGAAATTCAAACGACGCCGTTGGCAGAAGATATTCAATGGATGTCAGCAAAAGAGAATCGACATTTTCGACAATTAAGAAGCGTCAATCCATCGTCTCTGGCAACTTTCGTGACAGGGGCGTGCCAGTCAATCATTCTGATGACGTCACAGACCACGATGTACTACTAGAATTTTTAAATCTGATTAATTTCATGTTCCTGATTATTCAGAGTTTAGCGTTAACCTCGTGACCGAGTTGAATCTTTCCGGAAGTCAACTTTCCGTCTTACCGGATCAGTTTTCCGTCTTGGATCGCTTAGTGAAACTGGATCTATCCAGGAATCGATTCGCCGTTCTTCCACCTTGTGTGTCTACGCTGACGAACCTGGTCGTGCTTCACCTGGACCACAATGAGCTGGAGGAGCTTCCAGGCCAGATGGCACACCTTCAGAACCTCGAGACCTTGACGGCGGAGGGGAATCGGCTTCGGATTTTATGCGCGTCGATCGCCACCATCCGCGGTCTCCGTCTTCTTCGTCTGACGGGAAACCGCGTCTCGACCGTGTCGCAGAAGACCATCAACCTAAGGAGACTGCAGTCTCTGTTTCTGAACGGAAACACTTTGCGCTATTTTCCGTCGGAACTACTCCAGCTGGATTGTCTCGTGGTGCTGTCGCTGGCCGGGAATCGTATAAAGGAGATTCCGGGGGATGAAATTCACGGGTTGGCTTCGGTAAAAACGCTCGACGTTAGCGGTAACAGACTGCAACGCCTGCCTGCGGAACTGTTTTGTCTTCACCGTCTGGAATGTCTGAACGTTGCGAGTAACCGTATCGACGTGCTACCGGAAGAGATAAAGGTCGTTTTAAGACGTTGAACGCGTTGAATGTTGGACATAACCGACTGAAGACGCTTCCGGGCAGCCTCGTTCAGTGCCCGCGGTTGACCGACCTCGATTGTGCTGGAAACCTTCTGGAAGATCTTTCGATGGTCGGTGAAATGTCGCAGCTCAGGAGGCTCCAACTGGCCGAGAATCGCTTCAAACTCTTTCCGCCGGAACTACTGTCCGCCGTCACCTTGGAACAGCTGAGTTTCAGAGGGAACAGAGTTTCCAGCCTTCAGGGAAGCCTCGAGGACTTCCGCCAGCTGGTAAGCCTTGATCTTCACGACAACGGAATCGCCAATTTTCCCAAAGCTGTTTGCGCCGTCGAGGGTCTGCAGAGACTGTTTGCCGGGAAGAACCTTCTGCGGAAACTTCCGTCGGAGTTTTCACGTCTGAGGAGCATCGTGGAGCTGGATCTTCAACGCAATCGTTTCGACGAATGGCCCGACGCCATCTGTCATCTCAAACAAATCCAAATCATTAACCTATCCGGGAATCGACTGTCGGAAATCCCGGACGCGGTTTCCGGTTTCGACCGGCTGCATCGTCTGGATCTGTCGGACAATCGGTTCCGGGAGATTCCTCGTCTGATCATAAAGATTCCCAACCTCGACGCCTTTCTCTTCAGCCAACAGCACGGCAACCGTGTTTCGTCGATACCGGACGTTATGGCCTGTCTGAACGTCAGCGTACTCGACCTCGGACATAACAACATCGAGGAATGGCCGAAGGCGGTCGGCGGAATGCAGAATCTTCGCGTTCTGTCGTTGAACCACAACCTACTCAGGCGCATTTCGCCAGAATTGGGGTCCATGACGGGCCTGACGAAACTGTTTCTTAACGACAATTTGCTGACGGCGATACCATCCGATATAGAAAGACTCGAACGACTCGAGGAGTTGGACGTTTTCAATAATCCTCTCGGGCGTCGAATGCAGGAGGTCGTCGTTTCAGGCGACGCAGCGCAAATAGGTTCGTTCGTACGCCACGACACCAACAGAAGAGATAGGCTACGAAGCACCCGTCTATAGGGTCAATGCTCATGCATATAATCAGGTGAATTTTCAACCAATATAATGATTATGACGACGATGGTGATGACGACGACGCAAAAATTGCCAAAAATTTGCCAAAAAATATTTTTTTTAAATTGCAAATTTGCCAAAATTGCCCAAAATTTGCCAAAAATTTGCCAAAATTTGCCAAAATGCCTAAAATTTGCAAGAGTTGCAGAAATTTGCCAAAAATTTGCCAAAAAATTATCTCGACCCAAAGAAAAGTGTGAAATGACGCTACTGATATTAATAATATTATTAATATGTCGTAATTTAGATACGGTCTCTCGCTCGTGCTGTCGCGGAACTTTCCAGGCAGTTGGACGCGAAGCAGCTGCATCGGTTGTTGGAGAAACTTGGATTCCGAAAGGACGAAGAGCTCGATCTGGAGCGAAGTTATCCGGAACTCAAAGAACGAATGTTGACGGCCATGCAGCGCTGGAAGGAAATGGACCACCGAAAAAGGGGACCGGCCCCCTCGCTTGACAGACTTGTGTTTTTTCTGCGCTGTTTGGGCTTCGAAAATTTGGTCGAAACGTTTAAAAACGTTGAAATAATTTCCAAAGTGCCGAAATTATGATATTTCTTACTTACTTGCTTATTATTAAATGGAACGGCGAAAAATCCTGGTAACACAGCTGAACAAAATTCTGGAAATTTTTATCTGTAGGCCTACGTTTTGCAGCTGATTAAAGAGTCGACTATTCGTGCTTTGTTCGCTAATTGTTAGCACTCGATGAAAAAAGCTGTTTGGCAGTATGACCGAATATTTGAACAAATCTCGAAATATGTCCTCATTAAGGCGTTTAGTCTTCATGAATCAAAATGTCATAAACTTTACTGATAAGTTTAATTATGCCCCAAGACTGAGAGCGTAAGCCACATTCACAGTCATAGCCTACTGATTTAAGCGCTCAAATTATCAATATACAGTCGCATACTGTACCTCAGTCAATATTTCGTAAATAAAGTTTTTCTTTATAACCAGGAAACTACTACTGTTCATGATCTGTGAATGACAAAGTTCACATTCGCGATAATTTAAAAACCTAAGAGGCAATTGATTCGTAATACCGAAGACGTTCAACTAATACGACACTATAGCTGAAGAATCATTGTCTAATGCTTAAAATGAAACTAACTATATCATCCTTGAAATAAATTAACTGTAATAATGCTATCGTTGAGCTTAACAAACTGCTTTGATTGCGCAAAATCTTCGGCAGTTGATCAAAGTCTAAGCGCTTAAGCGGTCGCGGCGCGAATAGCTAGATTATGTAATCCATATTGATCTGGAAAAAGTGAAGTAACTCTTCGTAGCTGTTCTTCATCTGGACCGCGTGCATCTTGAAGATCTCCAGGTGACCGGTGTCGAACTTCTCGACGGCCAGCAGGGCGTCGTGGAAACCGGGTTCGTCCAGGAACTTCTGGAGCAGGCCGGCGCGCGCTATGTGGTACTCGACAATGGCCAGATGTCTGCCGCTGTTCTCGTTCTGGATGCGTCTGACCATCGTCGAAGCGAGTCTCTTCGCCTCCATGCGCAGGTCGCACCCGGTCTCGATCATCGGCATCGACATGGTCAACCAGTGCTCTAGGTCGCACGCGTGCTTCCGAATCCTCACGAACTTTTCCTCCAGCTCGTCGAGCAGCTGGACGACCGCTTCGTTGGCCGGAACGCGAACGCCCTGTTCCGACGACGACGACGACGACCCGTTCGGATCTACCCCGACTCGTAGGAGATTCGCGGCCACCATGTTCTGCAGTCCATCGTCGACGGTGGCCGTTCTTGGCTGCGTGAGGCTGGCGGCGTAGACGGGAGAGGCGAGCAGCCGGTTGAGTTCGGCTATTTCGCCCGGAATTCTGACCTGTAGGATGTTCATGAGGTCGACGTTCGATCGCATAGAGCTGTTGACGACCGGCGTTGAGGTCGATGCGTCTCCGTTGTCCGCATTCATTGCTGTATGTCCTTTGCTGTTCGGACTATAGACGATCAATCTTAGAATAATTATTACTGCATTGAATTAATGTTGCGAGGCTTAGAAACGCTGTCGTCTGCTCGACGGTAGGGATTGTGACGTCATTCCACGTCACAATCGGCCTGCGTCACCTATATTGGCACAGCGTTTTAGTCTACATTTATAGTCTATACTTTATAGTCTATACTTTTTAGTCTATTTTAGTTTACTCTAAGGAGATGCCTACAGTGTTTCCATTGAAACTACATGGAGCGAAATGGTGGCAGACTAAGTACGTAAGTAAGTTAAATCTCGTGAATTTTATAGCACTTTCAAAAGCAGCACCGCAGTAGCTCCTTATTCCTATGCGCTTAATCTTAGTATGAAGAAGCGATGGCCAAAGGGGTCGTCAATAAATGACGTAACGCGATTTTGGCACTTTTTGACACATCCCCAACGTAACACGACGTAACAAAAAGTCCGTTAGTCCTACCCCCTAAAGTACGACGTTAACAGCGGGCCGACACCCTTTCGTCTTCCGAAAAGTCTTGACAAGCAAAAAATGTCATTCATCCTTCTATTTTCCCTCTATGATACAGGCAACAGTAGAGGCGGTTCCACCATGATAGTGATGGCTGTGGATGCATCCTCCGCCAGCTTTATTAAACATTTAAAATTTTGTGCTTGTTCTTCGGTGCGGAGGACCCTTTTTTACTTGTCAACCTGTTTTTTTCCGGTAAAGTTAAAAAAAATTTGAACAAACTGCCAATCATAGGCGGTTCTACAGTGGACCAACTTTCGACTGATACAAGATTCGTGACCATATGGCGATGTGGAGGGTTTGTAATCTGTTAGCTAATTAGCTATCTACTGTTCTAAAATTTATTACGTCGCCAAATCATTTGACGCTACAGTGTTTATAAGAAATCTCTTCTGTTGTGGAAACCGGTAGATTGGCAAAACTCTGAACAAGGATTATGTGTTTCTGTTCTGCGCTTGACTCGTTAAGGCTTTCATTAGTCTGACGATCGTGGAATTGAAGAAGGCAGGAAGAAGAAGGGTTAGGCGACCACAGTCCAAGTGGACAGAGTGGCTCTGGAGAATGGAACGACATTTTCCCTTGATTTCACCAGCACTGCCAGTCTACTAACCCGGCGGCTCACTGGATAGAGGTGACTACCTAGTGGCCGTTTCCCCAGATACAATGAAGATGAAGATGAAGATGATGAAGCGATGGCCAAAGGGGTCGTCCATAAATGACCTATTGCGATTTTGGCACTTTTTGGACACATCCCCTACGTAACACGACGTAACATAAAGTCCGTTAGTCCGAGCCCCTAAAGTATGACGTAACAGCGGGATGACCCCCCTTGTCTTCGGAAAAGTGTTGACAAGCAAAAATGTCATTCATCCTCTCCAAGCATACTGGCAAGCAAAAAGGTCATCCTTGTATTTTTCCCTCTCCAAATACCCTGACAAGCAAAAAACGAAAAAAGGTCGTCGCTTTAAAATGTTGTGTTGCGTTACGTCACATTTACGGAACCCCCTCGTCACACTTCGTAACAAATGTCCGGACCCCTCCCCCTAGGCGCGTTACGTCACTTGTGGACGAGCCCAAAGGCGGGTGTCATTCGTGCAGGGCTATTTAATCTAAAGGGTCTTTGTGGTTAGACTGGCTTCAAATGTCCTGTCTTTAGTCTTTACTGAAGTATATTAGATAGGCTACTTCCAGTGAGTTTTGATTTCTATGATACAGGCAACAGTAGAGGCGGTTCCACCATGATGGTGATGGCTGTGGATGCATCCTCCGCCAGCTTTATTAAACATTTAAAATTTTGTGCTTGTTCTTCGGTACGGAGGACCTTTTTTACTTGTCAACCTGTTTTTTTCCGGTAAAGTTACAAAAAAAATTGAACAAACTGCCAATCATAGGCGGTTCTACAGTGGACCAACTTTCGACTGATACAAGATTCGTGATCATATGGCGATGTGGAGGATTTGTAATCTGTTAGCTAATTAGCTATCTACTGTTCTAAAATTTATTACGTCGCCAAATCATTTGACGCTACAGTGTTTATAAGAAATCTCTTCTGTTGTGGAAACCGGTAGATTGGCAAAACTCTGAACAAGGATTAGGTGTTTCTGTTCTGCGCTTGACTCGTTAAGGCTTTCATTAGTCTGACGATCGTGGAATTGAAGAAGGCAGGAAGAAGAAGGGTTAGGCGACCACAGTCCAAGTGGACAGAGTGGCTCTGGAGAATGGAACGACATTTTCCCTTGATTTCACCAGCACTGCCAGTCTACTAACCCGGCGGCTCACTGGATAGAGGTGACTCTACCTAGTGGCCGTTTCCCCAGATACAATGAAGATGAAGATGAAGATGATGAAGCGATGGCCAAAGGGGTCGTCCATAAATGACTTATTGCGATTTTGGCACTTTTTGGACACATCCCCCAACGTAACACGACGTAACATAAAGTCCGTTAGTCCGAGCCCCTAAAGTATGACGTAACAGCGGGATGACCCCCCTTGTCTTCCGAAAAGTGTTGACAAGCAAAAAATGTCATTCATCCTTCTATTTTCCCTCTCCAAGCATACTGGCAAGCAAAAAAGGTCATCCTTGTATTTATCCCTCTCCAAATACCCTGACAAGCAAAAAAAGAAAAAAAGGTCGTCGCTTTAAAATGTTGTGTTGCGTTACGTCACATTTACGGAACCCCCTCGTCACACTTCGTAACAAATGTCCGGACCCCTCCCCCTAGGCGCGCTACGTCACTTGTGGACGAGCCCAAAGGCGGGTGTCATTCGTGCAGGGCTATTTAATATAAAGGGTCTTTGTGGTTAGACTGGCTTCAAATGTCCTCTGTCTTTAGTCTTTACTGAAGTATATACACAAAGGAATACACAGAATATGTATGACAGGATAAAAGATTTATCAGGAAAAAAGAGATCAGGTACAGGCAGCACAGTTAAAACAAAGGAGGGGAATGTAGTGGCGGAAGATAAAGAAGTACTGAAAAGATGGGAAGAGTATATAGAGGAACTATATAAGGATAATAGAGGGGTTAAACCTATAATGAGGAATAATGATGGACTTCCAATAACAAAAGAAGAAGTAACAGCGGCATTAAGAAAGATGAAGAAAAACAAAGCCCCAGGACCAGACGAACTAACAACAGAGATGCTAATAGCAGCAGGGGAAGCAGGAATACAGAGGGTAACAATAATAGCAAATGAAATATATGAAACAGGAAGAATACCAAAAGAATTATGTAGGTCAATATTCATTGCAATACCGAAAAAGCCAGGAACAATAGAATGTGAAGAACACAGAACAATAAGCCTCATAAGTCATGTAATGAAGCTTATATTAAAAGTACTTTTGAACAGGGCAAAAATTAAAATGAGGGAGAGAGTATCAGAAGAACAATACGGGTTTAAAGAAGGTAACGGGTGTAGAAATGCAATATTTATTCTAAGGATGATTGGCGAAAGATGTATAGAGATGCAAAAGATCTGTACCTATGCTTTATAGACTACGAGAAGGCATTTGATAGTGTAAAACACGAAGAACTCTTCAAATGCCTAGAAAACATAGCACTAGATGGAAAGGACATGAGGATATTTCAAAACCTGTACTGGAATCAAGAAGCAGCGATAAGAATTGAAGGAAAAATAGGTAAGTGGATACAAATTTTAAAAGGGACAAGGCAGGGTTGTGGTTTATCACCAGATTTCTACAATGAATATGGGGAAGAGATTATGAAGGAAACAGAAGAATTGGAAGGAATAAAGATAGGAGGAAAAATTTAAATAACCTACGATACGCAGATGACACAACACTACTGGCAGATACTGAAAGAAAACTACAAAGGTTATTAGACAAGGTGGCAGAAGAGAGTGAAAAGAAAGGACTAAGAATAAATAAAAAGAAGACGTACTGTATGGTAATTACAAAAAGAAAGAAATTCCTAAATGCAGGCTACAATACAGGGAATGGAAATAAAACAGGTAACACAGTTCAAATATCTAGGAAGCATCTTCACAAGCGATGGAAGAAGTGAAAAGGACATTGAAACCAGAATAGGTATGGCAAAGTCAGCCTTCATACAACTCAAAAAGATTCTCACAAATAAACATATTTCAACAACAACACGGCTCAGAATTCTTCACAGCTACGTTTGGGCGGTTCTGATGTACGGCTCGGAAACATGGACGTTGACAAAAACATCAGAAAGGAAACTGGAAGCTGCAGAGATGTGGTTCCTCAGACGGATGCAAAAATTTCATGGACAGAAAGAATAACCAATGAGGAAGTACTAAAAACTTTTGGTACAAAAAGAAAATTGCTAAAAACCATAAGAAAGCAGCAGCTTGAATTCTTTGGACATCTAATAAGAAAAGACGGATTGGAAAATCTAGCCATAACAGGAAAAATAGAGGGGAAAAGAGCAAGAGGAAGACAAAGAATAAAGTTTACGGACAGCCTAAGAGAAGCGACAAGAACTACAGACAACATCGAACTGATAAGGAAAGCCAGAAACAGAGAAGAGTGGAAATCCATGGTCGCCGACGTAGCAATACATGGCACATGAAGAAGAAGAAGAAGTATATTAGATAGGCTACTTCCAGTGAGTTTTGATTTCTATGATACAGGCAACAGTAGAGGCGGTTCCACCATGATGGTGATGGCTGTGGATGCATCCTCCGCCAGCTTTATTAAACATTTAAAATTTTGTGCTTGTTCTTCGGTGCGGAGGACCCTTTTTTACTTGTCAACCTGTTTTTTTCCGGTAAAGTTACAAAAAAAATTTGAACAAACTGCCAATCATAGGCGGTTCTACAGTGGACCAACTTTCGACTGATACAAGATTCGTGATCATATGGCGATGTGGAGGATTTGTAATCTGTTAGCTAATTAGCTATATACTGTTCTAAAATTTATTACGTCGCCAAATCATTTGACGCTACAGTGTTTATAAGAAATCTCTTCTGTTGTGGAAACCGGTAGATTGGCAAAACTCTGAACAAGGATTAGGTGTTTCTGTTCTGCGCTTGACTCGTTAAGGCTTTCATTAGTCTGACGATCGTGGAATTGAAGAAGGCAGGGAGAGGTTAGGCGACCACAGTCCAAGTGGACAGAGTGGCTCTGGAGAATGGAACGACATTTTCCCTTGATTTCACCAGCACTGCCAGTCTACTAACCCGGCGACTCACTGGATAGAGGTGACTCTCTACCTAGTGGCCGTTACCCCAGATACAGTACCAAAACGGCTGTAATATAGAGGTGAATATTCAATACCTCGACGAATATCAGCTGCCATTGCGAAGGCAACCTGAATACAAAACAAACCGTAAAATTAATTAACCAACAATCATTAATAATCTAATAGTCTAAAATTATCAATCTTCAGGACTTAATACGTAATGGCCACTAACGGTGGCGATTCTTGGAAAGCACCACGACAGTAGCTGCTTATTCTTAGGCGCTAAGACTTTCTTTAAAATAGCTATGGGAAAGGTATTATTATAATAATATGATCAGCCAGGCAATAGTCAACATCCGAAGGACAGTGAGGCTAGGTTGTTACAACTATCGAGGAAATGATTTTAGAAAAAGGAAGGATTTAAGCTTATAGTCCTGAAGACTTGAAGAGATAATGCGGGATTTTGTTTTGTTTTCCACCAATGTTTCTGTTATTTAGTTTTACATGTAAATTGGCTGGCTAAATAGGTAAAAAGACCGAAAAGCAAAAGGACATCAACCCGTAAAGGAGGGCTTGATGTTGAATCTGGAATCTGAAGTAAACTAACCGCATAAAATAGCTGACAAGCAAAAAAGGTCGCCAACTTTTTCGCAAACTTGACCGGTCGAAAATGTCTTCCCCCTCTTGAAAAACAGTGAAATGACGTCTCTGATTTTTGAACAAACTGCCAATCATATAGACGGTTCTACAGTGGACCAACTTTCGACAGATACAAGATTCATCAGTAAATGGCGGCATAGAAGATTTTTATTCTGTCAGTTAATTAGCTGTCTGTGGTATTATTCCTCCAAGATCTGTGGTTCAAAAATTTATTACGTCACCAAATCAGTTGCCGCTGCAATGTTTATAAGAAAGCGCTTCTGTTGTAGAAACCAGTAGATTGGCAAAACTCTGAGGGGGATTAGAGGTCTTTCTGTTCTGCGCCTACTTGCGTCAAGGCTTTCATTATTAGTCTGATGCTCGAGAATTTCGCGTGGGTCAAGGGAGGGTTAGTGTCGTCATCCTAGTGGCGTATAGGGGTTCTGGTGAACGAAATGATATTATTCCTTCATCTCACCGGCTTCGTCATTCTACCAACCCGACGGCTCACCGGGTAGAGGTGACTCTCTACCTAGTGACCGGTGCTGCAGACACCAAACCAACGAATGATGATTCGTCGGCCTGGTACCTGTGGACGGGGATTTTATCGTTCCGGTTGCCAAGGCAACCTAATTAGCCTACAAAACAAACCGTTAAAATAACGGACAATCATTAATAATCTAATAGCCTAAAATTATCAATCTTCAGGACTTATTACGTAATGGCCACTGACAGTGGCGGTTCTACCGTGTAAGTAAGTAAGTAAAATCTCGTGGATGTATATAGCGCCTTGGGGGCAGCACAACGGTAGCTGCTTATTCTTAGGCGCTAAGACTTTCTTTAAAATAGCTATGAGAAAGGTATTATTATAATAATATGATCAGCCAGGCAATAGTCAACATCCGAAGGACAGTGAGGCTAGGTTGTTACAACTATCGAGGAAATGATTTTAGAAAAAGGAAGGATTTAAGCTTATAGTCCTGAAGACTTGAAGAGATAATGCGGGATGTTGTTTTGTGTTTCACCAATGTTTCTGTTATTTAGTTTTACATGTAAATTGGCTGGCTAAATAGGTAAAAAGACCGAAAAGCAAAAGGACATCAACCCGTAAAGGAGGGCTTGATGTTGAATCTGGAATCTGAAGTAAACTAACCGCATAAAATAGCTGACAAGCAAAAAAGGTCGCCAAATTTTTCGCAAACTTGACCGGTCGAAAATGTCTTCCCCCTCTTGAAAAACAGTGAAATGACGTCTCTGATTTTTGAACAAACTGCCAATCATATAGACGGTTCTACAGTGGACCAACTTTCGACAGATAGGCCTACAAGATTCATCAGTAAATGGCGGCATAGAAGATTTTTAATCTGTCAGTTAATTAGCTGTCTGTAATAATATTATTCCTCCAAGATCTGTGGTTCAAAAATTTATTACGTCACCAAATCAGTTGCCGCTTTTATGTTTATAAGAAAAGCGCTTCTGTTGTAAAACCAGTAGATTGGCAAAACTCTGAGGGGATTATAGGTCTTTCTGTTCTGCGCCTACTTGCGTCAAGGCTTTCATTATTAGTCTGATGCTCGAGAATTTCGCGTGGGTCAAGGGAGGTTAGTGTCGTCATCCTAGTGGCGTATAGGGTTCTGGTGAACGAAATGATATTATTCCTTCATCTCACCGGCTTCGTCATTCTACCAACCCGACGGCTCACCGGGTAGAGGTGACTCTCTACCTAGTGACCATAGCTGCAGACACCAAACCAACGAATGTTGATTCGTCGGCCTGGTACCTGTGGACGGGGATTTTATCGTTCCGGTTGCCAAGGCAACCTAAATAGCTTGCAGTTGGAAACAAACCGTTAAAATAACGGACAATCATTAATAATCTAATAGCCTAAAATTATCAATCTTTGGACTTGTTGACGTAATGGCCACTGACAGTGGCGGTTCTTAGATGGGTAAGTAAGTAAAATCTCGTGGATGTATATAGCGCCTTGTATCAGCACAACGGTAGCTGCTTATTCTTAGGCGCTAAGACTAACTTTAAAATAGCTAACTGAAAGGTATTATTATAATAATATGATCAGCCAGGCAATAGTCAACATCCGAAGGACAGTGAGGCTAGGTTGTTACAACTATCGAGGAAATGATTTTAGAAAAAGGAAGGATTTAAGCTTATAGTCCTGAAGACTTGAAGAGATAATGCCAAGGCCAAGTTTTGTGTTTCACCAATGTTTCTGTTATTTAGTTTTACATGTAAATTGGCTGGCTAAATAGGTAAAAAGACCGAAAAGCAAAAGGACATCAACCCGTAAAGGAGGGCTTGATGTTGAATCTGGAATCTGAAAAAACTAACCGCATAAAATAGCTGACAAAAAAAGGTCAAAATTTTTCGCAAACTTGACCGGTCGAAAATGTCTTCCCCTCTTGAAAAACAGTGAAATGACGTCTCTGATTTTTGAACAAACTGCCAATCATATAGACGGTTCTACAGTGGACCAACTTTCGACAGATAGGCCTACAAGATTCATCAGTAAATGGCGGCATAGAAGATTTTTAATCTGTCAGTTAATTAGCTGTCTGTGGTATTATTCCTCCAAGATCTGTGGTTCAAAAATTTATTACGTCACCAAATCAGTTGCCGCTGCAATGTTTATAAGAAAGCGCTTCTGTTGTAGAAACCAGTAGATTGGCAAAACTCTGAGGGGGATTAGAGGTCTTTCTGTTCTGCGCCTACTTGCGTCAAGGCTTTCATTATTAGTCTGATGCTCGAGAATTTCGCGTGGGTCAAGGGAGGGTTAGTGTCGTCATCCTAGTGGCGTATAGGGGTTCTGGTGAACGAAATGATATTATTCCTTCATCTCACCGGCTTCGTCATTCTACCAACCCGACGGCTCACCGGGTAGAGGTGACTCTCTACCTAGTGACCGGTGCTGCAGACACAAAACCAACGAATGATGATTCGTCGGCCTGGTACCTGTGGACGGGGATTTTATTGTTCCGTAAAACCAAGGCAACCTAAATAGCCTAAAAACAAACCGTTAAAATAACGGACAATCATTAATAATCTAATAGCCTAAAATTATCAATCTTCAGGACTTATTATAATAATGGCCACTGACAGTGGCGGTTCTACTAATAAGTAAGTAAGTAAAATCTCGTGGATGTATATAGCGCCTTGGGGGCAGCACAACGGTAGCTGCTTATTCTTAGGCGCTCAGACTTTCCTTAAATTGCTAGGGAAAGGTATAATAATATGATCAGCCAGGCAATAGTCAACATCCGAAGGGCAGTGAGGCTAGGTTGTTACAGCTATGGAGGAAATGATTTTAGAAAAAGGGAAGGATTTAAGCTTAGTTCTGAAGACTTTGAGGAGATACTGCGGAAATTATAGGAAATGATGACTCAGATTTTATTGTTTGAAAGTGTCAAAGTCTGCGGAGGAGAGCTGGGAGCGAGTTCCAAACTTCATGTGAGGCGTATGAGAAGGTACGGTTGCAATTTTTCATGGATGACTGATACATCGATCGGGCGTAAAAGAGTGATATGAGATGATGAACGTTTGGGTCGAAGAGGCTGAGGGGTTAATAGTGATCTAAGGTAGACAGGTTTTGATGACTGAAGTGAGCTATATGTACACTGTGTTATTATCTTATATTGGATACATTCGGTTATTTTAAGCCCATGTAGGCCTAATGATTTTAGTATGAGTGAAATACACGAGAATTTAATAATAATAATAATAATAATAATAATAATAATAATAATAATAATAATAATAATAATAATAATAATAATAATAATAATAATAATAATGTGATTTTAAGTAGCTCAGGAGGCTAAGCAAGCCGTGTGAAAACCACTGAAGCAACTCTCCGCATTCAATAACCAAGGCCAAGGACACCAAGTTTAAGGCCTTCCATAGGACCTCACATGTAGATCTTTACTCTACAAAGTTTGGGATTAGGGTTAGGGTTATCTGGTAAGTGTAAGACATGTGTGGTGCACAGGCACAACCAACAGCCCCCTGTATTTTGGCCCCTGACAAGAATTATTATAATTTCGACCTGTTTCGGTTCGAAGCAATGGAAGTTTGAAGGCTGTTGTCAAGGAAACGTCAGAAACGGTGCCACTTTTTCGAAGCTCGACGCGTTTCGATAAGAAATCATCTTCAGGAGCGATGTTGCGAAAAGCTGCCGTAGTAGGCTAAGCGTGCGAATTCCAACGAACGAATGACAGGTGAGAACACCAGGCGGTGGCCAGAGGCGGGCAGGCACGTATCTTAGAGAGGTCTAGTCGCTTTAAATGCAGCCAATCCAGAATGTACCCGAACTACCCCCGGCCGGACCTAGCACCACACCAATTACAGTCACTTCAAACTCAATGAATAGGATGGAATTTTTGTCCCCCTCCAGGAAATGAAGAAAATGTGCAAAAAATCTCCAAAAGCTGCCAAAATTTGCCCAAAAATTTACAAAAATTTGCCAATGGTGTGAGGGTTTGGCCTCGAGTACAAGGCCAAGGACTTTACTCCCGAGGCCAAGGCCAAGGCCAAGGCCAAGGACAGCGTCACTTGACCTCGAGGCGCCTCGAGGCCGCGGCCTCGAGGACTCCAAGTCTGCATGAAACTCGGATATATCTAATTAAGTTTTTATCACAGTCCTTTGAGCTTCGATATAACGAAATTATACAGTTGAATTTGTTTTACAGCATTCTTTTTTTTGCTTTTTTAAATTTTGTGATTCAAATTGAAATTGTTTTTGGTTTTTCCTTTCTGCCTGTTTCTGTTTTACAGAGGTCCTTGTTCTTGATCCTTGTCCTTGGAGGTCAGTCCTTTTGGTCCTTGCGCTTGGGAAGTAGGTCCTCGTCCTTATGCAGTATCCTTGTTCTTGAGGGTCGGTCTCGCCTTTGTTCTCGTCTTTGGGGGTCAACCTTGTTAACATCACTGATGTTTTGATGGACATGCATGTGATATATGCACACATAAGTCGATTTTTCAATCAATTAGAGAGAATATATAGAGTATTAGGTCTAACTTGCCTAAGAAAAAAATCAAAATTTCATTAGTGTGTTCGGAAGCGATTAACTGAAAATAACTGAAAAATAATTAACTGTTACTGAAACTGTAACTGAAAAATGACAATAACTTTAACTGTAACTATAACTGGAAAATAATTTCAATAACTTGAACTGTAACTGAAAAAATAATCAATAACTGATACAACACTGCTTCCAAGCAGAGATTGATGAGAATGCAGACTCAAGCTCAACGATAGATGCTTTAAATGAAAGAGCTAGGTGAGAAGGAAAGGAATAGCTTGATGATGACTGGGGATGCATCCCCCACCAGCCATTTTTTGCTTGCTAACTTGTTCTTATAGATGCGGATGCACTTTTTTGTTTTTACCTTACCAACCATTTTTCGGGTTAATTACTAAAAACGTAAGCGAAAAAACTGCCGATGACCTTTCTTTGCTTGTCAGCCTGTTTTTCGGTAAATTAAGTTACAAACATTTTTGAAAAAACTGCCAATGACCTTTTCTTTTTCTTTCTTTTCATCCCCCTCCAACTTTTTATAAATTCATTTCACTCCCCCCACCAGAAATTCCTGGAGCCGCGCCTGAGCAACAGTTTACATTTAATAATACTAGAGCTGTCCCGTTGGTACTTGAAGTATCTTCTTTATTTATTTATTAGGCCCAATTATTCAATAACCATTTACACGTGCCAAAAATATTTATGAAGAATCGCCTTTCTGCATCTGACAGTTGTGAATTGGTTTTCATTTCTTTCCAGGTTATGCTTTGCATGGTAGCCTACGTACCGTAATGAGCACATTTCGAAAGCCTCAATCTCTTTCTGTTGTTTTCTTCTATCTTAAACTTAGCATGATTTTAAGTGGCTTAAAAAAACCCCTTAACCGTGTATTTAACTGTAACTCAATGTAAAATGGACGGATATATCCGGGATCCCCAGTTAAGAGGTTAAGAACTTAAGAGGCATTACTGCCTGTATGAAAGCCACTGGGGCACTAACGGGGCTTGATCCCGCTCCGTCAGCCTGACGCTCCAGCGCGTAACCCACTCTGCCATCTTCCGCCCTTTAGCATCTATGTGTTGCTCCATGCGACACTAAGTTTCTATTATTTCTTTATTTTAATCTTTCCAAATGCTTTTCATTTTTCTGACAACTCTCTTTTGTCTGTCTGACATTTATTTCTTTCTCTAGTGAGCAGTTTAGTTTTCTGAGATGATGGTGCCGACTGCCGAGGTGTGTAAATTTTTCCACTTGTTCCAGCATCTTTTGACGAACCCTTATGGAAAATTTTCTACGTTTATTGTCATTGCTGTTGTTTTTGAATTAATATACATAATCAATATTAACCCATAAGAAATGTTATGCGCTAAAATTTTCGTTATAGGCTATTTATATGTTTGTATTTGTAATTCTTTCTCTTTTGAAATTATAAGAAGTCTACTGGTTTTGAATTGTTTTTAGAAAGTCATGAGTGGCAGCATAACAGCTGTTATAAGCTGATACGAGAAGAGTGGAGGAGAATTTTAATCAATAACATTGAAATATTTGCTTTGTTTTTCTGTAATTTTTTCTCGGTAAGAGCGATCGTTTGATCGGGTTTTCTCGATTGGTTTTTAGAAAGTGTGACGAAATTGTAATATTTGTCATTTTGTTGGTTCTTCTGTGAATTTAATGCGTTGCACTGAGGGTAAGTAAGTAAATGTTGCGTAATTCCCAGTGGTGATATTCAGAAGGTTAGACCAGCACGCCAGTTTATTGTTTGGTAGAGTTTCGGAATAAAAGAACCATATGCATTTTAAGATTAGAGTTAAGGTCAGCTTAGTTAACCTTAACTCCTGACCCTAAGGGGCCTAACCCTTGTTTTAAAGTTTGGTGCGCTTCTTTCGAAATTACCATTTTACCTGTTAATTTGTATAGAATATTGTTTCAACTGAATTTGTGTACTATTTGTTTTGGATAACTTTATTTGAACAGGAAGTATGAACTCAGGTTTCATGGAATCTAGACATTATTAAGAGGCATAAGAATTACAAGGAAGCATATTCTATGGGCCCTTGATAATGAAATCAAGCCACTCAGTGATTAGGAGAGAAGATGAGCTGAGGTATCATGAGCACACAGATGGTTAGTAAGTGAAGATGATTTGTAAGAGAGTGAAGAGGAAAGGGACTGCGAACTGGGAATGGAAGTAGATACCATTGCCACTCCTTAAATTGAGCTTTAACAAGAATGATGGCATGATTTCAACCAAGACAAGACTGTATTTCAAATGGGATTTCACCATTCTAGCTAGTGTTTGATTAATAATATTTCTTGATTATAATTATTGGTATCAGATGCAACTGATGTGTCAAGTAGGCAGGTACTGGTGGTTGGTTGGTTCTTTACTGATTAGATTGAAATTGTTTAGGTGAAGTAAACCCAATGGTAAGAATTTAAGAGGAAATGTAAGGTCTACAGATGATCGTTTCGTTTCCTGGTTTAGTTGGTCAATGGATTATTTTTAGAGATGACTTGATGGGTGAAATATACAGTAGGATTGTTGTTTAGGCTTTGTCATGGGAAGGTATTTTATTCTGGTTTGATAATGCACTTGTGACCATTTCAGTCTTCGTTATCAGAGCTACTGTCAAGTATTTGCGATCTTCTGCTTGTTTTGTCATTTTAGACTGATTTTCTGGTTCAGTTTGTCTGCCACACCTTGTTCTATATTTTTTTACATTTACAGAGATTACTTTGTAATATTTACTACGAAGTAGTGGCATGTAGAAAGCATCCTGATAATAGTTTATTAGTCATCGAGAAACTTCCTTATGTGTCATCGTGGGAATTTACACTTCCTTATTTTATGGTAATGCCATGGTGAATAGGGTTGGGACTTGTATTAGTGGTTTGCATCTTGATTTGCCCAGAAATTATCAGCTGTGAAGTCCTAGGGTTAGTAATACTTAGTAATAAGGAGGGTGTCTGGCTGTCCAAATTTGGTTCCAAAAATGAACCTGTTGACGTGAATACAACCTGGACAGGATCAACAATAATGTCTGTTGTCTTTTGAGAGCAGTACTGGTAAAAGGCCGGGTGGGATATGACAATGTGTTTTAGGTTCATATTTGGCCATGTATTATATATCCTCCCATTATTTGATGATCTTTGCTGCTTAAAGCATAGAAATCAGAAAATAGATATAGTACTAGATTTTCTGTTTATGAATTTAATGTTACTAATAACCAGTCTTCAGTTTTCCAGACCGCCGTTCCATCTTGTTTTGGCACAAAAAAGCTCTGACCATTATTATGATTAGTAATGTTAATGAACCAGTGTGCGGAGATAGATTAATTATAGCTAATAGTCCAGTGAAACCCTGGAGTATCTAAAATTACCAAAAAAGCTCTGGTTGTTTTTATTGTTGCAATCACTTTGTTGTGGTAATTGCTGCTACTAGGATATCACAGCACCATTGCTTCTGTGAAGCCAAACTGAGTTGGATGCCATTTTTTTTATTATGCCATTGTTGTACCAAAATTGAAAGCAGATATGGATTATTTGCTGAATTTGAGACTTTATGACTTCCTCAGAAATTCACGAAATTTTTCAAAATGGTTGAGATAAGAATTTGTGTGATTGTGTGACTTAAATGTGAAAGTAAAATTAAACCATTGTTTAAAAAAATTATTTTCAGTCTTTTCATTTTTGCATATTGATTAGTTTAACTAGGACTGTGCAATCAATTGTTTCTATTGCAAGAATATTACTGCTAAATCAAGCATGTGCATTATTTTTATGTATGAGAATTTTATCAGTTGAAGTCTATAAATGGATTTATTGTTAAGAGAACAGACAGTTGTTCATGTGCAGAGATTTAGGTCAGCTCCACATGTGAATAGTGACAGTAGAATCCAATTAAAGTTACATTCAAAAGACTATTGAAATTAAGCAGTTCATGTTCATTTCACACTGTGATAAGCTGAATGGTAGCTGTGAGCATTAACTGGGGTTAGTAGGTTATGCTACATAAAGGGGAGTATAATGCTGAAAGGAATAATGATAAGAGGGTTTTATTGTATTTAGCATAGTGTTGTATTTGTCATAGTGTTCAGTTTTTTATGCAGTTTAAGTTGATTGAAGTGAATACTGTAGTTAGGTATAATGGTCATTTTGGTCTAATTGGAGTATTGGTATTGTGATGTTATGACTGTTTTCCATAAATGTTTACTAGAAAATATGTTTCAGGTTACCTCTTTGGTTATGTACCATTTGGTGTTCATTTGAACCACAGGTTTGATATTTTTAGTAAGTGTCGTTTTGCAATCATAATTGAATGTGACTAATGGATGAGTAGTTGAGTACTAGTTCTTTCTAACATTATGCAAACAACATACCTGTAATTAATGCTGCACATTTTAGATACAGCCCTGCATGAGTCTAATAATCCAAGTAAATAAAGGCAGTTAAAACTGAACTAAAGCTGAAACATTAGCGCCATTAGAATTATGAAGTTGAGTATAGAATTGTAAAGCTTTGGGTATGTTGGACTATTTTCTTTTACAAGATTTGGCCTATATATTGTGTAGAAATTCTGGTTTTGACTAGCATCTCAAAATCCAAACTGAAGACGTATACACTTATATTCTTCACTTCTGTAAGCTGGAGGACACGAGCAGTATTATTGGTTGAAATTGGTATTTCTAAGGCCTTCTCTATTATCAGTCATCTTCTCTGCTCTCTTGGTTTAGCAGCTGGTTCAGTGTAGCCAGACATTAGCTTCGGACTTTTCGGCAGTTGGTTAAACTCTATGGGATGTAGCGTAAGACTAGCTGGACAGTAAGACAGGATAGTGTACATGTATCTGAACCCTTTTGCCTTGAGATCCCTGTAACCAATATGTTATGAAACCTAAATATTGGCCTTACCGTTGCGAAAGGGTTAATGATTATGCATGTGGATTGAGGAAACTTTTGTGTCAGGCACCTCTTCTGGTGTTTGAATACTTTTAAGACTAATGATGAATTTTGGTGGATACTATATGCATAAGTTACCATCTAGTGGTCTTGGGTGAAACTTTGGAAGCAATTACATTATAAATGTAATTTTTTTGGTGTAATAATTTATAGACTGATTGTTATCTTAAGACAGTTCTTGTTGATTTTCCATTAATTCATATTTCCATTGGGTTTCATTTAGACCTGTGTCTCATCATGGATAGGTTGTGGTAAATTCCTCTGCCCCTCTTGTGGCAATAATAGTAGAGTTCACTGACTTGTGGAACCTATGCTTTTGTTGGTTGGGGAAATGTCTTAAACAATAAATGACAGGGTTGGTACCATACGTTTGAAATAGGCTGGTACAGATCAAGAATACTCCTGCAGTATATATATATATATATTATATATATTATATGTATAAGTATATATTAGTATATAGCAGTGGTGTAAACCTTGCATCAACATTGGGGGGGGGGGGGAATAGAATAACTTTCTAAAGGTTGACCCCAGAAATATAAAAATCCCCCTCCATTATGGGGGATATTGCATCTTATGGTGGGGAAATCGCCGGTGAAATATTTCTTGACAAGCAAAAAGGTCATCCTGATATTTTTATATTTTCCCTCTCCAAATACCCTGACAAGCAAAAAAGGTCATTCAAAAGGAGAGAATGTGGTTTTGGCGTAATTCTGGCATCAACATCATAACATCATGGGGTAGGTTAGAATTTTTTTACCATATAGCCCAAAACATTGGGAGGATAATTGATACTCTGTCCCCTGCCAACTAATTATTCGGGGACCGTCCCCCGTGTTTTACGCCCATGGTATATAGTGTGAATGGTCTCTGCTTAAAAATTTTATTAAAATATTATCTTAATGATGCTATTGGATCTTGGCCGTGGTAGATTTTGATATTACTCAATCCAATTTGTCTTGGAGTTGTTTTTACACACAAGAAGGATGTATTTGTGTTGATGTAAGAAAGAATTTGAAAAGAGGTGTTGTGACCTTTTATATTGCAGTTCAGTTCATGTAGTCATTCTTATTGTTATCAAATCCTATTTGCTGTCTTAGCCCTGAAAGGATGATAGGTTTAAGTTGCTCTGTTTCAGTGACAGAGTACTCAGTAATGCAGCATTTCACTGAGCAAATCAATGGTTTAGCATTTTTAGCAGCTTTGTAGCATTTTTATGACACTGCCGTTCTAGAACATTCTTCTTCATGCACTTGAACTTTCTGCATCAGAGTTATACATAGTGTCTACATTTTATTTTATTCTTCAGGTGCTATCTCTGTTTCTTATTACCGGTAATAGATTTATCTGTAGGTTTCTTATTTTGAAAATTTTAAAAATTGTCGAGTGCTGCGGTTTATCAGAGAGCTGCCTAAGAATTCTAAAATTCAGTTCTGATGCATTTCTAAGTAAATAACTGTGTTAGTTTGGTTGACTTGCTTACTTGCCTACTTGAAATGCATCAGAACTGAAGTATTTGAGCAGTGTTAGCCTTAATTAAAGTTGTCTGTACCAACTATGATTGTCATGCTTAGTTTCCAGCCTGTGGGAAACTTGCACCAAATAAATATTGTATTTAACTTTTTTATTACTGCTGGATGGTGTCTGCTAGTCTAGGAAGATCAATATCATATACCAGAAATATTTTTCTCCTTATCATATGACACAGCAGTCAGTAGTATGCCCGTTACCGGACTTTGGCTGTCATTTGTGTGCCAGCGGCTGTTGATTGTATGAATCACCATGCCATCATATTTTGATGTGGCTATTCAGCTGTTGAGTGGGGAGAATGGAGGAGGAAAGCAATTTCAGCATAATTAACTTGTTTCACCTTGCTCTGTTTTAATTGAATTGCTGTTTATTGAGTCAATTTCCTTGAATGAATATGTAATAAATTCTTTAATGCGATGTTTTGGTGAGATTTGATTTGTTACTAGAAAGATGCTCGCTTCGCTCGCGCTCGCTTCGCAGTGCAGGATAATACTAATCCAATACCTATACCTAATACTCAATCATTGAATTCATGCTTGAACAACATTTCAATGATGTACTGTACATACACCACCTAGCCAAGCTCTGCGCCACGTAATAATTAGGCCTATGTATGTTAAAATCACGCAACTGTGACCATTTGTGACGCTGTACACGTATTTTTTGTGTACGTTAAAATGTACGTTAAAATTGCGCAACTTCCTCAAGCTATGAACAATTGTTACCAATAGCAACGTCGTCGCACGCCCATCCCTCTGATGCTGCAATGACTCGACTAAACCGTGCTAAACGTATGCTTCGTCAAACGCTTCTTCGTCAACCAATGAGAACGCTTGAAGGTAACAGAGAGACATACAGAACAAGGATCTTAATATTATAGATTGTGTTCCTTGTGTAGTTGTTCTACAAGTTTAACAGTATGCTCTATTCTAGGCCTATAATGTAACACTAAACACATAATGGTGTGAAATGGGTCTGTGATGAAACTTGCCTCTATAAGAGTACCGGTACACCTCCTACACATTACAAATTGCATGATCAAATGTATTACATTTCATTACATTATATTGCATAGATATGGGCTTGGTGGTGATGATGATGATGATGATGATGATTATTATTATTATTATTATTATTATTATTATTATTGTGAGGATTCTGTAGTTCACAAATATTGGCTGTGTACCAATAGTGTATTCACATTGTTTTATTAGATGTGCTGTTTGGAACTGCATAAAAGATGTTGGTCTTTTGTGTCTTAAAACTAAAATAAAATGCTGTATGCTGTTCTAAAATCTCCTTTGAGTTTGGATAATTTTTAGGGCTGCTGAAATTAACGATTAATTAATCGATTAATCGTTAAAAATTTTAATCAATTAAATTTTCTTTAATCGATTAATTTTTCAATTAAAGTTTAATATTTTTGTAATGTATTTACTTGAATACCTACTTATCTTACTAGGCTATATTTCTATTTCGTTCAGACAACAATGGCGAGTAATGAAAGCAATTCTGCAGTTAAGCATTTAGGCCCTACGGGGAGAGATGAGCAAGCACTTTTGTTTTGTTTTTAAGCTAACTGCAGACGGAAAAGTAGACAATACAAGGAGATCAGCAAAAAGCTATATGTAATTATTTTAATCAAAATTAATCGATTAAAAAAATTTCCGATTAATCGATCAAGAAAATTTTAATCGTTACCAGCCCTAATAATTTTCTTTGCCATAGTACCTTTGTCTTTAGAAGCCCATCAATGATTTTGCATGCTCTCCGGATGACTTCATCACCTTTTAGCATACGTTACATTGTGGCGTTGTTATGTACACTGTCTGATTACAGTACATTTCTTATTTGCCTCAACGGAGTGCATCTTTAATGGCTTGTATTATATTGCTAAGAGATTTTTAAATCACGTACAATGCTTGTTTCCCATCTGTCCACATAGAAAAAATATTGTCTAAGAAGATTACCCTAAGTCTTATAGTCACGTGCTATCAGTTAAATACTATCCATTTTGGGGTTAAAGTTTTCCTGTTGCTAGTTCAAAGATTTGGGGAAAATTTCATTGCTGAATGTGAAATTTGTTGTTGTTGGATAGTTGGAACATATTGAACTTTCTTAATCGGATCTTTCTGAATTTTGGTTATTTCTTCAAGTTTTTCACTGATCTTCAATGTCAGTTGTATACAAAGAACATATGCCAGCAGTGACTAGTAGAAATTTCTTATCTTTTGTGTTAGTTTGTATTTACCTGTGAAATTCCGTCTTTGTCTTTGAGTTGGGATGGATGTTTACAAGAGGTTGTAAAAAGTGATCCCTGTATCCTCCAGTATGCCTATACTGTGTGGCACAGTCTGATACAGTACTAGGTCTGTTTTGGGGCATACTGGCAGTGGGCCAGTTTTCTCTAGGCGTGTGGGCTTTAAACAGTAAGTGAAACTTTCAGTTGCTGTTGCTGTAATTTGTGATTGTTGGGAATGCTGTTTTTGTCAATACAGTATTCTGATAATCAAGTAATTTTATAATAACTCCTATTTTCTCTCTTGTCTGTAAAGTTTTTTCATGGTCATAAATGCATACCTTTGTGTACTGCTTGTATGCTATTTTGCTATTTTTGTTATTTTGTCATTATTTCATAAGTTATAAATTGTATTTCTTTGCTTTCTTGTGACGTTGGTCTTATGTTTTCATGCAATGAAACTTATTTTTAGTTTGTATTGTCTTTGAATGTGTTTTCTGCTTTAATTTTGTGAAGAATTTTGGCATTATCGGGATGCAGTGCAGCAATACCTAAGGCAGCGTCAGAGAGAGACAGACAGGCAGACAGAGAGAGGATAGTGGGAGAGATGGAGAGACAGTCAGAGGGAAGGAGGGAGGGAGGGAGGGAGGGAGGAGAGAGAGCAGGTGAGTTGATTAAAAGACATAATTATTAGTGTAGATTGAAACAGTAATATGTCAAATTTAAGAACGTTGGCTTCAGTATCTCCTAGGATAAGGCCGGATAACTGTAAGATACTACACTGAGTATAATTATATGTGGTGTTAGCATTTGGCAAGATATGTGATGTGATTGTAGTATTTAGTTTCTTATGTACTCCTTAATTGGACTTGTTTATGATAGGCAAGATTTTGGGGGTGCATACATTTGTTATATGGGGATAGAATATTGTTTAATGTCTTTTTAGTTGTTTCTTTCAGCTGTGTGTAGTGGATGCTGTCATTCACAATTACTTCTGAGTGCAGTCTTGCTGTTTAAACACCACAGCACAAAAAACCTTTAGTTTGCATGCAAGTATGTCTGATATTCCGGTGCTTACTTTAGCCATCTCTGTTACCAGTAAGCAGAAGATATTCCCTCTGCAGTTGTGTATGTGTGCGTGGGCATGTTAGTATGTGTGTGTGTGTTTTTGTCAGTCTACTGGTTGTGTACTGGCACTGTTTTGAAACATGACTATATCTTGTGTTGGTGTCAATATAAGCAATAACCTATTTCGCTTATTCCGTTGCAGTTGAAGTTTCAATTCTGAACTTCATCGTTTGCTTTTCCTTATTTCATCATCATCATTATCATCATCATCATCATGTGCCGTCTTTGACTCAAAGGTTGGCAATGACGACCTGTGTCCATGTGAATCAGTCCTCAGCAGGTCTCTTCATTTGCCATAGTTTTTGATTCCAGTCCATTCTTTGATATCATCTACCCATGTTTTTCTTGATCTTCCTTTAGCATCAGGAGTTCAGGGCCATCATATTTTCCTTCTAGAATGTTTTAGGATTGTTCAGAGCAGGATCCTCTCATGACATATCTAGCATATCAGATTTTTCTTTAGCTGTTTCTTTTACCAACGATTTTTCCTCCTCTATTTTATGCAACACTGTCTCATTTGATATTTCGTCTTGCTAACTGATTTTTAGTTGTCGTCTATCTATCACCACATTTTAAACGCCTGTATTTTCTCTCTCCATCTCTAGTCAATGTCCACCATTCACAGGAATACAGAAAAGCTGATATTACCTAACATTTTAGTAAATGCTTTTAGGTATTTATAATGTTATACTCTTCTGCTTGTTACTCTTCCTTATTTAGGGTTTATTTTCAATTATAATGTCGAATTTTAAGCAAAATTGGAAAATGGGGTGTTTGTGGAAAATGTTGTGCTTTACTTTTACTATTTAAATTATGTAAAATTATAAATTCCAGTAATATATGCCAAGTCAGCATTAGAGGTTGTGTGTTATTTGGACACTGTTAATTATTTCTCAGTTTCCTGTATTTGGGAGTTATGGTGATTACAGTTTCTGCTGCATTTCTCTTATACTCATTTTCAGAACAGTCAATAAATCAATCAATAAACTTCTATGATGCCACTATCATAGTGCCCAGGGCATCAGCTAATGATGCACCAAATCCAATCAGAATTATAGCCAGGTCCAGTGTTTAATCTAGACTCCTGGACTCCGGGGGGAAACTGACAAAGCCGGAGGGAACTGACAAAGCCGGGGGGAATTCTGCTAGGTGGCTACTGTTAGTTGATGTAGTATGCCAAATTTCCGGGCAATTTGAAATTTCCGGGGGAAGGGCAATTTTCCTCCCGGAAACGGCCTTGATTAAACCCTGGCCAGGTCAAGCCGGACAGAGGTCAGTCCAGTGTCAAGATCCATCAAGAGCACACTTGATGTGCATTGTTGGCATTTGATTATTTTAATTACGGGTATTACCGTACAAAATTTGCCACCAGTTAATACACAGTTGATCATATTGACCTGTTTTCACAAGTATTTGATTTTCTGGGAGGGAGGTTGCGGGAGTTTAGCCCCGTACCAGTCAAAATATACCCATCGGAGTTATAAATATTGATCTTTAGTCATTCAGACCGACCAGTGGAGATTGAAAATTTTGGGTAGGCGTAGCCTGACCCCACTGTGTTTTAGAAACACTGACCACTGATTTGAGTTGACTGCTTTAATATCAGGTTCAGAAGAGACTGCTGCTCAGTGTGTGATATTTACCTGTAAACAGCCTCCTTTAATTATTATTGACTCATTAGTTGTATATCCCATGATAAACATTGACTGGTTTCAGAAATATTGCTTTGTGGCAACAGCTGTGAATGCAATTAATGTTAGGGGATATGTAGAAGAATGCACATATTTTAAATTTCACAACTAATTGTGTAATTTGGTCATTCTAATCATAATTTTGTATTTCTCTGACATGAAGGATCATTCACACTAGAAATGACCTACCTAAATCTTTAGTCCTCTCTCTAATCCAGTCACATCCAAGTTATGTAGAATGACCTAACATGATAATGCCCACAGTGTGTTACTGGTATGCTGGAACCTGTAGTGTTACTTGTAAATAAAGTTGATTATTAGTTCCAATAGTATGTGAGAGTAGGTAGTGAAATTTCCCCTTTGATGATCTATTATCTATTTTTTATGTTTTCATTGTTTCTTTTACCCTGACAAACATGAACTTAGCCTCTCTCTCTGTCCAAAAAGTAGTTCGGCATATCTATTATATTTGTATTTTCAAGAGTAATACTGGCTCCACAGTTGTTGACCTACAAGTATTGAGATGTGCGTATGGCATTTGTATCGGTTTGACAGACTATTTTGAATATTCTAAATATGTTGTTACTATGTTGGTCCATATATTTTGCTTTCTTACAGAATTGTTGAGTTTAAAGTTGCTGATTTTTTGTAATTGTAAACTTTAATATCATTCAAAGAATTCATCATTCATAATTCGCTTGAAATACATTAAGAAACAGTGAGCACGGTTAGTTTGTAAAGATCTGATGCTAACGGTAAAGAAAACGCCAGGCACTATTTGTGTCTTCACTCATGCAGGTAATAGGTTCGCAGAACTGAGCTTTTTGGTTTGAGCTGACTGGCTTTTGAGTTATGATGCGACCGACGTTTATCCATTCACATTATGATGCTCTGCCTAGAATTTCCACTCCAGCAGACTCATGCTGCTAGATAGGCTGTCTAGGCATCGAGGCCAAGGATACAAGTACGGTAGTTTAGTGCGGGACATGCAGAAGGCAGGCTGCTGGCAGGCATGATCTAGAAGCAGCACCTGAAAATGATC
The DNA here is from genome assembly GCA_018105865.1 of Metaphire vulgaris. Taxonomy (NCBI): domain Eukaryota; kingdom Metazoa; phylum Annelida; class Clitellata; order Crassiclitellata; family Megascolecidae; genus Metaphire; species Metaphire vulgaris. The sequence goes on along the minus strand of CM030847.1, from coordinate 10,358,087 downwards.
ATTTTGTAGTATTTTGTAGACCTCCTGGAAACATCAGATTTATTTGCCAAACGTATGCTGTGAAATCTGTTGCACATTGTTCTCTTGGTTATTGAAAGCTTTGACCAAACGGCAGTGTTGGCTCTTTTAGTGACAAATTGCATCTGCCGCCTTTAAAGTTACATTTTTATGGAACTTGGATCCACTCCATCATTAATCACAATCGGTCTGTCTGTGATGTCTGCAATAGTAACATAGCATACAATCTGCTGTTGATGATGACGATAATGATATGATGATGATGATGATGATGATGATGATGATGATGATGATGATGATGATGAAAATAATAACTGTATGGTTGTTAACTCACAATAGCTCTAGCTTATAGCAGTTCGTTTTCTGATGAAACAGTTCCATCATTTTCTCCTTTGTTTACTGGAGTCTGAAGCTGCCTGCAAGTATGTTCAGTTGTTGGACCTGCTTAGACACCATGTCACAGTCATGACCTTGTAGAGAAACAATACCCCAAGGTTTTGATCAACTAGTGACCGATTGTTATTTGATATTCCGTCATCTGCTTTTTTTATTTTAGTTGTTATTGTTATTGTACTAATGGCTCCTCATTCCAGACGTCATGTCGCAAGCATGCCATGTCAATATGCCAGTGATCGACTATTCAAACCAATTAAATAATTAAGTGATTACCTCCATTGTCTTCTGTTCTGAACTGCTCTGTGGAATGTTCGATCTAAAAGGGCCACTCCACATAGTAATGCTATCTTGTCAAGATATTCTCAGTATACCATGTTTTCTTGCAATTTCCCATAATAGTCTTAATAATAATAATAACAATAATAATAATAATAATAATAATAATAATAATAATAATAATGGCTTGTAGTGTATTTTAGAACATACCGGTACAGAGTGAAACCGCTAATAGAACTAAAACTGAACTGAATGTTTCTTGCTAATAGTGTAGTGATTGTTTTATAATATTATGTTTGATTTAACAATTTAAATTCTTAAAGTGATTGTTTTATAATATTATGTTTGATTTAATAATTTCTTAAATGGAATTTTTGTTTCACTAGGACTATAGATGTATTACTTTAGTTATTATTTAGAGTCAAAGAGGGTTTAAATGTTAAAACTAATTTGATACTGCTACTATTTACTAAATACCCTAGATGTTGTTTGTTATTAAGATGTATAATTTACTTAACACCTATATACAGTGTATTCCTGAAATAAACCTTTAATAGAAAATCATAATTGTGGTTCAGAGAAATTTCTGACCACTGTTGTGGGGTTCTTTGATAGTATACTGATGATATTCCAACTCTTTGTGAATGTGTTAGTACATGAGAAAGTCAAACTTATTTATTTTTATATTCAGGACCAATATATTTATGGTTACCATAATTTTCAGATGGAAAAAGAGGACACACTGACTTTTGGTAATTGTAATGTATTCAGGTGTGAAAAACTGACCTTTGTTTTTGCTTGTCAGACTTTTTCACTTTTTCGGTAGTTGTAATGTGGTCAAGTGTGAAAAAGTGGCATTCCAGGATGCATTAAGGTATAATATTCCATGTGTTACAGATCGTTGGGTCCCTGGACATTTGCCCCTGCCTGGGATGGAGAAAAACCTGGACAATAGCTCTTTTTTTGGAAAGCCACCCAGACAGGGGCTCAAAAAGTGGACTTGTTCGGGAAAGCTCGGGTGTATGGTAACCCAAAATATATTTGTGTTAACATAATGCAAAGTAACTTACTGGTACATATATTTATTGTTTGTTTATGGAAATTGTATTGCTTTTACATTGTTATTTACCTATATTTGTTTTTTATTTGTTCTTTGCAGGATAGTCATCTTTGATTATTTTGTGAAATACTTTCAGTCAAGTTCATACATAGTCAAACAGTGTTATTTTGGACATTAGCGATGTCAAATACAGAGTATTACCGAATCCTTGGAGTGCCAAAAAATGCCAGCGAAAGTGATATAAAAAAAGCGTAAGTGTAATTATAAAACCTGTTTTTGTTGTCTATATAAGTTGTACAATGAACCAGGTATAAATTATGATAAAGTAACAATTGGCTGTATTCGTGAAATGCTTGGATTGAATCCAATGCATGATATTGTTAAGAATCATCAACACTCTTTTACACTTCGGTTCTCTAGGAAACCACTTTATTTTGTCAATTGTATAATAACAAAATGTGTATGGTAATTGTAGGTTAAGAATTATGTTTATCTTACATTATCTGTGTTTGCAAATAAAGATTTCAGTAAAGATAAAGATGTCACTGTCTAGTGACACAGAAATTATTATTATTATTATTATTATTATTATTATTATTATTATTATTATTATTATTGTTGTCAGACAATTTTCTATAGCGCTGTAAGTGAGCTAAAGCACAAAACAAGGGTGCTTTGACAACTGTTACTCATAACTGAGAAATGAACTGCACTGTACTTTTATGATATTATTTATCTGTTCAGTTGTTCAGGATTTTATTTTTAAAAATATATTGCACCATATACTTTTAAACCAATGATATTTTGAACTGTAAGCTCTAGTAATTAATTAAGTGAAACAACTGTTATTTGAAGTTGATTTTATTTGTATTTTTGGATTGGACTTTTATAATCTTTGGCCACAAGTAAGCATGATTAATATATGCCCATTTTCAGTTGAATTCAGACTTGTTTTGAAATTTATTACATGACAGGTACAGAAAGTTGGCCCTTCGCTGGCATCCAGACAAGAATCCAAACAACAAAGAGGAAGCGGACAGGAAGTTCAAAGAGATAGCAGAAGCTTATGAAGTTCTGTCAGATAGTAAGTATGTATTATGTTCTACTTATGTGGATTTCTTTATTTGTGACTTATATTGTGGTTGATTTAAGGATTCTGGTATTTTTAAGTAGACTAGCTGGCATTAAGACTGGATTATTCTCTGAGAAAATTTATAGTCACTATTAACCGATTTTATCAAATGCAATGTGCTCTTGTCTGTCTTGCAGAGGAGAAACGTGAACTATATGACCGCTATGGTAAGACTGCTTTGAATGGTAATGGAGGCTGTGATTTTGGCTACAACGACTTCGGAGCATTCCACTTTACATTCCGTAGCCCAATGGAGGTCTTTGCAGAATTTTTTGGAGGCCGAGATCCATTTGAAGACTTCTTTGGAAATTCGGGTAAAATAGTGTTTGCAAATATTAGAACTTTGTGTGTGTGTGACAGTAGTAATTACTTTGTTGGTGTTTTGGGCTTGATGGCTAGAGGAAGTAGCATGCATAAATGAGTTTGAAATTAAGATTGACTGTGATTGTGTCATACTTTGGCCGCATCATGAGGAAAACAGGCACCTGCTCGGAAAAGCAAATTATACAACGCACAACTGATGGAAAAAGAAAACAAGGCAAACCCAGGAGTAGATGGACTGATAATATCGTGCAATAGACTGGAAAGACAATGGAAATGGCGACCCGAGTGACGGACAACAGAAAACAGTGGAGCAAACTTATTCATGTTGCGGTCTACCCTCGAAGCAAGGCTGGCTCAAGACAAGTGACATTGTTCTGATTGATACTTTATCAGTGACTCAGTGGTGACTTGCACTAATGAACAGAATCATTTAGTAGATTTGTATGTTTTTTTATTTAGAATTTGTTTTTCAAGTATGATTATATTATTGGCTTCTGTTTTTTTTTCTTTTTCGAAAGGCAGTGAATTCAGTTGTTTTGATGTTTTTCAGGATTTCGAGACCCGTTTGATCCGTTTGGAGACTTTGGAGACCCTTTCTTTGGAAGACCAAGCAGTTCTCGGTTAGTATTGATGAAGATGTGTAAAACTGTTTTCCATTAATGTTAAATTGATTTATGGATGTTCACCTCAGCTGGAACAAAATCTTCATATAAAGCTAATGAAGCTAACTGACGAAGGCTGGCTTGACACAATGCACACTGGAAAATGAAATGATGGAATAAAATTTAGTTTTTATACATTATTTTACAGTTGCTCATTATTTTTGGATATAACCAACATTAATGTATGAAACTTGGCTTCTTTCGTGCATCCTGATTGGATTAAAAGTTTTATTATGTTTAAATGTTATAAGTAATTAAAATATTGCACTCAAATTCTAGTAAGTAAGCACATTTTTGCACCTTTTTAGAGGTGTTGCTGAATGTTCCCTATATTTGTTAGCATCAAATTTACTGTGCTTTGTAATAATTTCTCTTGGATTGGACAGTGAAAATAATTTCCAACAAGTTGTGCAATTTAGCTTGGTTAATGTGGGGCATCAAGTTGTCTACTATTAAGTAGCGTTGACAATAGCTGGAATTTCATATGTGTTACAGAAAATGAATGACTTTCAAAATTGTTTTGACATTAAAAGTAATGAGATTTAAAAGCAAGTTTGTCTTTATTAAATATATGGTAGCCAGTGATTGCTGCAATTTTAACCGTGTCGGCTTTTTCAAGTACAACGTTAAGCATGGACTTGAAGAAGTAAGTCAAATTTATTTTGTCTTGTATAAATTGAAGTCCTCGTCAGCGAAACAATGACCAAAATCGAGTCCAAGTGTACTCCAGACAGCAAATGATGGCACCGCAGTCGGACTTCTTCGGTGGCTTTACGTCATTTTTTGGTGGATTTCCAAGTCATGGGTTAGTTGCCATTAAGGGTTCTCTATTATAAATTTTCTTACCATCTTAAGCTTGGTACCCATTGAATGCTTTGCACAAAACCTCAGAAACTTGACATTTAACTTTCACAATTAGCATCTTTTGCACAGTACAGTGTTGATTATTGGCAATTTATGCCAGTAAAAATATGTCTCTCCTAGCCGGACATTATAGTTATTTGTAGCAGCCATGATGTGTGGAATATAAACCTCTCGATACCATGGGATGTTGATTTTCATTTTAGTGGTTTTGCTATGATGAGTTCAACTTTCGGTGGTGGTGGCATGGATGGCGGAAATTTTAGATCCTCGTCGACATCGACAAGATACCAAAATGGAAGGAAAATAGTCACTCAAAAGTATGTGTTTATGCATGCATTTAACAATATAGAGCCTCTGGCTTATGCACATATTTTCCATTTAGAACTATTTATGACTACTTGATTTTTCTGTAATTTTTCATTTTTTTGTTTTAGATTTAAAGTTTTTTCTTTTCTCCCAATTGGTTTTTTAAATTTTATGCTTGAACAAAAATCATTATTTGCTTGAAAAACATCCACTTGATGAATATGTGTTTGTGCCAGTGGTTCTGTATTCATACTACTTTTGTTTGTTGATTTGGTTCTCATTTGGAAATGTCTGAATGTCTGTATCTTATGGATATCCCCAAAGAAATATGTTTTGCAGATTAAGCAAATTTGGCTAGTGTTATATGTACAGTAGTATCCTCTGTTGCAGAGGCATCGTTTGAGTTGGCATCACCCAGCATAGTAAAGCCATGGTGTCCCTCCCTCCCCCTAAACAAAATTATACCCTGGACCTCCTTGAGTCTTCCTGTACCAGCTCAAACGTACAAATGGAATTTCTTAACCTATTTAAATTTAGAGATACCAAACAGTTATTGTTCCAGTTATTGTGCCTAGTAAGCATCTCTTGATTGGTGCTGGGCTCATATACTCTTATCACAGCTCACTTCTGGCTGTGGACAATGCCAAAAGGCTTAGGTTTCTTCATACTAGCATGGTGACATTCCCACTGCTACGAGTCAGATGATTAATAATTCTATTAATAATTCTTGAGTTGAAGGCAAGCATCATTGAACTTTAGCTTTTTTTTTTTGTTGAGTTGCTTTATTACAGTAATAATTTTCTATTTCATATTATAATTTAAAATTATTAATTACCTCGTGAATATTTTGACTTATTGCATTTCAATTTGGACTGAATTATTCAACGGATAATTGGTGCTGGCCGATTCCAATTGTGAAATAGTCGATACTGATTATCAGTAAAACGGCCAATAGTAAGTATACCTCTTTTTGAGACAGATCCCTTTCTATGCTCCATACGTGTGAGCTACTTTCATAATCAAATCCTTTCTTTGCCAAGCGCCTCCATTAGCCCAGTTCTCTCTACATGTTTGTGTATCACTTGAAGTCATATTATTTTACAAATCAGGCTCAGACTGAAAAATAATTTTGTGCTGCAGGGTTGTTGAAAATGGACAGGAGACTGTGACGATTGAAGAAGATGGTGTCGTCAAAAGTCGAACCATAAACGGAGTGCAGCAGGCGCTGTCGTATTAGTCGTTGGAAAAGAACGTGTCAATAAGAACTCGATTATGCTGTGCCATTGGCTCTTTGGTATGGCCAAGATAGCTTTGCTAGGATTTATGGCTACCTTGTGGTGTTGCCATCGAGTCTTATTCAGAATTATTGCAACCAGGTTAATGCACATTACTCCGGAAAAAATGGTTCTGAAGCTAGACAAGCACATATCACGGATGATATAAACTTCCATACCAGTGACTTGCTAAGTCAATGGCATCTCTAGATTTACATTGTGCACCGTGCTGGCTGAAACTTGTGATGCTCAGTTGCTGTAAATTATTCCTTTTGTCTTTGCAGATGTTTAAATATAAAACCTATTATTCACTTGATGATACCAGAATATTATTATATTGTGCATTCTACATACAGTATATCTTTGCTTGATGCATGACAGAACTGACAAACATTTTATGTATATAATTGCTATATTTTTGTTCAAATCGGCACATTTGAATGGGCGCTTTGTACAGTAGTTGGTTCATGCTTAGTAGACAGTGAACAAATGTTGTGTCTTGTTAGTATTTGTGTCTAGTTTCAGAATCATGTTGCACGTAATCAGCTTCTACTTTGATTTGGTTACTGGCATCTCTTAGTTTGAATTTCATCTGAAAAGAATGACAACCAGAAATGATTAAAAACTTAATGGGCTCAAATTTCAGAACTGGCTGTCATATTAATAAGATTGTTTTTGCCCCAAAACTCAAGTCAATTGCACCAATCTCCATTATTCCTCTGATAACTACTGTACAGTACTGCCCCTAATGTACGACAGAATATAACAATTTTACCAATTATACGTTTATAACATCATTGTATATCAGTGCACTGCCAGGGATTGCATAAATATTAGGTTTAGAATCATGTTCTATAAATAACTAGTCAAAAAATGACATTTTGCTGGTTGTTTACATATACCTGTACTGTATTTTAAAACAAGCTGTCATTTTAGGTCTTGGATATAATGGACTGAAATCCCAGTTGGGTTCAATACTTCAAACTAAGTCAATGTAATTTTCAAGCTATTGTTAAATTTGTGATATTAAGCTTAATTGACATCATTACACTGTTGACTTTGTGTTAGTGATAGTGACAAACAAGATGCTATATAAAGAGGATTGTCAAATTTTGAAGAATTGCATATTCCATCATTAAAACTTTCAAGCACTGTATGTACTGTACAAGTTAAGTCGTTCTTACAATTTTATTCTGATTGGCTGTGAATAGAGAATTAATTTTAAAAAATTAGTATTTGAATAAACAAAGCGATGTTTAACATTAATGCTAAACCTTGAAAAACATGGGCAAATTTTTTTGAAGTGTGTACTGTGTTAATCACTGTACCTAGAACTGACACTGAAGCCTTCATTTTTAAAAAAAGAAAAAATTTTCACCCTAGGCTCAATGCCCATTGTGCGGTGCTGAACTCCGTTTTAATTCAGCCCATGGCTATACCATACATCGGCGGACGGTTAACCTTTTTCCGCCGACCCCATGGTTACTTTCGCAATGTTGCCGTTGCTACTCATTTTGATGTTGCTATCGCCCTCTAGCGATTAAGGCTGAGTCGACCTTTATCCTCCTAGGGATTGAACCCGTGTCGTCGGCGTGCCTGCCCGGTGATATTACCACTCATCTATCTTCCCGCCTTCATTTACTGCTGAAAAATCTGGAATACTATTCATTGTTAGTAAAGTATTAATTCAATGCTATACCATCATTTAGTTTTTTCAATAGCAGTGTGAGTTGGAATACCCTAGGGCAGCGGTTCTCAACCTGCACGTCGAAATGACGATTTGCCAGGGGTCGCCAGAGACCATCAGAAATAGCCTCTCTTTTCTTGTTATTGTACAAAATTCCGCCTATGGTTGTTAACGTGTTGTTTTGCTATAGTTGTCATTAGAGGATAGACATGGAGACGATTAAATAATAACAATTTGAACATTTTGATTGTCGGGGCAGTTTACATTGTGAACAAAAATAATTTAACCGTTGGGGGGGGTCGCCATATCATGGGGAATTGAATTAAAAGGGTCGTGGCACTATAAAGGTTGAGAACCGCTGCCCTAGGGCCAGCATTTTAGAACATCACTGTGGAATCTCACACAATTAATAACCAGTTCACCATTAAAGCCAATAGAATTTATATTTTACATTGAGATAATAATAATTGAGATAATAATAGTTGACAGCTTCTATTTTTAGCATTGACAAGAAATACAACTCCTTACCTAGGTCCATACCAACTACAAGAGGCAAACACACTGCAGTTAAATCAAACAACCTGAGCTAATTAGCAGTAATGGCAATGAAGCTTCCAAACAATCTAGATCAAGTCAGCAGTGTCCATTTCTCTGTTAAGTCACAATATCGAAACTCTAGTTTAATTTGAAATCTGGCAGTGATGGGCTATTTCTAAAAACCGAAGGCTTCAGTGTTTATTCTAGCCACATTGACATTGGGGGGATTTTGAAATGTTTCAGGGGGGAGGTCCGAGTCTCCACACTTTTGAAGGGGAAATTCCATCCCCCAGCCAACATATACAAAATTTGGGGATTTTAAAACGGGGGGAATTCCCCCCAGAGAAGGCCTAGAATAAACACTGGAAGGCTTTATCAAATTATAAATGGTTTTTATGATTATGTGGAAAAATAATCTTTTGACAGCCTTTAGGTGCAAGTACTCATTGCAATCAGTACTTTTCAATATTATTCATGATCAAATAAATGCAAGTTTCATATAATTGTCTAGTCTAATAAAATGAAGCAAAAACTCGTTTGTCTAATGGCCTCTAGGCATCCCTTAAGCAGTGGCTTTAATTACAAACTCCAAATCTTGTATCAGTCTTATCGATTTGCTATGATACAATTTTCGTTTGACCCCAAACATGAAACTCTTAATTTGATCAAATGCAACCCAAAAAAATTTTGACCACAGATTTACTACTTACAAATTCATTTTCAACCATATTTGTAAGGCAAAATGTGTTGAATCAAATTTAAACTCAGTTCAGATACTTCCTACACTTTCTTGACCCACAAGAACAGGGTATCTTAATGTTCTCTATTGGAAACTTATAGTCATAGGTAAGCTCTTCGCCCTTCTTGATGTCCCTCAAAGAGAAAATCACAATGTGTTTTACCCCAGATAATGACTGGACAACTCTTGAGTAACAGTTTGGTTCGCAAGAGTGGTTGATAAAACGAGCAGCACTACCCACGAGGGTGGCGTCAACCACACGCAACTTGTCAAGTCGAAACATGTAGCATCCAACCCCCAAGTCTTCGTAATGTCGTTCGCGTTTGTCAGTTAGAACTGAACGAATAACTTCGCCGGTGTATTCAACTACTGCTTCACCAGCCTCAATGTTGCGAGCGCCGAAAAGGCCTCGGCTGTGAATTTGGGACCTAGCAACGTAAACAGTGTTGCCTAGCGGTCTGCGGTCCATAAGGCGAAATCTCCCTTTTGCTGATATCTCGCCTCCGAAGGGTATTCGTCTGCAAAATTTTTTAACACATGGTTACACGCTAATGTAGAAATGATCATGACTTATATTTAACTCAAGGGGGGGAATAAATATGCATTGAATTTCACAAAAATTATAATAGAATGCATATATATGAACTGAAAGTAATTCGCTCAAAACACTCCAGTGTTTTGACTCAAGACTATTCAAATACAAGCAGCTAGTTAACAGTAATGGTGAGAAAAAATCCTGATTACCAAAACAAGAGGAAATATAAACACCTAAAGAAGTTTTGATGAACGGCTGGCCTTGCTAGTCATTTTGCAACTCACAGTAAGATATCAAATAATGATACATGCACTACATGGCTAACAGCACAGATTAATTATATCTTATTTAGATACTGCATAAAACACAAGCACAAAATGTGATTGGCTAAATGCCTCTATCTTTAATAAAATTTTGCATCAAATTTCTGTAAAACCTGAACTAAACAGTAAAACAGCTGGTAGACCTTTTGGCCTGGAGTTGTTGGGCTACCTTTGCATTAGGTCGAAATTCGTCTCTTCCAAAGCTTTCGCCGGCGCTCCTGCGTCGCTTAATTGCTGTCGATGCTGGGACAGCAAAAATGAAAACATGTCTCTTGGTTTGCGAGCCTTGAATGGAAGCGCTCTTGCACATCCCGTTGTAGTCTCTTCAAACCTCTTCACCAAAGAGTCAAACATGCATAAGCGGTTAATATAAAGAAACCATGATGAATTTTGAAACGACTTAAAACTTATCTCTTTGTCAATCTGCAGTGGAAGCACTTCTGAGTGATTTTTCAGAAGAGCTATACAAATATTTTGTTACATTATATTACATTAAATAGAGACAAAACTCGATATTTGAATACCAAAAAAAGTATGAAATACATCCATCTGTCAAACTAGAACAAGTAAGCATTAAATTATGTTCACTTATGAAAACTGAGACACAGGAATAATACGCCATCACTTACTTCGTCACAGTTCAGCAGACTGCCTTCATCTGGTAAAGGAGGAAGCAAGGTCTTCACAAGGTCTCTAATAGATGAATAAAGGCTGTCTTCGAGGTTCTTGTCGATTTCACGCTTTTGTCGCATCTGTTCCATGAGGCAGTCGTCAACCAATCTGACAACTGATTGCCAAATAACATCTCTGTCAACTGTTTCACTCGCAGACACCGCTTTCTTCTGAAAAAGATCAACTAGTTTAGTATATGTAAAAGTTTTTAAACAATATGGCCCATAGTTTGTCTCACAATTTTAAACATGAAATACAAGACTTAGAATAACATTCAAATTATTATTTTGTGCAACTAAAGTTCCAATGGCTATAATGAGGACTTCAGGCATAGAGCAGCTGGTATAACATAGATTTGGATCCCAATCAAAAACTTAATGAGCAGGAATGTGAAGAGAAAGCTGATTGTCTGACAGAAGGAAACTGGCACAAGACAGAAGTGGCAACTCTCCTTAACAAGCCAAAGTAATTAAAATTAAAATATTTCAAACCTCAAAATTTTACAAAGTCAGGGTTCCAAGCACCAACAAAAACAATTTCATAATGAAACATTATTCTACTGATATTTTCAAAATATTAGCGAATAAATCCAACGGACAGGGGCGTATCGACGGGGGAAGGGGGTATATTGGTATATATACCCCCAAAACTCAGGCTACCTTAAAGTTTTTCATGTGTTTTTTAACATTTCAACATTTTTAAAGATTTATACCCTGCCCCAAATCACATTATACCCCCCAAATCAAATTCCTGGCTACAACTCTGTCAACTGATAATATCATTCCATTGCTGGCAACCTGCAGTTGTTGTCCTAAAGATAAGCTCGATATAGTAGACAGTGCAGAAGGTCGCAGTATTGAATTCATCTTATTTGGTAATTGTGGACTCTGTTGTGTGGCTAGAGGCTCGCTGGGCTTTTGAACCTACGAAAATAATGGAAACACCACAAGAATCAATATGAATAAAATCCTCAAATGTATATCTTATAGAACATCACCTAATACTGCACATCAAGTGCACTTTGAAAAGATACAGTCGAGCAGAACTGTTCATTATAGCAGACAAAGACCAGCACATATCATAGTGCACAATCCACATGATGCTCTGTAGGAAATACTTATAAAACAAGGGTGTTTGTGGCATTCAATCTTGCAAGTGACAAGCCCAGACACTTTTTGTCAACTAATATTAAAGTATCTTAAAATATCTTATCTTACCTGCAAGTTTTATCTATTTCATACAAATGCTCAGCTCATAGAGTTGTAAGGAGAATCAAGATAAATACAGGTCCAGCTAAACTTATGTACTATGCCCAGTGTTTATCCAGGCCTGTTAGGGGAGATTCCCCCTAAACCTCAAAATTCCCGTTATAAAAAAATTCCAGCACTGACAAATATGTTTGCATTCTACTGTGTCTCTCCCTCCCCTCAAGGCCTGGAATCTGGATAAAACACTGAATATGTCACTGTACTGAAGCATTATTAGATTATGTATTAGAACTATAAGCAGCTTACCTCCATGCAGCTGACATTTAAAGGAGTAACCTCCATATGGATTTCGGGATCAGAAAGGCCAACCCCTGTTGTGACTGACTTTGTTACTAATTGATGACAAGCTGACAATGAAAGATCAGATGAAGGCGACCTGGTCTTCATGTTCACCAGTCTCTCTTGAGGCTCATGGTGGTTATAAGGGTTGACTGGTTGGCGACATCGACGCTGGCTGAAATTCATCATGTGATTTATCATTCACCAGTTGAAATATTCAAAAACTCACAACATATATATATATATAATCCTACTTTGTAAAATATTACTTTTTAAAACTATTTTAATAGATGCTGGAGTCAAAGTTAAATCTACATGTTCAAGATGAGTGAATGAGAACAACATTGTATATTCAAGCCAATTCACAATAATTCTGTTTTCAACATTTTCAAGGCAATTATTTCAATAACCGTATGAATTCCTTATTCCTTCGTCTTAACCGATTTCGGCATCTTACCCATTACACTACGCGTTTTCTAATTCTGCACACTACAAGATATCCTAGATTGTTGCTCAATGCATCATAGTGGCGCTATAAAAGCTATTTAGTTTCCACGTCCGTCCGTAGTCGGCATACCTTAATTCCGGGTCAGTCTGTTAAGCCTGTTATTTAAGCCCAAACTTTTAAAATGCAAATATTAAATATAAATTATTATTATTTATTATTATTTATTATTATTTATTATTATTATTATTATTAAATGAAACATTATAACATACCAACAAGCTTGCTTCAGAAATACCTCGTCCGCCATATTTTAGCATGTCCCTAGAATAACAAACAGTCAAGAAATTAGAAGTCCAGCTGCTGCTACTGCTGCTGCTGCTACTGCATCCATCTGATGGTCTCATAAAATGGACTCCGGTACTTAGGTCACAACAGTATGATGGCACAAATCATGATTTATGCAATGCAAGCACTTCTGGTATATTACTGATTATTAGGGTCACAGAGTAGTGGTATAGGTTCTTGCCTATAGCATTCAAAGGGTAGGTAGTTCGATTCTTATCCAGGTCACTGGGTAGCAACATTTGACAAATTAATCATTCCCAATAGCAAGGAAGACAACGAGAAATCATCTTCTGATCTCATCCTCTACAGGCGTAAAGCAGGGCCGCCGAGAGAAACTCCGGGCCCCTATGCAGAGTAACCGCGGGGCCCCCAGAAAGTTCAAAATCTGATTACGACCTTTTCTTGCTTGTCAGCGTCAGCAAGAAATGCCTTCGAAGGACCCCCGTCTAACCCTAACCCGCCGGGTCCCTGCGCATTTGCCCCCTGCTCCCTCCTCTCGGCGGGCCTGGCGTAAAGTTTAATGGACCTGCAGGAGGATAGAGAACTCATCGTCACATGTCTTAAGGCTTTAGATTTGACCTTCGAGGACTCGGAAGCAGTGGCGGCTCCACCGGGGAGCCAGGGGGCCGTGCTCCCCCTATTGAGTGGCTGGCCCCCCCAGTTGGGACCTATACTTAATGCTACATACATTAAACAACAAATGGTTGGCCCCCCATGATTAGAAGTTGCCACCCCAACGGGTCCCCCCACTTGCCAAATCCTAGAGCCGCCACTGCTCGGAAGTATTTGAAGCATACCTGCAGGCATAGCAGTTGCCGCAGTCGACCGCTAGGCAGCCGGGGCAACGGCGACAGCGTCTCTTCCTCAGATGGGTCGTCGTCGACTGCCTAGCGCCGTCCTCATCGACAGCTGCAGAAGCAAGCGGCGGTAACGAAGAGGTCAAACGCGGAAGTTGAAAGGTCAGAGGTGACGATCTCCAGAACAGACTGCTATCGGAAGGGCTGCAGCTGTTCGACTGAGCACTGTCGTCTAAATAGAATGTGGAAGTACGTTCCAAGTCACAGGGCATTAAACGGTCACAAAAAGTGCACCCATCCAGGACGAGTGATTCCTTATGCATAGCCCTATACGCAGTGGCGGCTCCACCGAGGGGGCCGGGGGCCCGTGCCCCCCTATTGAGAACCTGCCCCCCCCCAGTTGGGACCCTATACTTAATGCTACATACATTAAACAACAAATGGTTGGCCCCCATGATTAGAAGTTGCCCCCCTAACGGCCCCCCACTTGCCAAATCCTAGAGCCGCCACTGCCTATACGTTTACGCTAACTATTATTATAACCGTACCTTGATAAAGGCTTCCGGTTACTTGATCATTTGCCTGTTTTAAAAGTTAAAATCCGTCAAAAACATCAATTCCTCTTAATCATGGAAGCAGGGCTGTTGAATTAAGAATTCGTGGCGTAGGCCTAAAGCTAACGGAAATGACAGCGTCTGCAGGCCTATGTAAACGCATAACCGTATATAAGTTAAAAGACAAACTCTGCATAGCGATTAGGCACGGCAGATCAAAAACGTCTTTTGCTCAAGTTTTGTCATTTCGAAACTTTGAAATTGCTGCTAAGGGTTTAAAGACTAAAGATAGGGATAGGCATTAGAGAACCTGGACTAAAGATAGGCACAGTTAACTTCAGACACAATTGCATTCTGCAAACTTCAAAGTGAAAAATATGTAGATGCCTAATAAAACCTGGAGTAGGTTTAATCTTACTGCAGTTATAGAAAGCAAAACAAAAAAGCTACCGTTTTCGATTAGGCCTATTCGAAACTGGAGTGAGTTTGGGCAGCATGTGCCTCACAAACCTTCGACCTTAACAAGGTGGCGAGTCTGGTAGAAATGCAGTTTTCTATCCCTATCGTTAGCGTAACCACGAGGGGCAATCCCCTCCTATTCGAACCCATACCAGTCACGAGATTCGTTAAAAAAGCCGACGATTCGCGTGTCTGCCAATTTCAAGCGCTGGTGTAGGATTGAAGATAAATGAGTCGCATTTGCTTTTGGGCGCGCATTGGCAACCAGGCAGTAGGGATGTAGTCAGGATTTTAGGTTTTGGGGGCTGAAGTCCAAGATTCACTCCCTCCCTTCTTTTTGGGCCTGCAACGCCATTTGGGCAGATATTCATTTGGGGGGCTAGTTTCAGACTAGGGGGCTTGAGCCCCCGAGCTCATGCCTAGCTCCGTTCCCGCCAGGGAGTGTTTTATCCAGGCCTGTAATGTAATGTAATTAGCTATTAATACTGCGCCTAATCAATTAATGTTAGCAAGCGCATTACAATGAATGTCAATTACTATAAGCACAATTAAACAGATGTGTCTTCAACTGTTTGCGAAAAGCGACGGGCGACTTTATGTTCCATAGCGCTGGTGGAAGGGCGTTCCAGGCATGGGGTCCAGCGTACGAGAAGGCCCGTTGTCCCATGACTGTCCGAAGACGAGGTTTCTGGTATTGGCTGGTAGAGGCTGATCGTAGGCCTGGTCTACCAATGGCGGTTGATGTTGGCTGGAGCAAATCGTGAGGGGAGACCCCCCCAAAAAAAAACCCTCAAAATTCCCCATCCCAAAAATCCCAGCACTGACAATTTTTTCATTGAACTGTGTCTCTTCGCCTCCAGTCAAGTCAATTTGCCCCCCCAAGGCGTGGGGTTTGGATAAAACACTACCACTAGGACAAACCAGTAAAACAGACCGTTAAAACGCCGAATGTCTTCTCGCAGCCAGTCTGTAAAGAACAGGTGGGCCTGTACTGCCCTACTCGATTCCGAAAATGATGTTTGTCGCTGGGTTTTTTTATTACGATGCAGAGGCGCCAAGTAGGCCTACGGTAGGTGCGAAGCAATTTACTTCACCTACTTGACAACGCAACAATTCGATCGGCGCAAAGTATACATTTGTCTTCGACGGGAAAAGGCGCCCGCGGTCGCGTCTCAATTGAAAGCAGCAGACGCGTCTTCAAAAACGCCGACCAACGAACATCATCTGCGCAGGTCGATCGAAGACGACAAGGGTCATGCAGGTCATGGGCTGCTGCTGCTGCTGAGACAGTCGATGAAACTCGGCTAACAGTAGACAGGTGTTCAGTGATTCATCCCGGATGCCACGAAAACAATGAGGGCCGTACATAACAAAAGAACTGTTCTTTGTAAGAGAATAACATTCATTACAATAATTGTAAGCATTTATATATATATATATATATATATATATATATATATATATATATATATATATATATATATATATAATATATATATATATATGTAATGCTCAAGATATAAAAAATTTTCCGGATTATATATATATATATATATGTAATGCTCTACTTTTTTTAGTTGCATCAAAAGTTAAACTGGTTGCCAGTTTGAAAAGTTTAGTTAAGGTCTAGTTAAATATTTTTTTAGTTAACTTTTTTTAAAAATTTTATTCAGATTCTATGTCAGAAAAACAAGTGAAAATAAACATTGTGTTGAAACAACCTCATTTAATATGCCGATCAGCTCCTGTCTGTGTGGACTTTAAGTCTGAAAAAAGTTAAAGAATATATATATATATATATATATATAAACTATATATATATATATATATATATATATATATATTCACACTGACCAACAGATCGTTAACTTTAACGAGTCCATCCAGCGTTTTTGAACAAATGCTCTTCGCGTGATCGGCTGTTGAGATAAACGGTGAGGATAGAAGTCTTGTAAGATGAAACAACAGCCATCTATTCCATCAGTCCATCAGCCTATCAAGTAGCGGATCTGGTCATAACGCAGCGTCATTTGCATAGAATTTGCACAGGTCATTTTCGTGGGAAAATTGACAATCGTCGGTCGCGCGTCGAATCTGGATGAAAACGGTGGCGGCGGACACACCGGATGTGGTATGCGGCGATCGACGGTTCATGGTTCACCGCAAAAGCGATATCCTGCGTGAACGGGCGGGGGCTCACTAGGCAAGGAGATAATAATATTGAGATATAAGTTAACTGTGAACGAGCATCGACGTCGTCGTTTTCGTCGGCTCACTAGGACACCGAGCCGCGACTGCTACTTCAAAAGAGCGCCGACGGGTCGCAGAGGTTAGTAGGTACTTTTACGGATGGTTTTAGTCTAATTGGATCATCAAAGGAATCGACCGTCCGGACGATTTCGACGACGGACAAAAGACCGTCGAAAACTTGACATTTATCTCAAAGTTCGAAAGGAGCAAAATCATTTAGAGGTGTCAGACGTCTTTGGGAAGTAATGGTTTTTTTTACAACCGCCTTCAGTGTAATGAGAAGTTTATGAACGCGTATCAAGTACGAGAAGCGGTGATGACTTTAGAACAGTTTCAGATGTGTCTTGACAAATGCTTGTCACTTGCTCAGAGAAATCTCATTTAATACACTGTTACACCTGTAGCATTACAACCGCCTGGCTTCCAGGTTGTTTCAATGCATTGTTATTGCAATATACAAGGTGAACAAGACAATGTCAATCTCAAAATGTGGGCCTCTTTAGTTTTTGGCCATATTTCCGCAAACACTAAAGATATCTGCTTGAAATTTGGCATTTACATCGGAAACATTCCCAGGTATATGGTCTATAAATTTCATTTAAATCGCCACACACGCGGCATAGATATTAAATATCATAAAGGGGGCCAGTTTGTACTTGCTCACCGTGTATATAGACCTATACGTGAAAGCACCGGCTTTCAAGATCGACCTCTCTTTTCCACTTCGCCAGGTCTTAAAATAGCCACTATCAATATCGTTATTGTCGCCAAATTATTAAATTATCGAAAATTTCTTAAACCGGTACGAATATCAACTTACGTGTCTCTAATTTATCCTATAACATATAAGGCTTATGCTCTGAATCACAGCACAGAACTTCTCTTCCGCAGCTACGACCTGTGGATGCGAAGAATGAATTTCAAAGCGAAAACACCTTTTGCACTGTGCACATACATAATCAGGTGACCTTTTTTGCTTCTCTCTCTCTCTATATATAGGGCAAAAAAACGAAG
Source organism: Metaphire vulgaris (assembly GCA_018105865.1). NCBI lineage: Eukaryota > Metazoa > Annelida > Clitellata > Crassiclitellata > Megascolecidae > Metaphire > Metaphire vulgaris. The sequence continues at coordinate 10,339,868 of CM030847.1, read as the reverse complement.
TACCCCTATTCTATCCTGGCTACGCCACTCCATGGACCCAAGTATCGGGTATACGTAATTCAACAACTGCTGAGTCTATCGGCCTCTCGCTTTGAAGCCATGGAGGATTTAATCTAGGCCGTTTCCGGGGAAAAATGTTCTTTTCGCCCCGGAAATTTAAAATTCTCCAGGAAATTTTGGCATACTACATCAGCAGCCCCCTAGCTGACTTCCCCCCGGCCTTGTCAGTTCCCTCTGAGTCCAGAGTCTAGATTAAAAACTGCTTGAAGCCACGTAAAAATCATCTCTTTATCGATATATAGCAGGGGTGTCCAACTCAAATCAGGTGGCGGGCCGCATTGGATCACAAACCCAACGTCGCCGGCCACACATGATCACAAGTACCGGTAATACCTTGGTAAGACTAAGTCTAAGACTAAGACTATAAATTTAACAGTGTAAATTGAAAATGTAGGTAAATAACACAATGAAACATAGCATTAGACATTGCTATTTATTCTTGTTCTATGTCCTTGTGGATAAGTGAGCAATTTGGTTATCTCCTAGTCCTACAAATAACGGTAATAGCCGGCCCTATAGCTAAAATTGTTATTTTCTCAAACTCGGTGGCGGGCCGGATGAAACTGTCCCGCGGGTCGGATCCGGCCCACGGGCCGCCAGTTGGACAACCCTGATATATAGTAATCGCAGCGGGAACGCTTCTGAGTGATTCTTCAGTAGAGGCGCTATACAAATGTTCTGCCACATTACATTAAAATATTCACGGCAAATGAAAGTAAACTTGCTTTGTTAGTATTCTATAGTTACTGAAGGATGACCGAGATGGCTAACTGGTTGGTAGACTTACTGCCCGAATCCGGTGAGATCCTTCCACTGATTGCATAGTCACGTGACAGATAATTCTCTTCTCCTTCCAATCGGCGCACGACGGCCGTCTTCTCCGGACCGCCGAGGTCCTTCTTTCGAAAGAACTTTCGCTCGAAGCCCTTCCTTCTGCAGATCCACATCGACCGGATCTTCGCCGGTCTCAGCGACTTCCGCTTCGTCCGGCACTTCTGCGGCGTCCGGTTATGATTCCAGTCCGTTGCCGGGACGGATGAAGAAGCCTCAGCATCTGTCATCGCTGCTCCGTCGATGTCGCCATGGCGATATACGAGGATCTGGTCGTCGACAGTTCCCAGCAGTGAGTTCGAGGAGGAGGAGGAGGAGGAGGAGGTCGTCCTGTTCGAAGACCTCGACACTGGACCGGACAGTGCTTCTCCTGCTGCTGCAGCTGCTGCTGCTGCTGCGCCGAACCTTGTGACGTCATCCGGATCGGGTGCAGACGACAGTGCAGTTCTATTCAGACGACACTGCAGCGCAGAGTCTGAAGAAGTAATCGCCGATGAATTTGCTTCGGAGTTGGCTGCAGAAGGCGGTTGCCTTGGCCTGATGCTGGCGTTCATCAGGACTCTAGACGATCTTACCAGGGCATAATATCTGTTAAGGGAATCCTCTATTGAGGAATCTGAAAACCAAAGAATTCCTCCTGCAAATAAAATAATTAACATAACTGAAACGAATGATACTTAGTTACAAATCTGCATTGTCCATGCATGTGTTTCTATGGATATGCTATTAATATGCACACATTCGGCAATTTTTCGAGGGAATGGCGTTTTAAGCTTTCCTTTTATTTGGTGTTGAACATTTTTGTTTCTTAGCAGTATGGCACCAATGGAGAGTAGGCCCAAATATTTTGCTGGGGATCATTCGACTCCTTTAGTAATTTTTGACAAATCTACCAGTTTCTTTTACTCGCGATTTAGATCATATTCAAGACGGGGAAACTGCTCTGTAGCCAATAATATAATATCTGTAGTTAGCAACTTAGCAGTGGCGTAGCCAGGGATCCCAAATAGGCATGCACTAACGCCGACATTTCCAGTCCCCGATTTAATGGACTTGAGGGTGCTCCTTGGACGAGGGCGGAGCCCAACTACAATAAGTCCTAGGGATATTTTAACACCCCTAACTCCACCCCCAACAGCCCCCAATTTGAGACCGACACCCCTCCCCCAAATTTTCCCCAATCCGAGCCTGAGATGCACCCTAACACCCCAACACCACCCCAATTTGAGACCGACACCCCCAAATTCATAATCCTAGAAATAACCCTGGTGGGTCCCAATGGCTCACCGATCCTGCGTCTTCCAGCACAAATGCCTTTGTATTTATGCCTTATTTACAAAATATTGTAACAAATAGTGGCTTTCCATTATTTATGTCAACAAAATAGGGAAGTAGGGGGTACGAAAAACTGACAGTTGTTGACAGAGGGTAGGAGGGGTCAAGAGAAGTTGACGTCAACAATTTCACTTTCTACAAATAATCAAAAAATAGGAAATTTCGTCGAATACTATTTATTACAACAAAAAAGCCTGACAGGTAAAATAAAAACGTCAGCACCGCCACATTTTTACACATGATGAGCAAAAAAGAGGCAAATGTCTCATCACCACAACAATTAATAACCTTCTAAACCTTTTAGGGGGACCCGTCACTGATCTTAAGGGGTTGTCAAACGTTTTTGGCATAGGCGGGGAGGTCACTGAAAGTTTGACAGTTGTTGACAAGAGAGAGGGATCAAAAATGGCCCAAAAACTGTTGACTTAATTAATGGACAGCCCCATAATAGTTAATTAGAAATTTTTGCAGATCCTCAGAAAAAATTTCTAAGTTTCCATGTATGCGACTAGTTAAGTTGGCAGAAATTTCATTTCAACAATCAGTGAACACTCCTGATAAGACTCTATTCAATCTAAGCGACGCTAGAGATTTCTTAACGTGGTCCAAGAGTCTCAGGTCGTATATGTTTCGAAATGACGAGCAAAATAGGTCGTCGCAAATTTTATTTTTGAATGCGAGTCATGCCTTAATCCTTTGTCCATAATGTTGATATGCCTATAATCGGTGTTAGGCCTACTACTGTTGAACTGTGCAACGTGCAGTTATGTAGGCCTACAGAGCGAGCGCTGAAATACGGATAGACCCTTTGCCAAGAGGCCTTCAGAGTTTCAGACTTCAGTCTCGACTCAGTAAATGCATTTGCGGTTCCGCCGATGTAGGCCTAGACAAACAAAACTCTATAGGTCCATAGGCCTAATAAGACCTTTCTTATTCAACGATCGTAGGTTAGTTTTTGAGAAATAGAGACGCACGTGACATCGCAAAAGTAGCATTTGTACCGGTCGTGGGAATGGCGCCAAGACCGTTGAGTATTTAGGGGGAGAGAAGTTAAGGTAGTAGGCCCTATATAAGATTGAGGAGAATGCAAGAGAGTTGAAAGCGCTGCGCTACGTGACGACGATTTTTCGCTTGTCATTTCGCGCGTTGGCTCAATACTGAAAATCAGTCGTCGTCACCTGCAACTTTAAAAATATCTCGCGCCGCCAAATGTTCCACCGTACCTCATCAGAAGAATATCCGACGGTTTTCCGAAAGCAATCCAGATGCTCCTTGGCCATGGAAATGCTGCTGGTCCTAGGTCCTCCTCCTCCGGGCGGATGGGCGCTGACGTCTTCGTAGCTTATCCTCGTCCTGTTCTGGCTTCCCAGTCCCCGTCCGGATCTCCACCCGGGGCGCCAAGGAAAGCGCGTGTTCGTCATCGTCATCCGACCGGCTTCTTAATTAATAACAATCCGACGGCAAAACGAAGTTACAACTTACAACACCGGGCGTAATCGATCTACTGCAAATCCTCAATAGTAACTCTCCTATTTTGATGTACGACACGCATATACTCGACCGCAGCGGCCGCTTCTTTTGTCGCATATATATACAACATTGTGGGTTAATGACCCAGCCAGACCCGACCCGACACGATGTACGACAGGCGGGAAAATTTCGCCCTCATGCCTCTCTCTCTCTCTCTCTCTCTCTCTCTCTCTCTCTCCCCTCTCTCTGTCGCGCGCGCGTAGAATTGCCCCCACTACTACTACTACCGTCCTACCGCCAAGCCCTCGGATCAATCTTCGGCCGACTGGCTATCCGTTCTATCCGGCGCCCGGTGGGCGGGCACTTGAGATACGAAGCAGAGCTGACGGCCAGAGAGATTAGACGGGCAAAAGAAGAGCCGCGGTCCTTTAGTCGGAGGGAACTAGCAGCGCACGGGGCGCAAAGGGGAGGGCACCAAAAAAAAGAGAACGAAGGAAGTGGTTGTTTCAAACACCTGCACAGCGGAATACAGAGGCATGATCTGAGGCATACGCGGCGAAGACTTATGGTAATATACTGTACCAGATCGCTGAGATCGGCGAGGAACTAACTCCAGTCCACGAGACAAAAGGATGGACGGAGAAGGCAACTGTGCAGAACTTGTCTTAGTCCTTTTAAAACGACGTTTCAGTTTTTGATCTTTACGATTCTTTTCATCATTGGCACACTAAAACAGCACAAGAGGCCACAAATGCAGATTGCTTGAGCAGAAACAGAAGGTGTGTCCCAGAAAAACTTAACATAATTCAAAGTGGCTTAGAAGGCATTACTGCCTGTGTGAAAGCCACTAGGGGCACTAACGGGGCTTGAACCCGTTCCGTCAGCCTGACGCTCCAGCACGTAACCCACTCTGCCATCTTCCGCCCGAAAAATTTCTTTAGTGCAAGGGTTGTGGACAAATGGGGCAGTTTGGATGAGGTGGGACTGACAGTAATTGAAACAGTAAACGGATTCAAAGGCCATCTCAGAAAACTAGGTTTTCTAGATTTTTCTAGATTATACTAGATTGCGGAGAGTTACTACAGTGGTTTTCACCGAGGCTTACTTAGCCTCCTAGACCACTTTAAATCACATTATTCCGATCTCTGTTTTTTTTTTAGGGCCAGGGCAGATTTGGCAAGTGGTTTGCAACTTCTCATGTAAGATAATGTCATAGGCCTAGATTGTAAGCGGCATTGAGGCCCTATTGCTCGACCTTCTGACTACATCCATGTAGTGTGCTTCGGAGTCTGACACGCGTTTGCAACTAACGGCCGCCTCTAGTCTTAGCTTTATTACGAAATCTGTTACAAGTCTGTCGTATTCAGAAAATCAGTAAAGTAACCAGGGTTCCGGAATAGGGGTGGGGGGAGCATATAAGATATCCTGGGGTAAAATCCATCCGACAAGCAATTAAAAGCTCGTCAAGGAGTTCTTCACACATTCATGCTACATACCCTGCCCCTCCCCCGCCCCCCATTTGGCAAATCTCAAGACCCAGGCCGCCGCCCGGTGCCCCGCCGTGGTTACGCCAAGCCAGAAGACTGAGAAGAGTAAGAAAACTAAGCTCTGTTGCTCAAACGAAGAAGCTCTGGATATCCAGGCCATTCAACTGAATTAAGTTATAGACGCCAAATCCCTCGATTATTTCGATACGTTTGGAGTGTGATTTCCTTAGGCTTAGAGCTCGAAATCGTTTCATCGCAAGCAGGGGCAGCAGCGACGGGGGGCGTATATCGGTATATATATACCCTCAAAAATCAGAGTACCTTAACATTTTAAATGTGTTTTTAAGAATTTCAAAGTTTCTAAAGATTTATACCCCTCACCCCCCCCCAATCACATTATAACCCCCCCCCCCAACAAGTGCTGTTAAGTGCGAGGCTGGGACCCTAAATGTCACAGAAGCAATGTTATTATAAACTTAGCTTCGGTAATAATTGCAACGATTGTTTGCAAAACGACGCCGATTCAGAACGTAGGGGCCGTCCATTAATTACGTCAGAATTTTTTGGACAATTATTGATCCTTCCTCCTTGTCAACAACTGTCAAACTTTCAGTGGCACCCATAATTAAGTCAACAACTTTTAACCCCTCCCCCCGCCTTAAGATCAATGACGGGTCCCCTCAAAAGTTTAGAAGGTTATTTTTGCGGTGATGAGACCTTTTCCCCATTTTTTCATCAAGTGTCAAAATGTGGTGGTGATGCCCATTTTTGCTTATCAGGCTTTTTCCGTTGCAATAAATAGTATTCCATGAAAGTTCCTATGTGTTGATTGTTTGTAAAAAATGTTGACGTCAATAATAATAATAATAATAGGCCTAATAATATAATAATAATCGTCACCACCACCACCATCGTCATTATCATCTTCATAATTATCTTGATCATCATAATTATCATCATCATCATAGCTGAAGCAGCTTTGCCTACCGTCGTAAAACTCGCTTACTAAAAGGGTTCAATCATTCTTTTTGCTCAAACTCCGCCATATCCGGTGGCAAGCCCTGGTTGAGAAAGGAGGAGCCAAACACACATACAAACAAACACACATAGACGCCCATCGTCTTTGATACGGACGCGTCTATAAACAAACACAACACACACACACACACACACTTTTTTGCTCAAACACATATTCAGCACTTGTACAAAGTAATATAGGTCTACTGTCACATCGCGTTCTCAGCTATAGGCATTTAACGTATGGGTCTAAACTGCATGTCACGTAGGCCTAGTCCTGTTAATGTAACTATTCCTACAGACGTGAATGGATTGAACCCGTTGCCATGCTGGTCTAAATAATATGTCATTCAATGATTCTGGCTAAAGTGGGCCTATTTCGGCCTAAAACGATACGTTCTGCACAAATAATTAGACGTAATTTAGACCGTATCTTGAAGACTTACTTTTTACGTTGCTACAACACCGTCTGCCAACGATCAGCATGCATAATATGACAGGTCTGTGTAAACTATCGACTCAATAGGCCAATTGCAGGCCGCAGCTGAAATAGTCAAATAGTCTAATTACTATTTTCCCCATATATATATATATATATATATATATATATATATATATATATATATGCATGTATGTATGTTTGCCATAAAAACGACGCCTAAAGTAGGTCTATAGGTAGGCCCGCCGAGAGGAGATGGGGAGGGACCAAATGTCCAAGGGGCCCAGCGATCTGTAGGGGGCCCGTGCGGGTCCGTAGTTAGGTTAGGGTTAGTCTTGAAGACGCTGGAGCGTTTAGGGGACCCGTCATCCTGGAAAGACTGGCAAGCAAAAAAGGTCGTCACCAGTTTTGAAGCGTTCTAGTCGGCCTCGCGTCTACTCTGCTTGTCTAGGGTCCCGGAATTTCTCTCGGCTGCCCTGTCTATAGGCTTACGTCCCATAGGTCGACACCACGCAACGTTTGAATGAGCGTATAGGCCTACACTACGGGTCTACGACCAAGCACAATTAGTCCGAAAAGTTTTTGCAAGACGCTTAGACAGACAGACAGACAGACAGACAGACAGACAGACAGACAGACAGACAGACAAACAGACAGACAGAGAGCCTCCGAGCTTTGGTGTCAATGAGCATGCCTTGTACAGCAGTGGCGGCTCTAGGATTTGGCATGTGGGGGCCGTTGGGGTGGCAACTTCTAATCATGGGGCCAACCATTTGTTGCTTAATGTATGTAGCATTAAGTATAGGGTCCCAACTGGGGGGCCACTGGGGGGCAGGCACTCAATAGGGGGCACGGGCCCCTGGCCCCCCGGTGGAGCCGCCACTGTTGTACAGTACATTTTCGGTATGAACTCTTCCATCCTCCACTGGTGTTGTCGTACAGTAGGCTATGCGGGCGTTCTTTACTGTTCTTTATAATCCTTCCACCCTACCCCCATCTTTGAAAGGCTGAACTGAAGAGTCTAAATTGCCCGCTTAGGGCACAACGGGGCATTTTACCCCTAGAAGCGACTAACAGCGTTCAGAGGAAGTTAACGACCGGTTCGTTTGCTTTGAAGTGGAATTTTGACCGCCTCATTTTATTCATTGGCCAAATGACAATAAAACTTGCCCTTTAGGTGTAAATCTGGTGCCTGGACATCAGGTGCCATAGGGGCGAGGTAGCACTCGTCAATAAGCGCTTCGAACAGAAGGCCCATAGAGGGAACCGTAATCTCAGGATGACAAGGTGAATCACTTTTATTGCCTGCCTCGTTCACGCCGAAGCCAGTTTGCATGAATCCACTAAAATTATAACCGGACTTCTGTCTCACTAAAATCAACAATAAGACACAAGTCTATTATGGTCAGGTCTAACGTAGCGCAAAAGAAATTCTTACAGGTCAAGCGATTCTTCCGGCAGCGTCTTATTTTCTATAGCCTACAATTTGTAATTCTTTGGTGTCCGAACTCTCTGGAAAGTTCGGAAACAAAGGCAAATAACATCCCAGAAATGATTTTTAGGCTAAAGGTTCCTTTCGACCAACAGGCCCTCCGAGAGGGGGGGGCAGGGGGGGCAACTGCACAGGCCCGGCGGTCTGGAGGGGCCCGGGCCGATGATGAATATGTATAATTAACAATAAAATGAATAATAACACTAAAGAATGGTTAAAAATGTCAGTTCAGCAGAGGGGCCCGGCGAGCACAAGGGGGCCCGGGACACAGTGCTAAATAAACGGCAAACGACGAGCAAAAAAAAAAAAAAAAGGTCGTAAACATTTATAATAAACGGCTGACGAGCAAAAAAAAAAAAAAAAAAAAAAAAGGTCGTCAAGAAAAAATTATGACTTGTCTAGGGCCCGTCGGCCATTCTGCACAGGGGCCCGGAATTTCTCTCGGAGGGCCTGTCGACCAACGGTCTATTTTTGAATACCAGGGATCGACTCATAAGACTTAATGTCTGAAACCCGAATCCCAGTGTAGATAGATTACTGGACAGATAAAAAACCAAATCTTCGACGACAATTTTGCAGCTGCAAAATGTTATTGTTAATAAATTTGTCATATTTCAATACAATGAATCAGTGATGCATAGGCAGAAACACCTTCACTTTAAAAATAATTTCGGCAACGATTTGCTCCAATATTTTGTGACCAGCAAATCCTGGTCATCTTTTGGTGCAATCTACGGTTATCTACCAATAAACTAGTTATTCATTCTTTTATTACATGATAGCCATTTTCACTCTTCATTAATATTGACATCAAGATCAAACTAGGTGGATCAAAGAACCATGCAGTACATAAAAGCAGTGGTCACATGATAAATTTTGTACCCAACCAGTAGTTACATGGCACATACAAGGTCAAAGCCAAACCGTTAGTCATGGTGAAATCCGCGAGGCAGCCTAACCATTGGCGTAGCCACTGTGGGGGGAGGGGTACGGCCCCTTATTCGTGCCGGGACCGGTCGTGTGATTCGTCCGAAACCGGTGAGTATTTAAAGGGTATGGTAGTCTCAAATCGAGAACCCACCAGACTTCTGCAAAGCACTTGAAAGTTGAAACGAATACTTTTTTGCTTGTCAAGAATTTGGGCCTTAAATGTAAAAGTCCCCTCTTCTGGAATCCTGGCCACGCCACTGCTTCTACCTCAACCAAATTGTCGACTCACACTAAGGCATTGTCGTCCAACGATGAGGAAATCCACCCACTGAAAAATGAAACACTGTTTATTAATCAATACACCATTTCATATACCATATTAATTGGTTTTTAATATCAAATCATTTCATTATATTTGAAAACAGAGCAATAAATGTAATCAGTATGAAATTCCAAACCATATACATCATGAAAATTTCAGGCATGTCTAAATTTAGACGGACATGGAAAGTGCATAACACTAACAAGTATGTAAATACTGTAAATGAATGTGACATCAACCAACATGGCATTGACCTCTAAGTTACAAACTTGCATAATTTATGCAATTACATAATTTTATGAATAGCATAATTTTTCAAACAACATAAACATGTACTCTCAAATCCATTTGAATTATTAACATGCACTTAACGTTAAGCATCATTATATCAAATGTTGTTTAATATTTACAGAAAAAACACTTTCAGTAATAAAAGCCAACTATTCACAGGAGCGAAAATGGCTTAACAAGTGAGAGGACAAAAGAAAAGCTCTTCAATAGCACTGCATGCATTTTGACCTCAACCACAAATTTATGTAGTTTTCAAGAATGAACATCCAAAATTATTCTGTTTAGGACTTACTATCATACTCAAGAATTGTAATCATCGAAATCAGTGGTTCTTAAACTGGGTTCGACCGAACCCTAGGGGTTCAGTGAGCCAGTCTCGGAGGGTTAGGGGAGGGAGGTCAAGACACGCACCCAACTCATATATATATATACTAGAAAGATGCTTGCTTCGCTCGCAGTGCAGGATAATACTAATCCAATACCTATACCTAATACACAATTATTTAAATGATGTACTGTACATACGCCACCTAGCCAAGCTCTGCGCCACGTAATAATTAGGCCTATGTACGTTAAAATCACGCAACTGTGACCATTTGTGACGCTGTACACGTATTTTTTGTGTACGTTAAAATTGCGCAACTTCCTCAGGCTACGAACAATTGTTACCAATAGCAACGTCGTCGCACGCCCACCCCTCTGACGCTGCAATGACTCGACTAAATCGTGCTAAACGTACGCTTCGTCAAACACTTCTTCGTCAACCAATGAGAACGCTTGAAGGTAACAGAGATACAGAATAAGGATCTTAATATTATATATATATATATATATATATATATATATATATATATAATTTTTCCATAACGAAGGGTTCGGTGAATATACATATGAAACTGGTAGGGCTCAGTACCTCAAACAAAGTTAAGAACCACTGATCTAAAGCTCTAAACTATTATGTCAGCCATATACTGGTACATTTCTTTGCCCTTCCTCTTTGAAACTGTGAAAGGCATTTGCCGGTTGAATGTAATGCCTCCAGTACCAAAGCATATTATGGAACAATTTTCTGACAAAGCCAGCATATATGCATAGGCATGTTTCAAAAATATAATATGCACAATAAACAATCACTTTATAATACTTAAACTCATTAGAGCCAATTACTGTACAAGAATTGGAAGAAAATGAGTACAAATGCTTCAAAACAGAAACTCTAATAATTATAATAACATAATTTCAGAAATTCCTTAACACAGTTGGAATGAACAAACAGAATGCACAGGGTACATACAATGCAAGACTGGACAAAACAAACACACATAGCAAACAGTTAAATTGCAATCATGCTGTAAATAGTTAAGTACTAAACGATATTCACAACTGAAATCATTACAAATGTATAAAATTTATACCTAAATTACGCAACTTTCAGAAGTACATGGCCAGTTTGATCATGAGCTGAACATTTAGAAGTAACATGAACATTCATAGTTATCAATTCTCAGCTCTTCATGAACTGCTGCATTAGTTGGAAATAAACAGAAACTCTTTTGTTATTTTGTTGCAAATATTTTATCTGCAGCATGATCATTTCCACTGTCTATGCCTCAATTCCAGACTCTCTACAACAATTTATAGAAATGCAGTTGAACCCTGCTACATGGCACTTCAGAGAACTAACTTCATCTGTTATAACCAAGTCTGTTTCAATGAAGCTACACTGTAAGAGATCTGAGAACTGCTCATATTCAGAGCCACATATAGTATATAACATAACCAAATTCAGTATAAAACTTCTACTGTAGCAGAAATCCTAGATAAATTCCTAATAAAACGAATAGGACTCGTAACCATTTTTGTCACAGCTATTCTACATGCTATGCCTTCAAACTAAATTATGTTACACTGTCAGCACACACTACAAAATAACAACACACAGCAAAACTGAGCATAACTGTCTACGTTAATCGGAAAAGATGATTTTACCTATCAATTAAAATAAGAATTCAAATTAATTAAAAATTTAATCAACAGTCATCTTATCGTAAACTTTCATCCAATGAAGACACTTCCTACAACTTCAAGTTGCAGAAAGCAGATGGAGAGAAACCATCAAAATACTCAATTTTAAATGCTACTTTAAACTATAATAGAAATAATAGCCTATAAAGTTTGCTAGTATTCATAATTAAGTGCAACATCGTGAAATCATTATCACATTAGCAAAACTACTTTATGAATCCATATTTAAACATCCATGCAGAAATGTGGACATGCATATTTCATGATAGCAAATTGGTAAGATATCTGGTCTTGAGACTGTGTGATTAAAAAAAGAAAATGTGTATTGTATACATAAAATAACGGCAATCTTTTTCACTGAATACTTATAATAGTTTCATAATTGCATATCTTCATAATATGACATGCAATTTAAATTGCACTTCAATGTAAAATATGCTGTATTAATTAAGAAGTCCCACTTCATAGCATCAATCAATGAATCACCAACCATTGAATTCTGCATGATCAAACATTCATTGTCAATAATGAACAATATGATCAGACATGCCAGACCAAACATATACAAAAAGATCTAGGTCTATATCACCTAGAGATATATAGTTTTTTCTCTGTTATCAAGTAATTTAACACATGTTTGAAGAAAAAGTCAGACTAGCTGACAACAAAGATCTGGTTCATAGAAATATTTCATACGTTCAGACAACCAGGCAAATCTCAGGCATTAATGTTCCGATTTGAATGACGAAGTCTAGATTATAAGACCATTCAAATTCAAAGAAATGGAAGAAGATTCTCTTGTCTAGTTGATAACTTCCTCACTGGAAACAAACAGAACAAACAGCCAGAATAATATTTTATTAAGTTCTAATAGTCTAATAGTCCTAACACGATAACAAGTCAAAAATACACAAACTGTACCGATTTAAATACTCATATAACTCTACTTTTATTGCAAAGAGAATGAAAGGAAAAGCATATTGAATAAATTACATTTTCTATTCATAACTGGTGATGACTTAAACAACCATGACCTAATAATCTTGCACCAGCAATAACAGACTGATGATAAAACTATGTTAAACCTGCTGCAACAATTGGCTTAACATTAACAGTGATATCTTACTCCAGAGTTTCTGCTCCTTTTCTCTTCTTTCTTTCCCATGCAGACAAGTTCAAAAGACCGCCTTCAAAAAAATCAAACGTTTAACTATTTTTTATCAATACCGGCAGCAAAGGCAGAACTGTCATTTGAATTGCATAACATTAACACATACACGTGGCATGTATTTGAACTGTACTTGCAGTAAATATTTGATTACACTTGATTTGTAAAACAGTGAATAAGGTATACTCCATAGGATAGCATAGGTCCATCGGAGAGCCAAATTGTTAGCACCTTCAATTTTACACGGTAACGGCTAAACGAGGTCAGTTTGCCAGCCTTTCCTCGCCGTCTTTCCTTCCACCGAGTTAACCTTTTGCTCGGGTTAGCCGTCTTAAGACGGCGGCGGAAAACTTTGACCAAACGGGGTTAGCCATCTATAAACGGCGCGCTATATAAGCGTACTGCGGACCTGCACGATTTTCAAAAATCCAACGCGGCAACCGAGTTAGCTCACATCCATTCGATAGGCGGCAGCACCGTTTTCGATAATACTGACTATATATGCAAGGGATATTGACTGTAGACTGACCAAGGCTGGAAAATGTATAGGAAAAATCTTCAGCCGGAGGCTAGAATGGCCATAACTACGCCGAATATGGTCCGATCTTCAAAATTTTTGCACTATTCTGTTCCAATTACACCTTCCAACAACTTTCCCGCTCACAGTTGGGGGTCACCGCTGAAATTTTTTTTTATTGAGCTTTGAAAATTTTTTGTCAGAGATGGTCCGATTTTGGGGTGTAGAGTGGACCCTACCCCCAAATTTTTTTTTTGCACGGATGGTTCGAAAGCCCAATAAAAATGCTCAACAATGGTGCAAACCGCATCTTTCTAGCTTCTATATAGCCTGAAATATACCGAGTTGTTCGGTTTTTCACATTGAAAATCCGTTCGCGTAATTGTCATTTCAGCAAGCAAATGGGTCTTGGGTATGAAACTCCATAATTACCCCAAATATGGTCCGATCTTCAAAATGTTTGCACCATTCTGTTCCAATTACACTCCTCTAGAACTCTATCGCTCACATTTGGGGGTTTACCGCTGAAGACGTTTTGCTATTGACCTTTGATCAAAATTTAAACAAAATGTTGGGGAGGGGTCCGATTTTGGGGTATAGAGTGGTCCCTACCCCCAACTTTTTTCTTTTGGCACAGATGGATAGAAAGAGCAATAAAAATGCTCAACAACAGTGCAAACCGCATCTTTCTAGCTTCTATATAGCCTGAAATTTAGTAAGTTTATAACGTATATGTTCACGTTTTCATACGAACGCCTTTTCCAAAAATTAATTCCCCCGACACGGAATGACTTTACAAATTTAATTCCCCCTTCAAAAGGTTAACACTCGATGTACTCATTCACAGACAAGTCGACTGGAGCGTTTGGGGCAGAAAGAATCAAAAAGTTTCTGCCGTGGCTGGGGCTTGAACTACGGACCTCAAGATTGGCAGACCAGAGCACTAACCACTGCTCCACTGTGCACCATACAGTAGTGAATAACTTACAAGTTAAAGACAGCAATCCTTTATCTCTGAAACATTCTATGTCAAGCTCAAACAGTCGGGGTTAAGATATCTTCATAATTCAGCAAATATTTTCAATCAAAATAGCTACAAATATACATTTCAGTTGATTACTCAGCATGCAGGTTATGATGCACTGAAAACCAAAACTAAGAGGACTTGCCCAATAATTTAGGAAAAACGCAATCATCATGATGCCCTAGACACATCTGCACATCAAGACATTGTACAATTAATGGGGATGCATATTCTAGCATCATCAAATAAAGAGTGAAATCTTCATTATAATTTGTTAAATAAATATACATTAAACTTGCCTTTACTGGCATCAACGAAATACAGGGCAACAGTCCCTATTAAAGCCACTGAAAATACAAACACATAACACAATATCTTATAATGCATCAAAACTCTGGTTGCTAAATTTGAAAACAACCATTAATTTCTTATAAATCTTCAATCAAATTGATTAGACAATTACTCATCGACCAAATTCAATTATCAGCAACAATGCCTCATCTTAGCAAAGCAAATAATAGGTTCTTAACCCCTTTACTGGTCATTTATTTGTAACATAATGTAAAATGGGCACATAAGTGTGTCATGGCCGGTAAAGGGGTTAAGATGCTATGATCATGATATCAAAGTCTTTATAGTCAAGCATGTTTCTGACTTGATCGACTTTTGGCTTTAAATGCTAAGCGTGAGGTCTACATGGTCCAAGTTAATAATTTTCTTGAAATCCTAAATATTATTCATATACTGTTAAACATCATTCAGCATAACTTTACCAAAGAGACAAGCGAGAAAGAGGACTTCAAGGATAAGATAGCCTCGAGCGTCTACAAGCAGGCCTGCGACTATTGGAATAACGGCAAGACCAAGGTTCTGTACTGACTGCATTCTGAAAAGAAGTCCATCAAGCAATTATAGAACAAAATACCTATTACAATCTGGATAAATTTGCACATGAAAATGTAATATTGTCACATCATCACATCAGCTAATATCAGGTTAACATTTGCAATACAAGTGATGACTCAACCTTTAAGAAAAAACATTGAGTTTGTAAAAATAAAGAGCATTAAAAAATAACTAAAAATGGCACAAAATGATTCCAAAGAGGTCTTTAGTGATCATCAAACTATCAATAGATACATGTGGTCACATGCCACTGGTTGATGCCCTGGGAATTATGATAGCAGCACCATAGAAGTTTATTGACTGATTGATTGATTGATTGATTGATTGATGTAGAGCAAGATAATCATATTGGTGCCAAATGAAACTTCAGTCCATCAACTCATGAAGTACACACTCAAAATAAAGGCTTCTTTGAAAACATTCCTGAAAAATGTCCAAAAGAAAAAAGCAGTGTCCCCACAAAGTGCAAGACGTAAATAACTGCCCTCAGAAAAACTGAAGATTCATGCTATAAAACTTCTGACAAAGAGTGTGACACATGCAGCTGTCAATTAGGCTTCGTAAGTTTCTTTTATAAAACACTCTCTAGATTTTTCTCTTAGCATGAAACTGCTAATGCAAGTGGATATCATGCTTGGGGATATGCTGACTGAAGACATTATGTAGAAGTAGGGGACTGTATGTCTGGGGACAAACATCAAATCACCAGAAAATGACTAATATCAGTCAAACAAAGAGACTCTGAGCTCTCATCTCAGCAATTGAAATAAAAAATACACTAAGAAAAAAAACCAGCAACTCACATGCCATAGGCAGTTCCAATCTGGTGCTGAGGGACAACCATTGCCACCAAAGGCCACATAGCACTTGCAAGGATGGAGTAGGAAAATCCCATGATTATCTAAAAATTTCAAGAAAATTCTCAAAATAATTAGAATATTCCAGAGCAAAAATAGCCCACAGAAAATTTTTTTGCTAATGCTTTGGAAGGATCTGAAATTTGAATCAATAGTACATCAGTCATCACAAATACAACTCAACAATCGGTCTACTGGCAAAGTTTAGGCGTTGTGAGAAGAGAAAACACAGCTGTCAAGGATAGGCATTTAGCCAACCATAAACTGTCTGTGACTACAATTCTGCCAAAAATTTTATTCATTAATTATCAGTAATTAACATAGAGGTAAAAATGGTGAAACATAATCATGAATTTTGTTATAGTCTGATGTCTTTTACTCATACTTTTACTCACCTGTGCAAGTGCAAAAACCATAAATGAAAACAAATCAATCTGAAAAATTTGTGAATTTCTAGCATGCAAGCTTACAACAACAACAACAACAACAATAATAATAATAATAATAATAATAATAATAATAGGTTCACCACTTTACTATAACAGAGTGGGCTACAATGGCTCAAAATAAAACCAAGGATCTTTTAGAAGCCAACAGAAAACAACATCTTGATTCTCGTGGATAAGCAGCAAGAATGCTCACCATTGCTACCCACGGAGTGACAAAAGTGAAGGCAAGCAGAGCATGACAGCCGATCGTTATTAAAACTCCAGCCAAAATCCAGAATACGTTCTTTCCCAGCTTGTCAATGCACAGACCGAATACTGGAGATGCAGCAGCGGAAATGATGTACACTAAGCTGGATAGTTTAAAAATAGACAACTTATGAATATTTATAACTAGTCTATGCATAACTACATTTTGGCATACTACAAGCAATAAACCAACCAATTTAGAAACCAACAATTCCCTATAATGCTCAAATTTCAATTTTTCCCATATTATAATGCTGTCAATAACAAATTATAGGGAATGGAAAAAAACCCCATATTATATATAAGAAATAACCAATATCTGTCAGGATCACTATCGTAGCAGTGCATGATAATTAATCACAGTTTTAATTATAATATTTCAACAGAAACTTCTGTTAACACTGTAATCCCAGATTGAATAGTAAATAATAAATACTTGACATATCAATGCTACGGAGTTGGCAGAGAGCATGATGATGATGATGACACTCTATCTTACTGAAATTCCTTCAGGACCTCAGATACCTATTATTTGTTCTTTTGTCAGCATTTGCATCATCATACATCACTAAAGTTACTTCAATTAATCGTTCTTCATAACACTCATCTCACAACTATTCTTGAGCCTCATAAATATGCCTTACAGAATATACACAAAAGATTATAATAATAATAATAATAATAATAATAATAATAATAGCAATTTAAAGACAAAACGCTTCTCACCTATTAACAGCACTTGCTTCAGCAGCTGGCAATTCAAATTTGTTCTTGAAAAACATTCTAAATAAAAAGTCATAACAAATATATTGACCAATTATTGGAAAAATTCAAAACAGCCACGATACTCTTTATCTAACTTTCAGCCAGGCCTTTCAAAAATATCACCAATTGAATTAAAATGGTTGATTCCGGATTGACTTAAAGCATTACATTAAGATGAACAGAAAGAATTTGATATTATAAATATGTAAGCAGTATTATACAAGCATTCAGGTTTACTTACTTGCCGAGGCCTATAAAAGGAAAGATGGCAACATAATAAGCAACACAGATGACTGAAAGGATCCAAAGGTTGATGCTAAAATCTTTAATATCTCTCAGCTTGATAACTTCACCTGTAATACATTCAGTACATACATGTAAAATACTGCAGATTATGTAATCCTTATGGGTACTTCCAAACCAACAACCTTTCAGGCCAACAAAATGCAGCAACAATTAATTACTCAACATGGCCTAACAGTTAAAATATTTATGCAACAGCATTTAGAGTTATAGATCATGCTACCAAACCTGGGTTCTCAGACCATAAAAGGCAAATTATATTTTATATGAGAAACTGCCTACAGATAGCATATGATTGAAGTTAAAATTCAAGAAACAGTTTATCCTTGATTTTTGCATTACAAAATCCTGCAGCAAAAATTTATGAATTTTCAGCAAAAATAAAGCTTCTGGTAATAGATCAAATGCTTCACATTGTGCATACATTTAATACAAAATGCTAACTAATCAACTTATACAAATTTAAGAGTAGAAAAATCAGTGAAGGCTCTTTTAAAAAAACTCTTTAATAAACTAATAAATTATCAAAATATCTTACACAGGTCGCACATGTATGTACCAAAATCAAAATATTTTAAAAATTCAGCCTGTCACCTGTGGTAGCTTCATTCTTTTTTAATATTCTAGCAGCACGCTTGTCAAAGAATCCCATAATGAAAGCACAAATGAGCGAAAATATGCAAAATGCCCCAGCTGCAAGAAAAATTTCAAACAGAAATATTTACATCACATTCTGTGAAAGCAACATTTAATTACAAAACTCCATTGCAACAATAAAATAGCCAGATCAACTATCACATAGTTGAAGGAACATAATAAAACCATTAATATAAGGGAAGAAAACTGACATTCAGAAGAAGAATGCACGTAATTCAACAAAAGAAAGAAGCATAATGATTCAAATACGGTAAGTAAGATGACCATTAGGTAAGCTGATGCAAATTGAGCTGATGAAATAAAAACAAAGATCTGACCGATGAATAGGGTAGCTCCGAGGCATACGTGACCATGAATCGTCTTGTTGAGGGCATCATAAAGATGCTGCATTATGTTCATGTTCACCGTACTTCCCTAAAATGCACATGCACAAAATAAGTAAATAGTAAATCACAAAAAAATTTTCCACCAAGCGCATCAAAAAGGTGAGTCCATCCACACCTGATTTAATTTACCCAGGCTGGTGCTGATCTCCAGTTGCAGGTAAGCAGCGATGCAGGTGGCTTACAACATTAATTAATTAGTCTGCCATTGCTTTCTCCAGACCTACATCATACCGTCACAGCTTACAGCTCCTACCAATTTATCCATGCCCGAGCAATGAACAGCTGGATTGGCAGTCAGCACCTTGACTCTATGCAATGGACAGCCACCCATTTAAATATGATGCACTCAAAGCTGCTTAATTTCGGTGTCCTAGTGGTCACAAACTGCCACGTTGGCTACTACTTGGTTAAAATAAGCCACAGTATATTAATTTAACCTCTTTACCTGGAACCCCGAATATATCCGTCCATTTTACATTGAGTTATAGTTAAATACACGGTAAAGGGGGTTAACAGAATGTGCAGTGACTCAGCATCTAAAGCAATTTAGCAACCTCCTTGTTCTTTATACTACACAAGTGGCCCAATGAACATTTAAGAAGCTATAAGCTAGCATAATTAAAGTTTTACATATTGCAACAACATTGCTCAAAATATTCAGTCAAAACATTCAGGTTTTAGCACAATATACCAGTTGTATGGGCAAAGTGGTGGTGTCAATGAAGACAGTGATTTTTGAAAATCACACACAACTGCTATATTAAAAGAAGACTGAGTTTCAACTGTTCAATGCTGAGAAGGCAAGTGGCACCAACACAGATCAGATCTTCTTCCAACAGAAATTGTGTGAAGAGTCACCATTATGCCAGATTCTTGCCACATTCCTAATATAAATCAATACAGCAGCAGAAGTGATGCAGTTGGACTGAAGAGTGACCCTGCTTGAACCAAAACACCATCAAGAAACCTGTGAACCAGTGACTGTGTACTGGGGCTAAAGGTAGACTTCTTTAGCCTCATAGCTCAAGATATGCATTTGTCCAAATATCAAAACTTGTCGTTAAGCTAAAATGTTAAGAAATGCAAAAATAAATGTAGACAAGTTCATTTGAAATTAAAAGACCTCAAAGACCACACAACACAACAACTTACCACTCTTGAGAAGCTCAGCTGAAGACCAAAGACCATGTTTAGAGCACGCCCATGGAACCAATTAACTGCATACGTATTTTGAGCTACACAAAGTGATTCACCACCAATGCTGCAAAATAAATAGAAATGTTTTACAACTGATTTCGTAAGTAAGTAATCTTAAATAAAACCTTAAACTGTTAGAAGTCTGAAAGAGTCTTACAACTGTTTAGACCTCCATTTGCATCGCATCATCAATCATCAGCCATGATCAGGCCATCAATGGTCTTGCCAACTGGACCTGTTAGCCACCTTTGATACAGTTGACATTAATACTTTGCTGTACAAGTGTACAGCCATATTTATGCACCGGGGGTGGTGGAGTAGTGGGGTGGTGGAGTAGTGGCAAGGTTTTTTCCACGTAACTGAATGGCAGCGGGTTCGAATCTTGCCACAACAACTGCATAGAAACTTTGAGCAAGTTGTTCCATTGTGAATGACTTAACATGTTTTAACAAATAAGTATTAACAATAATAATTATGATATTTCAAATATAAAAATCCAGCCTAAAAATTTCTACAGCAATTTAATCCTTAAATTGCGAAATTACAATTCCTACCCAAAAATGAATCGCCCAACACACATAAGCCAATAGGAATTTGTGAACGCCCCAACAGCAAACACATACTGAAAAAAGAGACAAAAATATTCCATAATTTTAAAACAGTTTTTGCAATATAAAAAAACTGTCTCCACAAAATAAGTCCATTTATACACCATTTCAAAACAATGAATATTTACAGTCTGACTTCACGATGTCATGTGACATCTAACAACATAAATGCATTAACTCCCCAACACTAAGCCTTTAACTAATATTGATAGTAGGACATGGTTATATACCCCAACTTATTTCAGCAAATGTATGGTATTGTTTTGTAGGGCTCTGAATATAAAATCTAATACTGTATAACAATATTCAATTTTTAGAGTCTATATTAGCCATCAGTCATCATCGTTGACATCATCATCATCATCATCATCATCATCATCATCATCATCATCATCATCATCAGATCCCCAAAAATTTCATCATCATCATCATCATCATCATCATCATCATCATCATCACCTTATTCCTTAGGTGCTGCGTATTACTACATTACTGACCCTGGATTTCCACTTATACCCGGTGCGTTAATTAAATTTTTGATGTTGTTCTTCACTCCCTTGATTCCTTCTTGTAGGCAGTCTACATAGGTGTTTCTCTGCCTTCTTCTCGCTCTTTTTCCCTCCACTTTTCCAGTTATTGCCAAATGCTCCAGGCCTTCCTCATTATGTGTCCAAAGAAGGAAAGCTGATTTTTTAATGGTTACCATCATAATTCTTTCCATTCCAATTTCATTCAAGATCTATTCATTGGTTTTCTCTTCATTAATAATAATAATGTGATTTTAAGTGGTTTAGGAGGCTAAGTAAGCCTGTGT
Source organism: Metaphire vulgaris (assembly GCA_018105865.1). Classification (NCBI taxonomy): domain Eukaryota; kingdom Metazoa; phylum Annelida; class Clitellata; order Crassiclitellata; family Megascolecidae; genus Metaphire; species Metaphire vulgaris. Next base: position 10,318,272 of record CM030847.1, on the reverse strand, counting down.
GAAAACCACTGATGTAACCATCTGCATTCAATAACCTAGTTTATCTAGATAGCCTTTGAATCCGTTCACTGTTTCAACTGTCACTCCCACCTCGTTGCCAAACTGTTCCATTTGTCCACAACCCTTGCACTAAAAAGTTTTTCTTTCTTGGACCAACCCTCTGCTTAAACATTTTGCACTTGTGGCCTCTTGTGCTGCTATAGTGTGCCAATGTAAAGAATCGATCATATGGCACATCTACTTTCCCAGTCATTATTTTGTATGTTTCTATCAAATCCCCTCTTTCTCTTCTCCTTTCTAATGTTGTCAGTCCACAATATTGAAGTCTTTTTTAAGTCGCCGAAATTATGGCACCCATTGACCATCTTCGTTGCTCGTCTTTGCACTTTTTCTAAAAGTTCTATATCTTTTTCAAGAATGGATTCGCAAGCCTGAACACAGTATTCCAGATGAGGCCTTACTAATGACTTATAAAGTTTAATGATTATCTCTTTGTCGGACTCACAATTGTCCTTTTCACCATTCCCAACATTTGGTTTCCCTTTTTGCTGCCTCCATGTATTGGTGAGATGGATTCATACTTCTTTTAACATTATCCCCAAAACTCTCTTTCTTTTTCTGTTGTGGTTAGAACCTTCCCCTAAAGAATATTCATTACCATTATTAAACAATATCAACATGCATTTTTCAGAACATTTATCAATATTGAAAAGCATCGCCAGTCCACAGACCACTGAAACAATTTCATTAGATCTTCTTGTAAAATTTTTTCATCATCCTGCTGTCTATATTTCTGCATAACTTTGTGTCATCGGCAAACTTTTAAATTTTGGACAGTAATCCTTCATCGATATCATTTATATATATTAGAAAAAGCAATGGCCCAAGCACTGAGCCTCGCCTGAGGCACTCCACTTTTAACTCTTGCCCATTGCCAAATGCTCCAGGTCCCCTAATGCCAACCTTCTGTCTTTTTATCCCTTCAACCATTTTTCAATTCCATCTTCAAGATCTATTCATTGGTATTCTTATTCCATTGGTTTGAGATACTATCAGTGTATGGCAGTGCTGAATACTAGCATCATCATCATCGTTGTTGTCGTCATCATCATCATCATCATCATCATCATCATCATCATCATCATCATCATCATCATCCATTCACAAAGCTTGTTGTGGCCATTGTCAATGCATTTCTCAATCTTCGCTTCTCGATGTTAAGCAGCCTCATATGCAGCTGCCTCTGCAGGTGCTAGCATTCAGTACTGCCATACACTGATAGATCTCAAAAGGGTCAGAGAAGTCGGTGGTGCAAGGGAGGCTGATGGAAGTGCTGCTACACTTGATTTGCCAAGAACTTTTCCTAATAACTCTTAATTTTTTTTCTTCTTTCTTTCTATGAACTCTTCTTGACATGCTAAGGTTAGGGAAAGGTATAGGTACACTAATAATAACTAAGAAAAACATCCAATAAGAGAAAACTCAAGGGGTGGTATTGACCCCAGACCAGAGTCACCTTGATAAAATGGATGCAACTTATTAACTACACCTGAATGTGTGCGTGTGCGTATATATGTGTGTGTGTGCGTAAGTGTGTGCGCAAAAATTTGCACGTGTTGTCAATCGCTCCTTTACTGAGCTGACATGTCCTGTTTCACTCCTATCTCCTGACTATGAATGCAGCCATGATAAAACAAGAAAGTCAATAGCTGCAAACTTGTGGTTTAATTCCAAAAAGCAAAGTGTGCAAACAAAAGATATTCTAAATGACAGCATTCTAACCTGTCCAACAGTCACAAAAACTGAGAATATGATTGTTCCCCAACGGATTCCAAATACTTTGTCGAGCAGAAATCCTCCAAAGAAGCAGAGGATAACATTTGGCCAAGAATATAGTGAATAGAAGAGCATGAACTGAGTGTTATCGATATTCATGTCACGCTGCATGACATCGGGAATTGCAGCAGGATTGTCATAGCAGAAGTAGCTCCCTGAAATTAGCAAACACATGCAAGTATTGGTACTTTAGAACTCATCACAAGTATTCAGATAGAATGTCGTTCCCCTGGCAATAAGTCTTACCATCCAAAACTATGAAAATTTGCTTGTGAAGAAGAAACTGACACACCTGCAAGGAAGTATCACAATCGCTATAAATGTCAGTAGGTGCAAAGCTGCTTTTCTGACTTAAAAACCATACTATACACACACACACGCACACATACAGTCTAATCTGTCTTTTAATAGTGTGCATTTATTGTCATGCGATTGTGAGGCAAGCAGATTTCCAAAGCTTCAGATGACAAATATTCTCTCCATGAGATTTATCCTATCTTCCTATCAGACATGATTCATATAGTAATACTGCAAAACTATGCCTAAAGTAAATAAGCAAATTAAAATAACTTCAATGTTTATAATTTGGAATTTGATTAGGATACACATGGTCATAAGTTTAATTGCCAATTAATAAAATTCAGCCCAAAACATACTATTGTTGACCTCACATAAGGTGCATGCAGAGTGCTCGAGAAAATCACACTATATAGGTACTTGGTAGTCGAATAATAATATTCATGTGATTAGGCTAAAATTCAGCAAAAGCTGCCTAGATGCTTATAGTAATTCGAAGTTAATGTTTTGGACTGTATTGAGAGCTTGCTTTAACTTAAATGATGCATGAAAAATGAATTCTTTACCGAAACTCAGGAAACACATAAAAATGAGAACGAAATAGCGATGAACTCCGCGTCTCGGATCGCAAACGATGGTCGCTCCACACCCGGTTGGCTGGGACGGATCGTCCCCCTCGGTCCCTTCGACGTGACCGTTGGCGTCGTGAAGCAACGGTCTCCTCTCGCCCTCCATTTCGACGAATTATCTAAGAAAAATAACTGCTTTAAGTTGAAAATCACGATTTATTTCTACGCTGTTATTCGACTGTGCACGGAGCTCTCAGATGCCTTGGTCAGATGAGGAATGAGGATCTAACCAAGGAACGGCTATCATATGACAAAATATCAACAAATAGTTATATAGCGCCATATTAGACATGTCATTTCAGAAATCAAACAACTCTTATGCAGCTTCATTTTTAACAGTTATTTTTCCTCTTACCTGTCAGACATTGACTAAAATATAAATGACTTGACTTCAAAGTCCAAATTAAGCAAGCCCAGATACTAAAATAATATCGATGACTTATAACTCACTTCATACATCAAAACCAGTCTATCTAAGAAATCTGACAATTCCACAACAACCTCGATTTACTAGATCTTCTTCTCATCTAACTTTGATCTAACTCTCCTTCGACCTCTCAATCAATCATCTCTCAAAATTTGCAATCGTGCGATTCGTGCCTTTTCATATGCTGCACCAGAGCTTTGGAACTCAATTCCAATATTTCTCCGTTGTTTAGATCAAAGCCAATTAACAAACTCTGAGTCACAATTTTCTCCCCTTCTTGCAACATCTCCTCATGTTTTTCTTTCTAAACTAAAATAATTTCTCTTGCAAAAAATCATTTCCTCCATAGCTGCTGCTTCCCTGCCCTCTCGCCCTTTTGATTAAATAACCCAGCAAGAATGACCCCACCTTTGGCTATAGCTATCACTTTTTTAGCTATTTTTCGAGTGAGCGCATATTTTGGTGCATCTTTTGAAAGCGCTATAGAAGTTAACAAGACTTTACTTACTTACTTAAAGTTATACGCGCTAGATTTATTAAATGGCTTTAAAATTATGCGGTCTTAATGTTGATTATTGTTAATACTGTTACTACTAGTAATAGCAGCAGCAGCAGCAGCAGCAGCAGCAGCAGTAGTAGTAGTAGTAGTAGTTGTTGATGATGTAGTGTTAGTAGTAGTAGTAGTGATTCTATGCTGTTATTGTAGCACTGATTCTAGTGGTAGTAGTTTACTAGTTTATATTATCTGTAGTAGTTTTTTTCCGCAGTAGTGTAAAATCAAAAATAGCGCTACATAAAGTATTGTATAAATAGTATTTGTGTTGCGGCGATTTCGAATTAAGACTTTTAAGCTCATATTATTGGCAAATTCTTATGAAATGGCTCTTTCAACGCAGGATTCTGACGACGACAGTCATTATGTTCTGGTGGCAAAGTTAGACAACGCTAGAAACATGACGACCATGCTAAAGGCCATTCACTTTAAAGACGTACGTCCACATTATATCGTCCATTGTAAGTAAGCAAAATCTCGTGAATTTCTATAGCGCTTTCAAAACTAGCATCGCAGTAGCTCATTATTCATAGACGCTTGAAATAACTATAACCAAAGGTGAGGATCAGTCAGCCAGGGTCATTTAACCCAAAGGGTCATTGTGGTTGGGACGTTACAGCTATGGATGAAATTATTTTTTAAAGAGAAATGTTTTCAGTTTAGAAAGAAAAACTTGAGGAGATGTTGCAAAAAGTGAAGAAAATTATGTCTCAGAATTTGTTATTTGATCATGATGCAGACAGCAGAGGAATGCTGGAATTGAGATTCAGCCAATGCAACTACATCAGTTGTTGAGGGTAATGTGTGCTTTGAAAACAGAGAGTCCAATCGTGAGTGTGCTATTCCATGTAATGAATGTGTATGCTTAAGATTTGTAAGCAATAATATTTAATGTTCAGGGTGCAGAGTGTTATGTGTAATTGTATGGGTCCCAGGTTTGGATGAATGTCACCTGAGAGAATAAGTAGAATCCTCATAATATCTGCATATCTGGAGAGTGAAAATTTTTATTGATGTAAAGTTGGAACGAAGGATGCAGGTATTTTGTTCCAATGGGCATATTGATTGACGGTAGTGGGGTGGATCAGAATATTTGTTGGCTTCTGTGAATCAGGTTTGGATAAGAAAATTTGAACAATTAACAAAGATACGTAGCGAGGGAACAATGTCATGGCTGTCAGGTTAGATAATGAAGTAAGTCAAGTTGTCCTTAGTTCAGCTCATGCAGTTACAAGCTACACATGAGGTGAATTATGCCAGCCGATGTTAATGTGGAATAAAATAATTAAGGAAAAACTAATATAAGGCCTGGACTTATTATTGAATTGCAATTTTTGAAGTGAGTGATAAAGCATCAAGTTTACTGAGTACAGTTTTAGGTCAAGTTGACTGGTGCAATTAAACAAAATAATGGCAATAAATGTACAGGATGAAAGGATGACTTAAGAATAATGACTAATATAATAAAGTTTGCAAAAACAATAACTAAAATTCACAAATTGAAAACAAAGTAGACAGATTAAAATTTAAAATCTCCTAGTCTGCATCACTGCCCCTACCTCTAGCTAGAGTCATATCCAAGACTCCCGGATTTGAGCATATATCTGTCAGCAATTGACTGAAAAAAAAATCAAAAATCATGCTTTTTATTTAAATTTAAGTGTGGTCATTAAATCGGCTGCTCCAATTGAGATGAAAGTGTTAGTTTTATGGACAAGCAATAGAAAGAATGAGCTGTGTAATATTTCACCATAATCAACGATGTGACATTATTAATTTGTGTGTTTTGTTTTTGTTGTCTTCTAGACTGCCATTGTTTTTGCAAGCGAGAATGGCCTGAAAGTAACAGTTGAGGATGCAAAGTGTGTCCTTGCTAATGCCTTCATACAGTCCGAACTTTTTCAGCAATACCTGCTACGAGTGGAACAGATTACTTTTAGCATTAACCTGACTGTTCTTATGGTTGGTGTCAATGACATAACATTGTTATTATTAACAATTACTATTCACCTTATGTGATAGTGAATATTTACATCAGTCTATTATTAATAATTATGATGGTAACAACTGTGCTTTAGTCATTTAATTTTGATCAGATTGCTCTTTCTAAAATTCAGATTTAACCCTTCAACCGCAGCAACTGAGTCTATTCAGTTCTCATTGCAAATTGATACAAAACATTTGACTGTTTAAGGGTTAAGTTGCATTTTATGTAGCTTGATTTCTGCTTTGGTTCTTTTATGATTAAAATTGAAATTGTTACAAACATTAATATTAGAAATTTTTGACAAACTCATAGGGCTTTAATTTTGAGTGGCAATAATAAGTATTGCAGTTGCCAAGCTTATTAAGGTTTTATGACTTCTTTGTTAAATTCATTTTATTTTGTAGGAATGCCTCAATATTTTTGGTGCTGCATCACAGCCATCGTCAACGACTTCATTGAAGATGTGCTATGAGGGCTATGGCCATCCACTTGTTTTAATGTTAGCCTTTTTTCTACTTTATTCCTAATTACTCATTTGTAAGGTATAGACTTTTCTATGACAAGTGACATTTTAAAGATGCTTTCAATGAGTAATCAAAACACTGCATTTATATGTATATATGGTGATAAAGATTTTTTAGGTTAGTCTGGATTTAATATCTCTTCATTATGAAAAGATGATTTTTTTTCTTACTCAGAACATCATAGATCATAAAACGTAAGCACAATGATCATGTAGAAAAATACTTTGAATATTCTTTTTCTTTCTTTCCTTCTGTCATTCCATATTGTGTTGTATGATGGGTCTGAATAATGTTCACTTCCACTTCTGTCTGTCTCTTGCTGCCCTCGTCATTTGGATGATGTTCATTTGCATTTCTAATGTATCATCTTAGTTTCCTATTTCTATTTTTCTTGGTCTTGCTTTTCTCCTTTTCCCCTCAACATAGTTGTATAGTGCTTTCTTTAATAGTCTTTCTTCCTTTATTCTTTCAACATGACCAAACCACTTCAGTCTTTGTTTCTGTATTGATTCAAGTATCGTTTCTTTTTGCTCTGTCTTTTCTCTGATCATTTTGTTTCTTATTCTTTGTTTTCTGCTTACTCCTGCTATTCCTCTTAGCAAGTTTATTTCTGCAGTCATTAATCTTTCATCTTTCTTCTTTATGGTCCAGCATTCTGACCCATATAATAGTATTGGTTTGATCAGTGTAATATATAGTTTTAGTTTAGTTTTCAATTATATTTGGTTGTCTTTCCATATATTCTGAAGTTTTCCAAACGCTGCACTTGTTAGTTAATTGCCAATTGAATATTATAAATTCTTAATTATTTTGCTACAGATTAATATAGCAGCAGCAAGGAGTACATTAATCTGGTTTTTTTAGAACATAGGCATGGTAATTCTTGAAAGTAATAAGATATGGTGGTCACTAGGACTTCTTAATTATAGAAATACATTTGGCTATAGCAAACAAAAACATTTATCATCAAATTTATTAGATATAAATTAGAATGTGATACTTAAGATCAAGATTACTTGAATATTAGTGTATAAGAATCATTATTCATTTATAATAGCAAATAATAGTGAGTTTATATAACTGAAATAGATATTAATAATGAATAGTAAAAAGTATATCTATAAAGAAGAGATATGATTTTAGTTAAATTTCTCTTAGTTAATTTTGTGCTTTATAATCATGCTAATCCAAGCTGTTGTAAAGTGTAACTGACATGAAAAATGCAGAAATGTGTCTCTTTTTAGGCTTGAAGATAGTGGAGTTCTTACAGATTGTAGCATTAAAACACAAGAATCCGAGGAAACACTGGACTTCAACTTCAACAGTGCCAATGTTGTCAACAAAATTATTATAAAGGTATTTTTACTTGTAGTTTTCTGAATTATAAAATTAATTTTTTTTGCTTTGTGTTCCATCTGTTTTGGATTGTCTCGATTTCTGCAGAACTGTTCTTTTCAGTGTAATTCTTACTAATACACTTATACACTTATGCCTATACACTAAGTAATTCTTATACACTAATATTCAAGTAATCTTCAGTTTCCCTTTGACTTACCTTTGGTGCTGTTCTTGATCATTTATATTGATTGCATCATATTGAGTTTATTCCATTTCTACTTTGTCGTAATTACTGTTTAATATTAATAATAATATTGTAATATTAATAGTGAGAAATTGTAATTATAATTTATAATTATTATAATTTGTATTACATCTAGTTTATTCGAAGTATTACAGGTGATTCCATCTTGAAATTTTTAGTCAGAATGCCTGAAGGAGGCTTTCAGTGAGCTTGATATGACAAGTGAAGTCCTTGAGATTCTCATGTCTCCAGATAAACCTCATTTGCGTCTCTCAACCTTTGGAAATGCTGGCACCATACAGGTACGGTACAGGTTGATTGTGCCTTACTCACCAATGCAGTGAAGAAAATACTTGAATACAATGCATTAGTGTATGAGTAGTAAAGCAAAAAGCAAATGGCCCACTTTTGAGAACAACGCGGAAACTTGTTCTTAAAATTGTTTGCGTCACAATCTAGACATTTTTACCGAGACATGACTGGGGTCCGGTCCAACCAAAAAGTTCAGGTTAATATTTCATTATTAGCAAAAAACTGTGTCATGTCTTCTGTGCTTTGAACTTAAATAAAACATGATCTCTGAAACATGAACTCTGCAGTTTTAAGTAAAGTGAAAACTTTTATAGCATTTGCTGCAATACAAATTATTTTAGTGTGATGCATGAAATTCATTAGTAATAATTCAATGGACATGACTTTTTGGGCCTTGCCACGGTCCGTTCAGGAAGCCACTCCAGTCTGCAGCATTTTCTCGCTTCTTTTCATCTCATAATGCTATCATTCTGGTTAAGGCTTTATGCCAATATGCTTTAGTTGATTGTTGAATAGAGTTTGAACTTGTTTATCATTATGTATTGTGTCGGTCCTGATGTAACATCAGATGAAGTGCTTTCTAAATTGTGTTTCAGAGTGATTTTCCAAAGGACAGTGAAATGGTTGAACAGTTTCTATGTTCGGAGAGAACGGTTAATAGGTAATTCAGCAATCTACTTGTGCCAAATACACAGTTAGAACGTTTAGCTGTATGTTTTGTAATATTTCGGCTTTTATATATATTTTTACATATGGTCTGCCGACTGCTGCCATTTTTTGAGTAATTTATTTCATTCATGATTTTTGGTGTTCTATGTCTCACTTCTCCCATTAATTGGAGATATTTTTTTCTGAGTTGCTTACATTTGTAGCCATTGGTTACAGTATCTTTTATCTGTTTTTTCCATTACCATTCTTAATTTCTAAAATGTCCAATAATTATTATCTAAGTGACCTTCAATTCAAATACATGTTCTACTTTCTATGCATTTTTGCACAACACTTGTACCTAAATCTAAAACTGAACCTGTAGCTTATCTCTACTGCAGTTTCAAAAACCTGGATAATTTGGTAATACATTGAATTTCAGAACTGAAGTACCTGGTATTTTCTTTTTAAAAAATATAATGTAGGCACTAAAATGACTAATCTTTTCTAGCAAACTGTTAGGTACTATGCATAATGTAGTATATTATCTTTGTTGAGGTACAAAATTGTGCTCTTAAAACCATCGGTTAAGGCTCTTATGGTTTCAATGCGAACTTCAATTCGAACAGACAACCGAGGCTTTCTGTCAATGCAGTACATGATCAAAATGGACGATGGTCAAATCTGCTTTGCAGAATACTTTGTACGAAATTCTTACTTTCATCGTCAAACAACATCATATTTGCTTCTTTGAATTGTAAACGTTTCTTAATATTTGACACGTGCAGTGCTATTATGCCTAAATGCTAGGAAATAATCTGGTAAATTTGTGAAAGCATCGTGGTTTTCATATCATGGCGGGTGTAGTTTTATATTTGCCACAAAATTGCAATGGTTTTGGGTAGTTATAATGAAAATGAGCATCTTTTGGCATGTTCATGTTTCTCAGTGTTTACCCAGAAGATCTTTTATATTAGCGCTTTGTATTCTGACAAGTTTTAATTAATTATCGAACATATCTAAAATTGTCATTAGAATGTTTAAGAAACTGTCTCTTATTCTTACATTACCTGGTACATGCATTACGATGACTGTAATTCTGTTTTTCACAGTGTTCTCCAGATGAAGACTTTGATGCTTCATGAAGTCATGCCAGTATCGGGATGCTGGCATGATGTTAACCTGTGCTTCTGGTGTCGTGCAGGCAAAGTCGAATTGACTGCAGATTACGTCACTTTTGCAGAAGTTTAGAATTTCACTCATGAAATTGACGACTGTTGACGGCGATGTTGGTTCATGATATTAAAGTTATGGTTTTCATATTTTTAGTCGAGACTTATTAGCCTTAGAGAATTGTGATTTTCTTTGTTTGTCGAACAAACTTTATTGGCTTTTGTGTCATTCTTTCAAATTTGCTGACTTTAATTTCTTTCATATTTTAAACGCTTTAACTATGTTACTTTTAAAATTGGCTTTTATGAAATGCAAGTTTGTGAAGCACTTCATCAAGTGTTATTAAATTGCTTTTAATTATATGAAACCTTGAAAGCGTGGAACTGGACATTAGAACTTTCCAGCGCTTCAGTGCGTCACTCAAATAAAACGTTGGTTCATTGGTTAATAGTACTGTACTTGATTGCAATCTTTAAAATCCTTAATCCTGAGCTACAAGGACACTGATTTCTCCAAGACTGTCTATTACTGTAACTTAATTGCAATTAATTCATGCAAATCATAGGCAGTATTGTTGATTTAAAACTTACCTTAAACATGTCTGTGATTATAAATGTGACAGAATAATAAATATTATTATAAATGTGACAGAAGGCCAGATTTAAAATGTGTATCTCATTCTGTAATAATGCTTTTAGAGGACTTTGAATTTTTAAATTTTACTAATTATTTTTTCATCTTTGCTCATTTCATTCTATGATCGCAACAGTTTATCTATTAATTATCAGCACTTTTTCAAGTTTTATTATTTTAAAAATCTATATTCTGTGAAATGGGAAACTTTTACACCTGGTTTTTTGATTTATCATTTGATATTATGATTTTACTTGTTTAAATCTTGATGGAACTTTAACAATGACAATTTGTTTGCTTCACCTATGTAGTGAAATATGGTAGTTATATTCGGCTACTTAAAGCTTTAGGTACTTTCAAAGAGATCATGGCTGTGTTACTATACTCGAAATTAGAAAATGAATGCTTTTGTAAAGAACATGTTTAGGTATGTCTCTTAAGGCCTTACCAAGGAAGATGCTACTGGACTAGATGATGAAAACAGATGCACAGCATCACAAGACCTATGCAGAAATCAAAGAAGACGCAAGACGCAGAGAGGAATGGAAACAATGGAGCTCTGAACCTGTCCCAGGACAGAGAACATGATGATGATGATCTTAAGACCTTAAAACTCATATTTGTCATAAAACATTTGTTTTGGTCATAATCATTTCATATGAGCCAATTGTGAACATTGCATTGAAATTTATGTTAATGTTCTGAGGTTCTTTTACATTAATGTCACTTCTTTCCTCCACATTTATTCCAAATCTTGTCATTTGTTACTTATTAATAGTAAAATAATAAAGAAAATTATAAGAGATGGAGGTTATAATAAAAGGCCTAAGAGATGAGAAATATGAAAGTATGAAGGCATTATAGCAAGTATATTGGAAATGCACAGTATTCATTGTCCTTGTATTCAATGCATTCATATCTGCAATTCATGCATGATAGCACCGTAGCAGTCAGGTAGCCTAATGACAGCTGTCATTTTCCAGGAATAGTAGTGAAAAACAATGGACCAGATCACCAGAAACAGCTTCCATCAAAGACGAAGTCATTTCTTGTTAACATATCAAGTAACAAAAATGATTGAAAATCAATCAATATGCTCAGTCTTGAAGAGAATATATTCTGTGTCCAGTACACGGTATCACAAGATCTCAAAATTTCATATGCAGGTTCTGCATAAAATTTAATCTAAATTTATGGTTTTTCTACAAATATAGCAGTAAGTTTCCTCGAAATTACCCTGATGGTGTTCAGTACTAGGGCTCTCTAGGCAGCAAGTTAAATAATTTTTAATGGCAGTTTTCTGCGCTTAGAAAGTCATTACTTTTAGGTCCACTGATAACTGAAAATAAAAATCTGGCGAAAGTTGAAAAAAGAGATTCAAAAAGCTTTCATCCAAAATTTTGCGCCATAAAACTTATTTCGTGATTATCGAAATTCTATGTATTGTTCACTATTTTATTAAATACAAAGATTAAATACATAGATAATAAAGTCTATGATTAAATACACGTTTCGCATAAAACTATTAAATTAATTAATTATTAAGGCAACGTTTACCAGAATTTTACTCAATAATTTTAATCTTTTAACATTAAATGGCTTGCAGATTTAGCTGATAGAGTATTTCATCCTATTTTATCAATGGAGGACCGTTGGCGCTGTTCAGTTGCATTTTCTTTTAATTTGAACAGCTGAAATCAATTAATCCATACACTTCTATGGAGCCACTATCGTAATGCTCAGGTATCAGTCGATGGTGCACCAAATCTAAATTGAATTAGACATAGAGCCAGGTCAAGCCGTACAAATCAGTCAGAACAGCGGGGAAGGCGGGATCTAAGGTGGATAAGCCAAGCCATGCAGGCATGTTTTAAGACCGGATCTGAAAGATGATAAGTGTTAGTTATGTGAAGTGATGGTGGTAATGAATTCCAGAGCCTACTATGGTCACACAGTGAGAAACAACTAGTGCCAATGACTACGAGAATGAGGAACAACAAACGAAAGCCCTGCCGAATACCTTGTGGAGTGATTAGTAGGTTGCTGTATAAGTCGCATCTGAAAATAATTGGGTTCCTTATATAACATGATTTTATATACTAAAGACAGATTTTTAATTAATTTGATGTTTGATTGGAAGTCAATATAAGAACTGTCTAGCTGGGGATATATGTTCAAATCTGGGAGTTTTAGATATGACTCTAAAGAATTTTGTACTTCTGGAGTTTTTGCATATTTGAATATGTGATGCCAAAAGTCAGTTTCACCTTCTTACTTTTATTTTGTTATGGTTTATAGCTGCAGAGCATGATAAATCATATTTGTATCGTTTTTTTTCTAGAGACAGAATGATGAAGACAGAATATAATAGTGTGCGGAACATCCTTATCAACACCATTTCAATTCTATGCAAGAACAGTCTTACATATCATCAAGGGCTGCGAATTCATGGTCTTCTTGGCATTACTGTTGATGAAGAGGTGTTTCTGGTTGAAATAAGTGAACAGTTTTCCAGAAAAAATGAAAATGCAGACACTTCCAATTCACCTTCAAAGTTGCCAACAGATGAAACGTGTACTGTGAAAGCTTCCTGTGACCCTGCTGCTAAATTGGGACAAAAACGCAATCGGCAACAAAAGCAAACGCCAAGTTATGCTGTTGAAGAAGTCTCCGAGAAGTCGACCATCTTGTCTGTTGAGTCATGTAGTGATTCAAATTTCTGTTCGAAGTCAGAAACTTCTGTGAACAATGATGTTTTTTGTGTCAAAAAAGAAAGGACAGTTGACGACGATGGCGATGACGACGACGATATCAAATTTCTGGGAGAAGATGTGAAAGTGTTGCCGCACGAAACTGGCCTTTTACATCTTCAACTCACTTCGGACGATTTAGGTTTTTCAGAGGCTACTGGCCTTGCAGATTCATCATTTAAGATAAAAGCCGGTAATGGTAGGGCAGAAGTTTCAGTAGACAATGCAAACCAGTCTTCGGCTGGAGTCGAATGGAATCAGACGGCATTTGTGAATCAGAATTGGTTGGAGTCAACGCAGAGCTGCTCTCGCGGTCTCTCACCATCTCAAGCGAAACTTCGAGCAAAGAAGAGCAATTTACTTAAATTTGTAAGTGAAAGACTTTTGATGTTGGTTATGATGGTGATTTCTCGTGTGGTAACAGTGATGAGGATGACAGTGGTTATCCTCTGCTGAATGCTTTTATTTCTGCTTCTCGAAAAAAGCAGCGCACTGAAATTGTTTGGCTTATTGATTTGCTTGCCAGTTAAATATTTGTAAACCAAGTTACATCTTCAAATTACAATGTGAGGTATCACATTTTAAAAATTAAAATCACCATTTTATTGCAAAATCTGGAGAAATATATTTTAGTTTCCAAGATACTCCATTATGTTGCTTCATGTCTCATGTCTTTGGCTAAGCCTACAGACTTTGTATCAGATGTGATACCACCATTATATGTTACCATCTAATCTTTGTTTGTGTGATTATAGTTTGATGCCACTTGTCCTTTCAATTGGACACATGATAGTGTATTATCCTGCTTGCAAAATGAAAAAATATACATGTATAACAAATATGTCATAAATTTCTGGCAATTGTGCATGATTTAAATATTTATTACTGTTGCCATTATTTTTTTATTATATTAAGAAAAGTTTTCGATATTTTCAGAGTACATCCAGCGAGAGCCGACCTTTATTGAGCGATTCGTTTTCTGGTCATCGCTGGCCGCAGTTGCGACGTTCGTCCGTGTCCATTCAGAAGCAATTCTCTTGTGACATTGAAGGCTGCACTAGATCATATTATGCAAAAAAGAACCTCCTCAGGCACCAGACAACCATGCATGGACGCATACCAGTTTACCGCCGGCACCCAAGGGTGCTACCCTTCTTCTACCAAGGGACTTGATCTCACAGAGAGCCTTGCTAATAACAGCAAATTCTGGTCTGCACCACATGGTATGCTCAGAGAAGAAACTAGCCCATACACTGATTCTACAGAATGCTATACAGTACATGCATAATTAGTATTTGGATGTTTGATCATTCTTTGAACATTTGACCACATTGCAGTGACATTGACGCATTTGATGGAGGGAAACCTGATGGTGTTTCTAAATGTTTGAAATTTGAGTGACTAGATGACCAGGGCACGATTTGCGAGGGGGAAAGGGGGAATCTTCCCCCCACTGCCAAACTGCACCCCCCTACTACTACATCCCACCACTACATCCCCCCCACTGCTACATTTCCCAACAACTACATCCCCCCAAGCTCGACATATCCCCCCACTGCTCCAGGTCACAAATCGCACCCTGTAGATGACCAACTATCTTCCATCCATTTATGAGGTCCAGATGCCTTCACAGTGGAGTGGATTTAAAGCAAAATCATTACAGCATATAATGGTGTAGTGGAAGAAATGCAAGTGTGGAATTTATGGGTGCAAAGGCCTGCTGTTTCACAAAAATGATCTCTTACTGAGTTTGAAATGATGACTTAAGAAATAAGCTACATGATCTCAAAGAACCTGATAGCTGTTCTAATGAGCCCTAGTATATTAGATATATTGGCCTATTGGTTTGAAGATTTTTATTTCAATTATATTTATGAATGTGATTTACATGTACCAAACAGATTTTATTTTGTCTTGTATTTAAATAGTACAATGAAATTGAATGTGGTTATTTTCTTTGATGTTTGGAAAATACAGCATTCTTTTTGTGCTTTCCTTTTTATTAGGCCTACTAGTAGGGAAGTATGACTAGTATTATTGGCTACTTTAGTAGCACTTCAGCCTTAGAGGCTCAAGAGCGCTTTATCCATTAGGCATGCTCTTTGCTACACTTTACACTGTAGTAAACCCTACTTTGCCCAAAGATGAGCACTCGAGCTGTGCTATGGTAATGTTAACCTTTCGGCTCTTTACCTTGACATTAAATTTCTTGTTAGGTCCAAGTTTGTAACACTTTATGGCAGGAAGTGTCTAGCCGAGAGAGTTAGGCCTACTTGAAAATTATACAGGAACTGTTATTTCGAATTGTTTATGAAACAACTCCATCTTCAACTCAGAAACCACTTAAAATGCAATCATTATCAAGCGTTGACTTCCGAATGCCAGCCTTCACAATGGACTCAGCTAAGAATGGTGGTGACCATTAACAGTTATTTTGTACATCGCGGGAGACGATGACGAATCGATGTTCTGTGCCCTGTGGTAGCGAGTCGTGGGCATCGTGCCAAAGTACGATTGAATGCCAGCTTTTCCGTGGAGACCTGGACTCGACGCCGCGAGATGTCGAAACGGAGGTCCGAGTCCGGCCGCCGCCGCCGGGAACAAGCGCCAGACTCGACTTTCGAAGCATCAGGTCCAGGTGCGCCAGTCGAGCCAACGCACCTTCCGGATCGTCGGATGCGCCGCCGCCGCAGCCTCCCAACAGTCGCCGCAGATGGTCGGCGTCCATCCGTAACGGATCTGACCAGAGAAACGGCGGCGGGGGCGGGGGCGGCCGATGCAAGAAGATCGGTCCCGTTGCCAACAGCGTGTTCGATTCGTCAGGACACGGCGGCGGCGGCGGCGTGGGACGTAACGAAGGCAGAGAAGAGTCGTCGTCGTTGTTGCGTCCGTCCGCGGCGACGGCTGCTACCGGAAAACCCGGATCCGGGGGACGCCCGTGATGAGTCCGGCTGCGTCGCGCTCGCCTGGCGCTGCCGCCGGTGCTGCTCGAGGAGGAGGAACAGGAGGAGGAGGAGGAGTAGGCGCGATGCGAAGGTGATCCTCCGCTGTCGCGCGACAACAACGACGGCCTGCTGCGAGGCAAAGTGACTGGCGATCGAGACCGCGGTCTTTCGTTTCTACTGCTGCCCGACGAACGGCACGAATCGCTATTTCTGAAGTTCAGCCAGAAATAGGCTTATTTACAGTGTTTATTCTATCCACCTTGGCATTGGGGGGGAGGGATGTTTGAAATGTTTGGGAATTCCCAAAACAGATTTGAATAAACACTATATATATAACTCTGGTTTCAAAATTGATTCATCCCCAAATTTAGAATCACAGATCTCCCAACTATCAAAATTTATTCGTGATCTTTAAAATTGACACCAAAACTGCATCCACAATCGCCTAGAATAAAACTGGATTACTTATACTATAACCTCTCCATCAACAAATTAGTAATCAATTCAAAATGCACTGTCGAGCAGTAACCTAACACCAAAGTTCTCCATGCCACCCATACTACACTGGCTTAAAATATCCGAACGTATACAGTACAAGATAATAACAATTACTTAGGGGTTCGGCATCGGTCAAAACCGGTTACCTTCGTAAAATTAACGCAATAGCCTATGAATAGTAACATCTCATCTCAGACTTTCACGCCGTTAAATCAGGTATGACAAAAATCTGCAAAAAGGTCCAGAACAGGTAATTTTAAGATGTAAAAAGCCTGACAAGGAAAAATAAGCTCGTCAAGAAATTTTATTCTGCAGAGGGCTCCTCAAACCTTTCTCTAAACTTAAAACCTGCTTATTCGAAAAGTCATTTATAGCAACAACAACCTGACCACAGAATCAGTTTTTGTCAGTCGACAAACCACCCTGGCTATAGCCAGTGACGAGAATGAAAAACGTAAGCTGGGGGGTCGAGGTTTTATTTGTCTGAAACTTAACTGAATCCAGAACTCATGTACCCGATATGCTTGTTGGGAACAGTATCGTCATTTCGCACTTTTCTTGGGGCGTAATGGAGGGGTTCAGCCCCCTTTAAATTTTGGCAATTTTGACCCTCCTTAAGAAATTTGCAAAAAATGACAAAATTGTAAATTTTGCTTAAAACACCAAATTATTTTTTCATTTCCATGACCCCCTTTCACGCCCCTTTTCTCTGGATGTCATTATACACTGAACCATTTTGAACTGGTGCAACAAAACAATAAGTAGAGCCGGCTGTTAAAGTCTTAAAAACTACAGCCAACTGCTGGAAGTCAATTTATTACATCCCACGGTACTAAATGCTACTGGTTACTGTACCAGTAGGCCTATGTTGCTGTTTACTCAATCAAGTATTTTATTTGCGCCACTGCAAAATTCCTGTCCATTGATTTTTTTAAAAAATCGCTCAGGTAGGCCTAACCAACCTACCTTTCTCGAAGTCTTTCGTTCGATTCCTGAGAGCGTTGCTTTCTTCTTTCATCTTCTTCTCCTCTTTTCTTTTCTGCCTCCGTGCTCAGCCAGAACGACGGCGGCGGCGGCGGCAATGCAACGGACGGAACTGCTTAACGAAGACTTGCCCAGCCTCAGCCAGTCAGCAGCAGCGAAGCCAGATTCGTCGCCAGGTGGTGTCTCATGCGAGGCTGTTAATCGATGCATGAAGCTACCTGCGGAACAATGGCGGCTCTAGGATTTGGCAAGTGGGGGGTCGTTGGGGTGGCAACTTCTAGGCATTGAGGGCCAACCATTTGTTGATGTACCTGTTGTATGCCTTTGGTCCAAACACTGGAGCCACTTTCAAGATCTTGACCATTCAAATATTTTACCACGGGCCCCTGAAGCTGGAGGTGTCACTGCTGCGGAACATCAGTTCAACTGAGATTCGTTCGGTGCCATGTTTTATTATCTTTTATATGCGTTTACGTTAGACATGTGCAGGTTTTAATCATCGTTAGGAGACCTATTATGTGTTTTGACGCCGAGTCATTACTGAGAAAAGTTGGCGCGTCACCGGATGATGCCATAGGCATTATGACAGTGGCGCCATAGAAGTTTGTTGAATGATTGAAAGTTCTGCAATAATTCTAGGCTTAGGTAGCATAGATCTTGTGATCTCTCCCACAGTTTCCGACTGATCTTCTCTGGCTTGACCTGGCTCTTTCAATTTGGATTTGGTGCGCCATCGGCTGATGCGCTGGTCCCCTGGGCATTATGATAGTGGCGCTATAGAAGTTGATTGATTGATTGGTTGATTGATTGATTGGTTGATTGATTGATTGATTGATTGATTGATCAATAATTGTGTGCGTCATCAACCAATTCCTGTAAAGTAGAAGATCGCTCGGTGTTCCATCTGCTGTAGAGACGAGGATTTACCCATAGAGCATGATAGAGGTCTCAAAAATTTCGGCAACTGGTCGTCACGCCCCTATTGGTGGTCGCAATTCTGGTATTGGATTACAGTATTAGTTCTATCCATTTACTACGTTGTGGAAAAATCTTGGTTATGCGCTCGTATCAAATCAATGCGGACTGTTTAACATTGTCAATATACAGTATGCTAACGGCCACAGAATATTAGGCATAGGCCTACGCATGCATTGTACAGTCTGTACTTGACGATAAATTCGAATTATTCGACAATACAGCAGCAAATATAAAAATAGATTCCAACAGGCGTAACGTAACGCCTGTAACGACCAACAGGCGTAACGTAACGTAACAGGCCCTAACGTATTAGTTGATGTGTTATCGGTTCATGCTTACCGAATGATCCGCCGAATGGAAAGTTGTTGAGTTGAATTCGACTGGAAGATGGAAAAGGCAATCGACCGAATAACGGAATACCTGTCACAAGTATATAGGACGACACGGTATAGCGAGAACAGTCGCCCAGTTTGTCCACGTAAGGGCGTTTCGAAAATTTTAAAATTCATGAAAATTGCGTTCACAAGAATAGTTAATATGACTTAATATTATTGGTTGTGCACAGTGTAGAACCGCATAGATCCGTTTAAAACTATGTCAGGAACCACAGACTCGAGAGTGCTCAAAAAGTTTGATATATTTTCCCTTAGATTTTGAAACCTCATCCTGTGTAGCGATGTTTGACCAACTTTTGTCCATTTGGCTATTTTGCTTGCTCAGAACACATTTTAGAGCAGAGGTTCCCTAACTTGTTTGATCGCGGACCCCTATTTTGTTCCCAGCTTAGCTCGCGGACCACATCCTTCCTAAATGTAATGACGAGCAAAATCAGGTCATCTTGTCTTAGTTCTTAGGCCTAACCCTAACCTGATATTGGGGGCTCTTCTTTGACCCCCGCCATATCCTCCGCGGACCCCTTCTGGTCCGCGGACCACAGTTTTCCAACCGCTGTTTTAGAAGGAAAACTGAAACTGGGTTGACTGGATTTCGCCAAGCGAAATCCAGTAAAACCTAGAATTTGAACTGATCGAAAGCTAATTGCAATTTCATCAAACTTTGGGATTCGTAGGCCCCTATAGAAATAATTTCCTCCATGTCCTCTCCAGACAGTCTTGTAATTCCATTTCCACTGGCCAACCAAAGTCGGTTACGGCTGGCACAGCTCAGGGATTTGGCAGCGGGTAGTGGGGGGCGTTGGTGTGCTTCTAATCAAGGGGCCAACCATTTGTTGTTTAATGTATGTTTGTTGCATTAAAGTTCTGCATTCTAGGGTCCCAAGATCTTGTGATCTACTGGGAGGCCAGCCTGGGCATGACCTGCACTCAATAGGGAGGCACGGGCCTGATGCCCCGGTGGAGCCTTTATGATAGTGGCGCTAAACCACCTTGATTGATTGATTGATTGATTGATTGATTGACGAACAATTGATTATGGTCGTCATTGACTGATTGACTTAGTAATTGATTGAACGATTGATTGATTGATTGATTGATTGAATTGATTGATTGATCAATAATTGTGCGTCATCAACCAATTTGTAAAGGGCCCGAAGATCGCATCTTTGTTCATCTGCTGTAGAGACCCAAGGTCTACCCAGCTGACATGATAGCAAAAAAAAACTGGTCATCACCCCCTCCTGGTTCATCAATTCTGGTTTTGGATTACAAAAAGTCCGTCCCACATTACGTTGTGGAAAAAATCTTGGTTATGCGCTCGTATCAAATCAATGCCACTGTTTAACATTGTCAATCTTCAGTTATGCTAACGGTTCCACAGCTCATTTCATCGGCCAGTCTTGCATTGTATAGTCTGTAATTTCGACATAAAGTGTCAAATTATTCGACAATGGAGCAGCAAATAAATAAAAATAGATTCCAACATAACGTATTATAACGACCAAAGGCGTAACGTAACGTAACAGCTAACGTATTAGTTGATGTTTATCGGTTCAAAATGTTACCAAATCATCCGCCGAATGGAAAGTTGTTGAGTTGAATTCGACTGGAAGATGGTCTAAATCGACCGAATAACGGAATACCTGTCACAAGTAACAACGATGTAGTATAGCAAAACAGTCGCGGTTTTATGGACGTTTGAAAATTCAGTGTTTTCACAAGAATAGTTAATATGACTGTATTATTGCCTGTGTTAGTGAGGAACTGCCCTGATCCGTTTAAAACTCCCCCAGTTCTTACTCCCACCCAAAACCTGGCACTAATAAAACACTGCATTGAACTACGCCTTTTCCTCCTAAGAATAAGCAGTTAGCCTACTGTTGTGCTGCTTTCCAAGACCTGGAGTCTGAATTTTAAACTCTGTGTTACTTACTCATTAGTAAAGTGCCGTAAATATGCCTGTATTACACGTTCATATCACGTTAAGCTCAACGATTCGGTTCATTGTCTGTTTTGGCTGCAGTTTAATAGAGCAAAATAATGACTGGCAGTTAACAAAATGGTAGCAGAACGTTACACCGTTTTACCATTATATTTGTAATAGCCTAGTTTACTAGACTCCCCGTGACTTGCTGTTGGATCACCCATCAGTAGGTTATAAATAATTGCAAATAGGCGTATTAATTATATGCAGTGGCGGTTCCATGTGGGGGATGAGTGGGGATGAATCTCCCACTGGACTTCCGGACTTTTTTCTTTTTTCGCTCGTTAAACCTATTTTTGGGTAAATTCTAGTAAAACTACAGGGAAAAAGTGCTGATGGCCTTTTTTGCTTGCCAACCTTTCTTTCGGGAAAAATGTAGTAAAATTAGGGGAATAGTAGTGGAAAATCTTTTTTGTCAGCCTTTTTCGGCAAAGTTTATTGATATTCCCTTCGAATCTTTTCATTCCCTCTCCACCAAACCAACTGCCTATGAATTCATTTAATCCTCCACCAAGAAATCCTGGAACCGCCACTGATTATGTGGTCAAAAATGATAGTACATGGGACCTATAACGATAGGCAAAATCAATAACGTTATGGCTGCTTAGATCATCGTATATACCAGATGATAGACTTGGCTGGTGGTAGTCGTTTAACCGATCGTTCTCTGCAGTGCTTGCGCTGGCACAGAGTCTTTGTAGGCCTACTTGGGTTTGTTCGTGCCTCTGGTGCTGCTGAACCAAATGAATTTCCCAAGCGATCCTTACGTGGGCCGCACACCAATGTCCAGATTTCTGCGTTAACGGAAAGCACGTTCGACAAAACAACATTAAACTGCGAATTGCGTGATTTTAATAGAATCAAAGACAACAGCTGTGGCGGACAACCAGAAGTTGGAACAAGAGACAGATTGTATGAGAGACAGGGATTTTCAATACAGGAGAAATCCTTCTAAGTCACTTAAAATCCATATGTTATTGCTATTGTTATTATTATTATTATTATTATTATTATTATTATTATTATTATTATTATTATTATTATTATTTATTGTTATTATTATTATTTATTATTTTATTATAACTATTAGTATTATTATTATTTTTATTTTTAACCTATTATTATTATTTTTTAGTGGCGCAGCCAAGGGATGGTTGAGGACGCCAAAAATCCTTTGGTTGGCCAAAAAAATGAAAAAAAAAAAGAAAAATGTCAATAGGCCTATTATTCTGTACACACACACACAAAAACACACACACAATGTAACAAAAATGAAAAACACACACACACACAAAATGTCAACACACACATATATATATATATATATACACACATACATACATACATTATACATATATACATACATACATACATACATACATACATACATGTAACTAACTTAATCAAGCAAAGAAAACTAATAGGTGACGACCTTTTTATTTATATTATTATTATTATTATTATTATTATTATTATTATTATTATTATTATTATTATTATTATTATTATTATTATTATTATTATTATTATTATTAGCAATTGAAGACAGTAAATGAAAGTTAAGCCTGTTACGATTACAAACATTCAGGAAAATCGCGCGATAGGCCTACATTGCTTTAGAGGTAACTCAGCAGCTAGCCACACATTTTAACGCCAATGCGAAGTTATGTCAGACCACCAGCGACAGAGTGCTGGGTGGCAAGTTCAGTTGTGTAGCTGAGAAGAATAAGCAAGAGATCACAATTCAGCGCTTTAGGGGACAAGAGTCTCGCCAGAACAACCCCAGGTCTTATGAAGCGTCCTGCTTTCTTAAGTGGCTGTCGGTTGATAATAATAATTCAAACTCTTTTTGCTCTGGAAAGTACAAACTATTTTTGGATTATGCTCGACTGCAGGAAGTTTTTAAAAAAACTAGTTTAATACATCTGTCAACAGTATTGCCGGATTTAAGTAAGTGGATGCCCTTAGCCTGCCTTAGGCCAAAAGCCTGGTTGATGCGCGATTTGAGCATCAACAGACTATCGTTTAAGATTTATGACGGTGTGATATATTCCTCTAACATCTTAGACAACAGTTGTCCTATACTAGTCTGCCATACACTCTTACGAGCTGTAGAAATATAGACATGTTCAACTTAGAATGATTTTTACACTGGTTAATCATGCTAATGCATACTAAACCACTTGAAAATCACGTTATTATTATTATTAGCCTTTATTATTATTATTATTATTATTATTAGTAGTATTATTATTAGTAGTAGTAGTAGTAGTAGTGGTGTAGTAGTAGTAGTAGTAGTAGTAGTAGTAGTAGTAGTAGTAGTAGTAGTAGTAGTAGTAGTGGTGGTGGTGGTGGTGGTGGTAGTAGTAGTAGTAGTAGTAGTAGTAGTAGTAGTAGTAGTAGTAGTAGTAGTAGCAGCAGCAGTAGGGTCTAGTATAGCAGCAGTAGTAGTAGAAACAACAGTAGTATTAACAACAACAACAACAATAATAATAATAATAATAATAATTATTATTATTATTATATTATTATTATTATTATTATTATTATTATTATTATTACTATAAAGAGAGATTCTCAACAGATTCATGGTGCAATCCTGCGTGGTTGTTTGCATCTGATCTTAATTTAACGATTGTTTAAATTCATGTTGCTGGTTTGAAGGGACAACTGTCCATACCTTCAAACATCCCTGTTGCTGCGTAACTGCTAGTCTTTCTTGCACAGGTAACAGCAGGTGAGAAAAAGAATTCAGATTAGATCCATCGTTCTGCAGCACAATAACAGTTTACATCAGGTTGTCTTTAAAATTTTCTAGAAATTCACAGCAATTCAGTCACAGAACGCAGAATTTAATAAGCACAATGCAAATTAAACGGCTACGAAGTTCCTCGTAGTCGCTTATTTAAAAAAA
This sequence comes from Metaphire vulgaris, assembly GCA_018105865.1. Lineage (NCBI taxonomy): Eukaryota > Metazoa > Annelida > Clitellata > Crassiclitellata > Megascolecidae > Metaphire > Metaphire vulgaris. The sequence goes on along the minus strand of CM030847.1, from coordinate 10,294,223 downwards.
TCACAGATACACTGTAAGTCCCATTCTTGCTGTTGTCCAAAAACGGTAGCCTAATTAACATAGAAATAGCTATGTGTTTGGTGAAGTTATAAACGAGATCCTTTGAAATTCTGGAAGAATTTGGTCTCTACTCTATAGATACATTAGACCTGCATGCATCGATTGACAATTATTTCGACTCAAATTCTCATCCTCGCCTTCGGATGGAATGCTCCGCTGGCGACGCTGGCAAGCGGAAGTCCAAGCGGTCCTCCGATAAGAGACAGGGCCTGAGAAGAACAGAGACGAAGACCAGGCAAGGACGACGACGACGACGACGCCCGGGACACAGAGGCACCGACAAGACCCGAATAGCCGACCATTCCCAACAGCTGCCGTAAAAGGACAACACGGATACGTCAGATGAGACCAACTATACAAACAATACAGGAGCAGTGGTGGGAGAACGCTTGCAGAGATGACATCAGACATCAAAGGCATTCAAACCCATGGTTTTTGACAGTGGCGTAGCCAGGATTCCCGGAAGAGGGGGAGTTGGTTTCGATCTTGACCAAACTTTGCAAAATTTTTCTTATTTTTCTTTTTTAGGAGTTGACAAGCAAAAAAGGTCGCCACCTTCGTATTCTTTCTAGTTTTTTCTATTTTCTATAGCACTTAGAAATTTTTTCGATCGGCAGCCAGCCAAGGGGGGTTTTGAACACCAAACTCGCGTCCAAAAATGAAAACTGCATGTTAAAGCATGTAAACAAATTTTCCGTCGGCAGCCAGGGGGGTTAACCCCAACCCCCTGGCTACGCCACTGGTTATTGATGATGATGAAGACGACGATGATGATGACGACGACGACGATGATTATGATGCTGCTGATGATGATGACGACAATGATGAGAAGGAGAGGATGATATGATTTTGAGAGAATTTCCAAGAAATATCTTCGTCAATCCTTTCTTTAATGATATTCTCTATATATAGGCCTAATGCTAGAGATGTTCGAAGTCAGGCCTATATAGGCTATATCAGCTTCTGAATAAAGCAGTATCGGAACAAAGAAAATGACGTTCTTGCGAAATTATAATCTAATCAAAATATTGCTTAAATTTCAGTTTATCAGCGCACTTTTTGTTCATTTAACTAAGTCGACGGTCTCTTGATTATAGGCATCGTATTCACCTCGACTATGAATGCGCTGAAATGCTGACGGCTCCTGTCTCTTACACGAACACAAGTCCGCTTAATGAGGGTTAAATCTAGCCCGTTTCCGGGGGAAATTGCCCTTTCCCCCGGAAATTTCAAATTCCCCCGAAATTTTGGCATACTACATGAACTAACAGTAGCACCTAGGATGATAATAATAATAATAATAATAATACCCGGCTTTAATAATAATTTCCCGGTCCAATGAGTCTAGATTAAACACTGCCCTTAACCGACTCGTTTTGTTTTCATAATCCGAAATAAGCTCCTGATTAATATCTGCCGTCATTATAAGAGTGGAGATGCAGATAGTGAGGATGATAATAATAATATAATATATAGTAACACTTGCTACTTTCATTGACGTACGAGAAATTACTGGCATGATGATCTAGAATCTGATGACGATATAACAACAGTACGACGGCCGTACATAGGGACTCGGATGTCTTTCGACTCAATTCCTGACTGGATCCTGTCGACCTAATCCAGCCCTCCTCTCTCCTCCCTCCGTCCCTCCCCTCCCGACAGAACAACGGCAGAGATCCGAGGTCTGATTTATCGGTGACATGGACAACTGGCGTATAATGACCTCGTATTAAGACGCCAAATAATGCCATTAACTTCCGTCGAAACAAGGCTGGCGGGGGTAGAAGCGGAAACAAAGGACGGCGACAGTGCAGGTTCGGCGAAGCCCCCACAATCGCCCATCAAATTGGCATTAGCTTTTTCCCCTCTCCGCTGTTTAATCGTATCGTTGGCTGGGGGGAGCAATCGATCCGACCGCCCGCGTTTTGAACTGCGGACCGATAGGTCTCAGAGCTGACGCTCAACCGAAACAGCCGCCGAGACAGAGCGTCATGTCGTAACTTCTGCGCTGACCTCGAGAACGTCGTTCTGCCTCGGTTTCCGTTTTGTTCGTCTATTTTTCTCTCCAGTCGTTTCCTTCCGGAAAGCCTGCAATAAGGCTGGGAGGTGTCGGAGACAAATTGGCCTAACGCAAGGAAATAGGAAGAGAGAGAGAGACAGACAGACAGACAGACAGACAGACAGACAGACAGACAGACAGACAGACAGACAGACAGACAGACAGACAGACAGACAGACAGACAGACAGACAGACAGACAGACAGACAGACAGAGACAGAAACAGAGACAGAGACAGAGAGCTGGACAAAGCAGTTTCGGGCTCAATAACGGCTGTTAGGACACCATGCATGCATGCCATATAATCTGCTAATCTAATCCTGTGGATAACGACAGACAGACAGACAGGCATACATACATACAGACAGACAGATGGTTTGGTTGTGCAAAGAGAAATAATAGCATAGGAAAACTCAAGACATTTTTAACGTCGTCGTGCGGCAGAGAAAAATATCAGCAATATTAGAAAGTAGCGGATTAAAGAATTATGAAACTCCATATTCCACCTGAAAAGACTGCAGATAAAACTGCTTTGATTTTAGAAGAATGGTCCGGGATTTCCACAGAAACTCGATTGCCTAAGGTTGCGAACACGCGCTGTATATATCGACTAAATTTGCTAAACGGTCAGACAGCGTCCGTAGGCCTATGTGTTCGTGTATGTCTGTTTCTGTCTATAGACGTATTTCTATGTGTAGGTCCCTAAGAGGTGTGGTGTGATGTGACTGTGATGGATACAATTATTCGTTATAACGTATATATTCTCTAACAGCGTCCCGTGCGATGCGCTACCGTATTGGATGGCCATGGATATAACGTGCCTCGGATATAACAGTTTACAGACCCGCTAAGTGCTTTATGACGCAGTTCTACTGAATTTATTTTCTGTAAGCTCTTAATATATATATATATATATATATATATATATATATATATATATCTCTCTCTCTCTCTCTCTCTCTCTCCTCCTCTCTCACACGCTTACATTTTTACATTTTCCAATTTTCTGGACTCGTCCCGTCTTTTCGTTCGTCAGTTTCTTCTTCGTCTTTCGATGTTTTACAGTCGTCTTTGCGATCGTCTCGCAGTTTCGTCTTCTACGGCTTATCCTTCTATCCTTCTATCAGTCGCTAACCGCTCGGCAGATTAGACGACGCAACGACTGCTGCGGTTAACAAGATTGGATCTCCTGCTGGCTGCTGCTGCTGCTGTTGCTGCTGCTGCTGCTGCAGTTACTTCCTTCGGTTCTTGTTCTCTTCCTTCGCGTATTCCTCCGCCGTCCTTTCAGTTATCGTCTGCCAAGTGGCCGTTGGCATGGCAACGACCATCGGTCGGTCGTTTGTACGATTTAAAAAAGGCAACTTCAAAGCAAACGATTTACTCTTTGTTCGCCGCTTCGACGGACAATTTCCGTCTTATACTGTAATTTCATTTAAAAATAACGCAGACTGCTTTGTAGTCTAACTTTGCGGCTGTCAGGTTTTTTCTTTCGGTAAAAGTCTTCTCTAATGAAGTCATTCATCATCAGCTGCAGGAGCATCGTCGTCGTCGTCGTCATCGTCGTCATCATCATCATCATCATCATCGTCATCACCACCACCACCATAATCACCACCACCACCACCACCACCACCACCATCATCATCATCATCATCATAATCTTCATCATCTTCATCATCATTATCATCATCGTCGTCGTCGTCACTGCTGTGACTCACGGCCAATACGCGTTTGTAACAATGGCAGGCGGAGAATTTTCTGGCTTTAAACGATGACAGAGACGAAGAAGAATGCGTTTCAGCTTCTGTCCGAAGATACATTCCACGAGGCAGAGAACTTCTCAGTCTCATCTCGAAATCTGTTACTTAGATGCGTTTTCTGGCTCCCACGTGATAGGCCAATACTCAGTCTGCATGCCAAATTTCTGGCTGGTGCTGACAAGCGAAGTAACGTTAAAATAACGTTCACAGCGTCTGTGTGTGTAATTGAGGCTAAATCTCCGATTCTACAGTATTCTCCATAAAATGTCCGTCACTTACCGTGCGTCATTCCTTCCATAAACCAGACGTTGTTGTGTGATTCCGAGAATTCCTCTTTATTTGCCTTTGCCTGTTTTACCGAGCTAATTTAAGTTTCTTTTGTCTATAATAAATCAGTTCCTAATTCAGTGGTTCTCAAACTGGGGTCCGCGGTCCCCCATGGGGACCCTGAAATCCCTTTACTGTCCCCTGAAACCGCGGTCCCATGGGGGTCCGCTGTCCCATGGGGGACCGTAAAGGGATTACTTTCTCAAGAAATCGTACACCAACACAAAACACACTGATGGGTCTGAGAGTGGTGATTCCATTTGAATTTAAATTTGATGACTAAGATTTGCAATTTTCTGATTAAATAATTGATTGGCAAAACAAGTAGCCCATTTGTTAATTATAGTTAATTTAAAATTCAAATTTTATCAGGTCTGCGAGTCATCGCAAAATTTTTTAAGGGACCACAACGCAATAAATCCTAAAAAGTTTGAGACCTGGAGACCCACCAGCGACGAAGGAGGTCCGGTGGGCCTGACGGTCGCCCCAGAAGGAAGCGATCCATCGGCGGTTGTAGCTCCCGGCGTCGGAGGCATGGGACGCTGATGCAGATGCTGGGCGTGATGCGCCTCTGAGCGAAGTGAGAAAGAACGTGCTGCTCCGGGTGGAAGAGAAGAAGACAGCCGATCGGAGAGAAGGAGAGCATTCAGCTCCCACTGAGAACGATCGAATAGGAAATCTGTCGCGGCAGAAAGAAACAAGAAATGCAGCTGAACTGTTTCTAGGACGTATGCTGAATGAACGACTATTGTATTTAATCTACCAGTGCTGTCTAATTAATAGGATCAAAGGAGATTTACAAAGGTTACTATAGGCTACTGTAATCCAATAAGTATTAGGCCTATCTAATCATTACTATTAGTATAGCATCCAACGACCAGGATCTATACTCAGACGAATCTTTCCGCAAAAACCTAAAACATATTTATTTAAGATAGGGTTTGACTCCACTTGCTAACGCTCTTGTCTTGGACCTTAGTCTTGTCTCTTGCGCTGAAGAAATTGTTTGGTAATAATAATAATAATAATAATAATAATTATTATTATTATTATTATTATTATTATTATTATATATTCTAAAAGAATCACAGGAATCCAACTGATAAAATCTATTTGGATCACTAGAATTTCGCGTTTTTGACTGCATGAAAAAAGCTTAGTCATTTATTTAATTAACTTAAAGTTAGTTAGTCATTTATTTAATTAACTCTCTCTCTCTCTCTCTCTCTCTCTCTGTCTGTTAAGTTGTCTGTCTTAGTCTGTCTGTCTGTTTGTCTCTGTCTGTCTGTCTGTCTCTCTCTCTCTCTCTCTCTCTCTCTCTCTCTCTCTCTCTCTCTCTCTGGTAGATGCATGGACATAAAATAAGCGTAACGTAAACATAGAATGAAGTAAACGACAGAATTATTTAAGTATTTCACAAAGATTATCGCGGACTGATCGCATTTTGCAGGTGGCTTTCATTTGCCATATATATATATATATATATATATATATATATATATATATATATATATATATATATATATATATATATATATATAAGAGTGGCCATTTGCAGAAGCTGAGCGTAGGAGTTAAAAGTACTAGATGAAAAGTGCGTATCGGCACGTATCGGGCAGCGCGCTACTCGATACACCTTGCGTCCCCCCCCCGTGCCACTTAAATCCACCGATAAGATGAAGAACGAAGAACGTATACTGTAGTCTCTGCGAGAGACTGCCTGTCTGTCTCTCCGATTGAGCTGTAGGTCAAGTGCCTGTAGACCGAAAAGTGAACGAATTAGACGGAAGAGGAGAGGTTAAGTTATATATCCGTTTTCTCTCAGACTATATATAGAATGTTACTAACTTGTTGGATAGTTCGTCGACGGGTCTTGTCCGAATGCGCTGGGTCCGACCAACAGATTCGGCGGCGCCAGAGAAGAACCCTGTTGCGCTGGAGACGGTGCAAACATCCTATATAGTGGACGTAGTACAGCAGAGTTTAACCTCTGAGCTTTCCCTGGACGAAGTTTCGCCTCTCGATTGAAATCTGTTCGTACGATTTGGATCGATATTTGATCCGAGATCTTCACACGGAAACCATTTGAAAGTCGTTGACGCAATTAACCCGCAGTAAATCAAACGGAAGTTTTACAGCGAACATCATCAGCCAGATTTATTCCTCTGCTGTGTTTAAATTCGAGAGGCGCGTGTTTCAAATTCTGTACAAAAAATGATCGTCACTAAATCGGATAAGCTGAGATCTCTGTATATAGACTATGTATCCTTCGTCTTTCAAGCCTTATTGCGTGAATTAGCGATATTATGCCTAAACACTAAAAGTCATCGACTTTCAAAATGTGTCGTCCATTAAAACTGAAGAATGACCCGGCGAACTCATCTGAAGCGCTGAATCCGTTGCTTGGAAACTGACTCCGTTCCGTGTCTGAAAGATGGAAGACATGTTAATTTTAGCATCGACGTGTCACGAATCACGATTTTAAAACGCAAGCAATTACTTTTCATAGACAGATTAAACATTTTCAGTGACACATTTAGGGTTACAAAAAAGGAGGCACCCAGAGGCGTCATTTGGGGGACTGGGGGCGTGTCCCCCAAAGAAATGAAAATATTAATTTATAATGTATTAATGTGCAAAAAAAATTGCAAAAATTGCCAAAAATATCAACAAATTGCAAATTTCAACAAATTTGCAAATTTTTTGCCAAAATTTGCAAAAAGTGCAAAAAAATGCCTAAAATTTGCCAAAATTTGCTCAAAATTTGCAAAAAAAAAATTTTCTCGCCCCCCAAGAAAAGTGTGAAATGACGCCACTGGAGGCACCATTGCCTGTAGAGACTAACGGGGTCTGAACCTACTGTAAGGGTTTTATCCACACGCCAGGGGTCCGTCTCAGCCGCCAAAGAATTTGTGATAATATTGATAATTGAATTTTAAAAATGTGGGCTTTTGAGCAATAATTTCTCAGACAGCATGACAACTTATCGACAATAATATTCTTCGCTCTCCATCCCCGATAACAATCAGACCAGGGGAAAATTACATTAGACCCACACATGTAATGATGGCCTGAACAAATAAGGCGTTGGGTTTGACAAATATTCACTCGATAAAAAAAAATTCAGTGAACAAATGTCAGTTAACGACAGTTAACACATATGCTGTCGACGGTTACCATTAATTTTTGCAGAGAACCACAAAATTTTCAGTAATGTAATCAGGATCTTCCGTCCAGAAATTTGCTACAATAGCCAGAAATTTGCTACAATAACCTTTGATGGCTTTGGTTATATAATTATATCTCTGAATAGAACCATTTCTAAATCGCACACCCGAAATAACTGTTGGCTTAAATGCAATGGCCGTGCCAGCTATTTTGGGCTACGCTGAATGAAGTCAAGTCGGCAAGACCTTTTCATTAACCGACCCGGGCGACACCCTGCCCCTCCAAACTTGTCTCTTCACCGTGGTTCTGGTTATGAAGGCAGACAATGAGAAATCTTTATCATGATAAAATCAAAAGCCATCGAACCATTAGTTTCGAATATAATTATAGGGCTCAGCCGAAGGGCAACAACAGCATAAGACTGTAAAGAGAAGAGAGGTATTTATTTAGCGTACTGTTCGCAATTCTGTAGCAACAAAGCAATAATAAGAACACGGGAACACAATATTGACTACGACAACGCGAAACCACGTCACTACATTAATGGAACGTCTGGTCATTTATGTCGTTTTCCGGGATGACAATCAGAAACGGAAGTGAGTCGTGGATTTGTGATTTATGTAGACCGCACCCCCGCCTCCGTCCTCTACTGGGCAGAGATGACCGTCGGGAAATCAGCAGAAAGCCGCTAAATTGGCGTCGAATCCAGATGTCCGCCCTCCGGGAAGAAAGAAACCAACAGCGCTTCAGACAACAAGATTACGACCGCAGTACAGGCGAGACACGCGGTAGGGATCTTCGGAAAAAGACAGATGCAACCAAGGATGTCTGTATAATGTTACATAGTTATTCTCATAAGTCCTTAATTCAGCACACATATTATACTGTCAAGCAGTCTAACTACACACAAACACACACATATACACACATACATATATATATATGCACACACACACAAGACCCTCACAATTAAGTACCGAGGGCATACATATATATATCTATAATATTAAGATCCTTATCTGTATATCTCTCTGTCTGTTATCAAGCGTTCCGATTGCCATTGGTAGACGGTTTAGACCGTTTACCTCTCCGATGCGTTGTCGGCGACGTTGACTATTGGCAGACGGTTTAGACCGTTTAGTCCGTCGCGATGCGTTGGTGGGAAATTCGAAGGACGTTGCGACCACAACCGTTTAGACCAGCGTTCATTGTTCATCTCATAATGTGTACAACGTCGCGATGCGTTGATGGGCGTAGCTCGAGGAAGTTGCGCAATTTTAACGTACACAAAAAATACGTGTACAGCGTCACAAATGGTCACAGTTGCGTGATTTTAACGTACATAGGCCCGATCATTGAAATGTTGTTCAGCATGAATTCAATGATTGATATATAGGTATTGGATTAGTATTATCCTGCACTGCGAGCGAAGCGAGCGCGAGCGAAGCGAGCATCTTTCTAGTATATATATATATAAGAATAATAAAGTAAAGTAATAATAACAGCACCGATAATATAATAGGCCTAATTGGATATTAAGTTGTTGAGGGGATTTCTCCTGTGTTGAAGACCACCGCTACTCATACAGCCCTCTAGGCCAGCGGTTCTCAACCGATAATATAACCCCAACGGTAAAATTATTTTCCTTCACAATTGGCTATAAAAATAATTGACAATCAAAATGTTTGAATCGTTATTATTTAATTGTCTCCATTTGACAATTATAGTAAAACAACTGTACGTCGTAACTACCACCGCTACTCAACGCCATATTTCTACAGCCCCCTGGCAAATCGCCCTTGGGGGGTCGCGACCCACAGGTCCAACCGCTGCTCTTCTATTCCAGCTTCTGTTCGTCCTCGACAGCTGCAATCCTTGATTCAGACGATTCTATATTTTAGAAAAAACGCAATTCGCAGCATAGAACGACAAACAGCAAATATCTTAATTTAAAATATTGCCGACGGGAAGTTCGGTTACACAATCCAGTCTAGCCTATATGCTGAGTGTATGCATGCTTTGTAAAAAGGTTTCAATGCCGTGCATTGATTTTGCACGCATTCAATTCATCAGCATGCGTTGACACTCGTCCAATCTCCCAACACGCGGTCACGTGACTACGCGATCGAGAGACCCGGATTCTCTTGAGCCAATGTGTGTGGCTCGTTCTACAGTAACTGTGCGTTCTTCTGTTCGGACGGCAATAGACTCGCTAAGCAGCCGTAAATTACACTGATTCGACTCCACGTATAGACCTGCAGGCCCTTCCGCGTCGATTATTTGCAATTTTCCAGCAGAATAATACTCTCGATCTTTTCCATTTTCTTCGGCGAACGACCGCAGCGTTAAGGTTAAAAGGGAAATTCATGCACGCTTCGGACATGAAATCACGCTCCAGAAGAGTTCTTTCCACGAATGGACGAACGGGGCTGGTGGATGCATCGAGTATAGCTACCAGTGACCTCTGTATGACCCCGTCTCTTCTTGAGCTCCGAGACACGTCAAGAATAGAAAGACAGACTTCTACATATCGGAATAGACCAGCCAACGATACAGAAAGAGAGACGAATACGCACGTAGAGATAGGCGACTATTGAGCAGGAAAGAAATTAGAGCGACCACTTAATGGACAGGCAGGAACTCTTGAATTATCGTTGACGAAGGAAATAGACGACTCCTCGTTTCATCACTCATCCATTCATTCACATATTTTCGCCCATCCATCGACTATCCAATGCAGCCACCCATCCATCCACTCATCCACCAACCTATCCACCCACCGATCCATCCATCCGTCCACTCATCCACCCATCCACTCATCCATTCGCCCATCCAACGCATTCATCCACACACCCATCCATCCGCCAACCTATCCACTCACCAATTCATCCGTCCATTCATCCACCCATTCGTTCATCGAATGATTCCCAGCCAGTATAATGATCTCGTTGTCTTTCCCACTCGATTTTAAACTTTCATTCGTCTCTTTCTCTTCTCTATCCTCCTCACTATCACTTCACTCTAGGCTACATGTTTAATTTAGTGAAGGGTGTCAACAGCCAAACCCTCCAGTTTCAGATGACAACGTAAGTCTCAACGAAACTTCCAAATCCCAAGTGTTTTGGACCAAAACGATGACAACTATAAGTTTGTTTGTACAAATGCATGAAAATCAAAATCCCATTTCATGTTTTGGAAACAACAAAAACGCAGTAATAATGACAGATAATAATATATAATATATATATAAGAAAGATGCTCAAGGTTTAATACTAATCAATACCTATGCCTTCAGTAGGGACTGCCAACATTTCAATGATGTAACCACTGTAACGTAACAATAGGCCTATGTACGTTAAAATCACGCATTTGTTTGTACAGTGCAATGCATGCATCAAATCAGCATCGCGACGTTGTAAGCGCTCAATTCAATTGAACGTACGCTTTTCGGATTATTTGGTTACCAGTTGCAACGTCGTCTTCGAACATCGCCCACCAACGATCGCGACGTGGCAAACCGTCTACCAATAGTCAACCAATCAGAACGCTTGATAACAGACAAAGAGACATACAGATATCTTATATATAGATATATATAATTATATATATAATATTAAGATCCTATATATATACATATATATAATATATATATATACAGTATATATGCCTATATCAGCTCTCGGTAGTCGGTATTTAGTATCCGAATGACTGATGTAAAAAGGTGTCCGAAGACATTAAGAAATTGGGTAGTTAACTCTCGTCCGGTTCGAGGTCTGGAAAAGTTCATCGGAAAGAAAATTTAAGAAATGGCGTTGAATCGTTGCAGAGTGACAGACAATCGTTGGAAGAGAAAGCTTCCTTCTTAACTCTTGTCTCCGTCCGGATTGCTGGGCAAGACGACGACCAAACTCGCTGATAAAACAAAGGGCGTCTTGATTTATGGGGCCGAGCGTCTCAAGTGCGATTGGCAGCAACGTGTAAATGGGAGCCAGGCTTTGATATTCTGCTGGGTTTTTTTCTGACGGCAGCGGCTTCAGCGGCGGCTTCCTGTTGCTTGAGAAGTGGATAGCAAATGAGGGTGGCGACGACGGCGTCCGCCATATGGTTGCATCCCACCCCAGACTACGTCCGGCTTGCCACGGGATCATGGTCATGCCGTCTGGTCTAATTCCCTCGGATCCGCAAAGACCAGGTCCAGGCGGTTCCTTGATGGAAGAGACCCCAGCTCTAACCAAAGGTCGTTCAGTCGTTCAGCGTAACATGGCGAACGGTACGACCTGGGCCCAGAGGACAGGATACCCTATATATACCCTATATATACCCTATATATACCCTATATATACCCTATATATACCCTATATATATATATATATATATATATATATATATATATATATATATATATAAAAACACTTGAATTCGTGGCTAGTCGTCGTAGGACTGCAAGCTCGTCTTAAGAGTGTCGCGTAATAATGCAAACCGGAGCCGATGAAACCTATGCCATCATCATCATCATCAGCAGCAGCAGCAACAACAACAGCAGCAGCATCTAGATTCCTCGCGTCAGCCCACGTTATGTGTGCCCGGAAGAAATCTTCTCCTCTGGCAGATGATTGCCGGAGAGAGAGAGATATATATATATATATAGAGAGAGAGAGAGAGAGAGAGAGAGAGACAGAGAGACAGACAGACAGACAGACAGACAGACAGACAGACAGACAGACAGAAGAGACAGACAGACAAACAAATAGGCAGGCAGACAGATAAATAGGCAGGCAGACAGACAGAGAGACAAAGACAGAGACATAGACTGAAACAAAGACCGAGACAGAGAGACAGAGAAACAGAGAGAGACAGAGAGAAGAGGTGGCGACGGAGGCGAGGGGAAGCTATCGCGGACACTTGGAACAAGTGCCGAACGAGACCATCTCACCTGTCGAGTGGTTCGAGTGTCTGTCACTGCACGATATCGCACTCGAGGCGCCACGGCCGCTCTACGCCGCTCCTCCAAGAGCCTCCATAAAGCAACGGCGTCGACAACACACACGCGCAGGCGAACGGAACGAACAGGAAACTTAAAACCGACGAAAAGAGGGCGGAGGGGTGGGGACGGAGGAGGAAGAGGAGGAGGAGGAGGAGGGGAGGAGGAGGAGGGCGAACCCGTTGCCGATGCGAAGACCGGATGTCGGAGGAAGATGTTGAGGGAAGAGGGAACAGGTTGGAGTGAAGAAGGAGTGAAGTACCTGGCGGGCGCCTGCATGGAGATGGAGAGAAGATTTTGACGGAAAGGAAAAAGTGTGCGGCTGCATACTGTAATGTTAGCCGATGCAGAAGACGTAAGAGAAGAAAAATTGAATGGAACCGGAGGCGAAGAAGACTCAAGCAGGGAATTAGCATATCCATAAGTGAGAAACGAGTGATCAGTGAAGCCTCCTCAACCGCGGATGGATAGGCCTAAGTGCTGACAAACGTGTTGCATGGAGAAGAAGTCATCTGCCATAAAACAATGAAATAGAAATCGAAATCACCAATAATATTAAAGTCTCATTTTCGCTTACGATCGATCACCGACTGGTCCAAGTTTTTGTCGTCACTTTGTCTCCATCTCTTCTTCATCTAATCTCCACTCCATTCAAGTCAATCATCTTCAACTTCGTCATTTGCACGTCACGTCAGTCTTTCTTGAATGTCTGTGTGTGAGTGTGTGTGTGTGTGGGGGTCCACTGGGGGGGTCGGATCGTAAGCTATTCGCTACATTCTGTTAACGGATACTCTTTTCAGCCCGTCTTTCCAAACGGGCGTAGGCAATCGTTAATTAGGGTCAAGACTGATTAATAAAAAAACTTCGAAGAAGAACGCCTCATTATCTGGACCCGCCCATTATGACGTCAGTGGTTGATTCGTCAGCCATCCAGCCTGTTGCAATGTTAAAGGAATACAGCCAGTCGTTGTAATATTAAAGGAATACATATATTTGTTGATAAAAGTTAGTAATAGTATATTGACAACTTAGACAGTCAGGCTAAGCGCTGGACGGCGCTATGGAAGACAGACGATCAGACTCACGATATACGGATGAATCGATTTCCAACCACACTGCGAAACGGAAACGGGATCAGTCATTTCTTTACTACAGCAACTAAATATATTTGTCTGCTTTAATACCATCTAACTGTTACTTGCATGATGGCGTAAACCTGGCGTCAACATTGGGAGTGGGGAAGAATAACTTTGGCGGCCCCAGAAATATAAAAAAACCCGTCCATTATGGGGATATTGCACATGGTGGGGACTTTAGATCTCGAAATACGTTAAGATGTTGGGGCGTCGATAAAAGCGCCAGACCGCCTTTCGTCTCTGGAAAAAGTCTTGACAAGCAAAAAAGTCATCCTGATATTTTTCTATTTTCCCCCTCCAAATACCCTGCTGACAAGCAAAAGGTCATCCGAAATGAATGCTTTTGCGTCGATCAACATCATGGGGAGGACGTTTTTTCAATATAATTAGCGCAAAGCATTGGGAGGCGGCGATACGGTCGCCCGCCAACTAATTATTGGGGACGACGACGACGACGACCGCAAATGATTCTAGGCCTTCTCTGGGGAGAATCTTCGTCAAATTCCCCGTCATGTCGTTGTTTGACGGGGGCTTTTATTGTTTTGGAGACGGTCGCCGATGACGTCATCGGACTTGGAAGGATGATTTTTTTTTGCCAGCCCATTTGAAAAGGAGATAACCTTTTTGCTTGTCATTTTTTATGCTTGTCCCCCAACTTGGCGGCTCTTTTGGCACTTCCAGCGCATGCAGCGTCAGTCCCAACTATGGGGGCCACTGGGGGCAGGCAGGCTCTCGCGGCGCCGAGAGCCGCCACTGCCTCCAAACATTTCAAAATCCCCAATGTCAAGGTGGCTAGAATAAACACGATTCGCTAAAACATTCCAAGATCACGTGGCCATTTGCTATTCTCTTGCTTTTGCTTGGTTGTTGTAATGGTCCGATCGTTTTCGGATCTAAACTTTACCAAATCAACTAAAACAACATAGAAATTTTGGTATTTAGAAACGTTTGTGGCTGAAAAAATTGGATAAAAGAAAAGGTACATTTATTCTTAGATACGATTTCTCAGTCAACATATAATCAACCAGTGACGTCATATAGCCACGCCTATACCTGTATAAATAAGGGTTCCTGGCCTGCCTATATTTATATATTATTATAACCCTATATAACCTATATATATATTTGGAAAGACGGGCTGAAAAGAGTATCCGTTAACAGACAAGTACCCTATTCGTTCATTCACGAGCAAAGCAGCAATCGTTAATAAGCGATTTAACAAAAAAAGAACGTTTCTTACTGGACGTCGTGCACAATAGACGTTTCGTCGGCGACCAGCAAGAGGTGCGATCGATAACGTAATAATCACGCTAAGGTGACGACTGCGCTGGACGGCGCTATAGTACTAGACTCCGACGACGGATGAACGACCAACCAGCGATGGAGGGGAGGGCCTCCCCGAAGTGCCCCCGCGGCATTCGACGACGGCTGGCGGCGAATGTCACTCACTGGGTGAGATCTGATCGTCCGATCAAAGCGCCAATCCCTCGCGCTCGGCTAAATAGCAGTCGATCACGTGATCCGATGACGCTGCGTCGATCGTATCATATATGACGTCAGAAGACGCGGCGGCGGCGGCGGTGTCACGTGACGACGACGACGACGACCGCAAATGACGAGACTTCGTCAGACGATCGTCGTCGTTGTTGTCGTTGCCTGGGAGACGGTCGCCGATGACGTCATCGGACTTGAAATGATTTTGTCACTTCAGTATCCCAGATAATAATTAATAATTGAGGCATGCGCACTTCTCTTCCACTTCCAATGCAGCAGCGTCACAGACAATACAAAATCATCTTCGATCGCTGTTAGCGTGGCCAATTCGGGGATTGGTCCGGTCGTCGGATTTGTGTAAAACAACGAGACAATTTTGGCCGTCGACGGGAGGGAATGGCCGATCGTTTAATATATTTACATTCAGTTTTTATTTTATATATATATATATTTTGGATAGTCTGAAACTAAGCTCCTAATCTCAAGATATCAATATAACATTGAGGACCTTTCTGGGGCAGCTCAAAATTTTATTCGAACTGGAAATGTCACTCTGACCAGAACTGATCACCCCCCTCTCTTCAGAAACCTGGCCCTCAAGTTTCAACTGTTTTTAATAAGAGATGAACAAAACACTTTTAGTGTGATTTTTGCTGACAAGTATTGAGGCAAAGTTGACGACAATTTTTTTCGATCACTCCTTCAGGGTTAAATCTGGCTCGACCTTTTTGCTTTCCAGTTTTTTTTTACCTATTTTTGGAGTTAAACCCCCAATTGGCTGGCATAAACTAAATAACAAACATTGGCAAAATTTTTTCTCCATAAAAAAATGGTCACGACCAGAAAAATGACGTCCCTGCCTCCTTGTGGAAATCCTGGCTATGCCACTGTCTTCGATGTCCTCGGCTTTAGATTTACAGCAATATCCGATCCGTCGAGTGTTTCTGGTTTCGCAATTCCACTGGTAAGAAGGTCTTGTAACCGTCCATTTGAAAATTGACGCAAAAATAATGCGCGCTCTACACTTATATTCTTCATTTCTTCACAGTAGGGCCTAATCTTCGGGCTCAACACCTAGATCCACACGATAACAGCCCATCTATTTTAATAAACGAATCGATTTAATGGCGCGATTGGCGCCGTTGACTTACACAGAAACATTTTAATTTGTATTTGTAATCTGCAAGGGGTGGAAGACGTCAGAATGGGTAACGCGCTGGAGCGGTCGTATAGGTTGACCGCCACCTGGACGGAGAAGTGACAGAGCGAGGTTCAGACCCCTTTAGCGCCCCTAGCAGTGACTTTCACAACACAGGCAGTATAGTTCAAAATCTGTAAATCACGCTATTGTATTACAGTATTAATAAGTTGCTGCTGTGAAGAGTCGAAACAGTGAAACAATTGGAAAGTCGGACGACCGTTGCAGTGTTTTGTACAGGTTTGTTAGGAGGAGAGATTACCCAAAAACATCAAAATCCCCCCCAATTGCAGCACTAAAATTTTTCTGTGCATTGAACTGTGTCTCTCCCCCTCCAGCCAAGTCAATCCCCCCAAAGGCCTGGAGTCTGGATAAAACACTGGACCGTTGTATAATAAGCTGCCACGTAAGCATCGCGGTACTCTTTCGAAATTTCATACCGTATGTGCAGTAAGTAAGCAAGTAAATAAGCAAGTAGTAAGTAAGTAAGTAAGTAAGTAAGTAAGTAAGTCAAATGCATGCCCAGACATCCCTCTCTGTGTATATATGTTTCTTAGAATGTCGATGCGCCGTGCGCTGCTGCGCAGTGTTACCACATGGAACATAAAGTGGACGGCGCATATTTCTTCTATACCCTCTCATCTCTCGTTCGTGTCATATTTCTCATCAAACACCTCAACCCCAGATTGCCTCGCTTTCAACGCGCGTCGCGTCGCGTAATAACGCTATATATATATATATATATATATATATATATATATATATATATATAAGGCTCTTGTCCTGGAGTGTAACTGTGTATGTTATGCCGCGGTCCTTCAGAACTAACAAAGACCGCCTATGAAGCAAGCCGCTGCTCTTCTTGCCTCGAGGCGCTTCTCGCTCGGTTTTTAACGTAAAGCGTTGCCACCTTCTACTGAACGAACAGCGGTTCACTCGGTGCCAAGAAAAAAAAGAACAACGCCAAAACACCATCAGCCAGCTGCTGCTGCTGCTGCTGCTGCTGCTGCTGCGGCTGCGTTCGACCGCAGTGGAGCAGCTCTACATTCGACAAATGGCTGGCGCTATATAATGGGGGAAGGGAAGCGGTCTCGTCATTATAAAGACAAGCACCGTGTAATCCACACAGCTACCACTACATCTACATAAGCAGACTCGCGGTTTTCTCCCGGGCGTCTACAATTATCCGTATTACGATATATTCGGACCCGCTCGGGGAGCGCATAATAACAACACTCACTCGGATTGACGCAATATACGCAGACAGCAACGCAATCTGTCAAACAGATTGCGCGCGCGGAAACATCGCGTTAAAACGGCAAACAGCGGACGGTTTGCCTACCAACAAAGTGCCGCAAACTCTCTTCTCCGGAGCACGTACTCGTCGTTTTGTCGAGTAATTTGCTCGTCGAAAATCAGTTCTATATACAGCGAACCCTCGATATTTTGCTGCCCAGTGGCGCAGCAGTGGGCTGTGCAGGAGGTTGTTCAATGCACAGAGAATTCAGAATGCAACGAAATAAATTGCATGTCACGAACAGTGTATAGGCCTACACGCTCACACGACTGTATGATTTCATATTTAATAACAACATTAGGACCTGGTTATTATTTAGTAGGAGGCGCGAAACTGCAAAATATGTAAACATAACGCTTTAGTTTTAACCCCTTAACCGTGTATTTAACTGTAACTCAGTGTAAAATGGACGGATATATTCGGGGTTCTCAGTAAAGAGGTTAAATCGAAGTGGTTTATATAGGGGCTCGCCAACGATGCTCTACTCAGGGACACCCCCCCCCAACCCTTGCTACGCAGCTGTTGCTGCCGTCTCAATAGAAAATTGCAGGACTGAACAGCTCGGATGATTATGACAGCTTTACTATGACACGAGATTGAACCATGTTACACTTCATACGTCATGCTAGTGTGAGAGAGTGCAGACATTTACTGAAGGTCTTTGAAACGAAACAAAAGCCTGACTGGACAACTGAACAGAGCCGTAGCTAGAGTATTAGGCCCCCGGGGCAAGATATCAAATGTGCAAAAAAATCGCCAAAATTGCAAAAAATTTGCCAAAATTGTAAAAATTTACAAATTTGCCAAAATTGGCCTAAAATTTGCCCAAATTTTGCCAAAAAGTTGGCCCAAAAATTATCTCGCCCCAAGAAAATGTGAAATGACGCTATACTGGGAAAGTCCCCTTGCGAAAACTTGATAGCTGCCACAGACATAAAACTTCTATTAGGTCTCAAGGTTCGATACCCCTACTTTTTTCGAGGCTGTCATAATGAAGGGGAGGTGTACATGGGTTGTCCCTCCCCCACTTTTTCGTCCAAGTTTATGCCAGTGATAGCTGCAGTAATATGAAGACGACATAACGGTTGGGCCTTCAGAGAAAGCGACCTCCATGATTTATTTAAACGCTATTTTGGGCTGAATTAAGACAACCACCCCCACCCCCCCAAAAAGGTCAGTATCGAAGTCACATGGGCTTTTGAATCACGGAAAAAATAGCGGTTGTCTGCATATGAACGAGTATTTATAATTATAAGGCGGAGACATCAACAATGGCGATTTTTGCCCATTTCACATTTCTTTATTCTTTTATTTAATGCATTATGCATTATTTCTTCATTTCCTCGGGGGCACGTGGCCCTCCCCCCAATGACGCCACTGGAAATCCCAGTTCACCATTTCGTCGTAGCCACGAGAGGTACAGAGCAGGGGCGTAGCGTCGGGGAGGTATATCGGTATATATAATATACTCTCGAAATCAGTCCACCGTAAAGTTTTTTAAGTGTTTTATGTGTGGTTATATGTGGTTTATATGGTTTATGTGGTTTATAGTAGGCCCCTATGTGGTTTAAATGTTTTATGTGGTTTATAGCTAAGATTTTTACCCCTCCCCAAATGTTAACCCCCTCTCCCCAAATCAAATTCCTGGCTACGCCCCTTGTACAGAGGGCGGTTCCATTATACAGTCCTAAACCAGTTGTGAGAAAATATATAGCTGTGAGATTCGCGCAAACCCGATGCATGGTAAAAATTACATTTTACCAATGGGTTTGGGCTTTACGAGAAGTTGTCACTATAGTCGGCAAAATTGCTCTAGACTAGAGCATACAAGATTTAATATAATTTAAATCTAATCTTGGAAGAAAGAATCACGACGCTCCATTAAGCCTCGTAATAAATCAGTTCGCATCTATAAATAGACGACGACTACGACGCTGATGATGATGATGATGATGATGATGATGACTACGACGCTGATGATGATGATGATGATGACGGCGACGACAACGAGAAATTTTAAAAGCTACTAAACTCTGCTTAACTAAGTAGTCGAGTGTGATGAGTTGAAATCCCGATTCATCTCTGGAATAGAACTAAACTTACCACCACCACTGTCAGCCGACTGCAAGCGATCCAGTCGTTCCACTCGCTAAAACCGTTTTAATCGCTTCATTCGTAAACCGTTGCGACTTGTTTTAGCAACGCATCGTTATAAAGCAGCCGCACTGCATCTAATACAGTAATACTATCCGCTGTTTCCTCACTCAAAGAAAGCGGTCCTTCTCCATCTGCAGACCGTTAGCCTTCTCTGGCTGTCGGCGCTGGTTTCGATGTTTTACCACCCAAGACGCAGGGCAGGGTAGGGCAGGGCGCCCAGGGCCTAAACCCTGCTTATGTCGAACTGTGTCAACTGAGCCGGTAACCGGTGGAAGCGCGCTATTTAATCAGAAAACAAAGGCCAGGAAAAAGCGTCTCACGACAGACACTGAGTGCGTTGAAAGCTCTGGTGCCCGGCGCCTCTTGTCAAAAAAACAACAACCGGAGGCCAAACACCAGTCTCTGATTGGCCGCCGATCGACGAACGAGAGAGAGAGAGAGAGAGAGAGAGAGAGAGAGAGAGAGAGAGAGGAGAGAGAGACTTGAAGTGTGCAGGATCCAACGAAATCTCTTGTATTACATTACATAAACATGGGCACGTGATCGAAGAACGACATAAAAAAGTAGCTGTCCACGACAGACGAATAAATACATCGAGCCGCAGGAGCAACTACTGGAAATTGCGCCTGAAAAACGAAAGGCGGGGTGGGGTGGGGTGGGGTGGGTCTGAGCAGACTCTGATTCCGTTCTCGGCTTTTGCGTCGACGTCACGGCATCACTTGGTGCAAGTGGCTGCTGGCGCACTCTGTTTACCGGATGCACGTCGCGCGGAGTAAGACGCAAGTGCGCGCTTTCAATGCCGATATAACAATCAAATCACTTCGAGACCCGGAGACATGAAGTCGGGCGCTCGTCCGCCGTGCGAATCAACGAAGAAGCTTCGCATAATTTACACGCAGGCACACACGCACACACACACGCACACACACATGGACGCACACAAACTCACACACTCACACACTCACACACACACACACGCGCGCGCGATTTTTTATGTGGACAAGATAGGGACTTCTCCTCAACAAAACAGTGTCAGGCCTAATGCACCTGAAACCGCTCCGACTAGATTTATATAGCTCTTATGTTTTAACAAATGGAAATGGTGTCCCACTTCGGTTGGTGTGGAGGAAAGCCGCATTTGGCAAATTGTTAGCCAGTTAAATTGCAATCAACCTCTCCTTTATATGATTTCGTGAGGGACCTCATCTTCAATACCAACTTTGCTATACGACGACGACGACGACGACGACGACGACGATGCTGAAACCAGGGTTATTTATAGGATTGTGAATTTGTGGGGGTGTCGGAAAATTTGGGGGTGTCGGAATTTGGGGATCTCTGCCGAAAAAGTCCGACAAGCAAAAAACCTTATCAAGTCTTTTGATGCAGAGGTCTGAAGTGGCGCATGACGGGCTTTTGGATGTGTCGCTGCTGTGGACGGTGTGATATTTTCTCCCCTGGATTATTTAATCACCGGCAAATCGTTTGGGTGCTTTGACCGTCTGGACGCAAGGCCATAAACTTGCTTTCCCACTATTTATTAGGCCTGACCGAGGCAGGAGTCGCGTGGGTCGGAATCGGAGACCATCTGACCGTTCATTATTCGTCTCTTTGTCTCGCTCTCAGCCTCTCCACCAACAGCCCCTTGACTAATGTGTTATTTACCTTAATGGATTTCGGGTGAGGTGAGAGGTGGGGGGAGGGTGGGTCACAGGCTGGCTGAACTCTCTCTCTCCTCTCTCTCTCTCTCTCTCGCCTCGACCGCCCCTTTCGCTGCTGGCTCTAGTAAAACTCGACCTTTTTGACCAAATGACAATCCGCCCACCGGCGTTTTCCACGGTCGCCATCATCATTCCCAGGAACCGGGCAGGGACACCCCACGCCCACGCGGCCGCAATGAACGGCTGGGTAAGAGGGTGGGTGGTGGATCAGCGGGGGCGTCTAAACGAGGGACCGTGTTTTGATGAATGGAAGTTAACGACGTCGTTAATAATTTTCGTCTGACCTTTACTGCCCGACCCCCTTAAAATTTTACTTATACCACGTCGTGTGCGTGCATCTCTGTTCCCAAGAGCTGCATGTTATTATCGTCGGATTGAAGGGCATGTGCTGGCGAACACCTCTTAAGCCTGACACTGTGTGATCGAAGCAAAGGCTTCAGAGGCGTCGCGTAATGGAAGCCAGGGGATGCCAGGCATGAGGCAGCCCTCCAAAATCTTGTCGCGTCCAATAAATTTCACAGCATTGCGCGATAAGAAATGAGGACATAATATCGTTTATAATAATGTTACGTTTGCGCTTACTAGTAGGCCTACTACACTCAACTCTAACTACTGAAAGACAGACTACTTTAAGGAAATTAAGACCAAACTGTTTGTTATACATCAGTAAAAGTTATATCAGGGCGTCAGGAATGGGCACACCCCCGAAAATGCTGCGACGCCACTGAGGAGCAAAGCGCGGCTATTTTAACGTGAAATCTGTTCTTCGTCAGGCCATCCATGAGCGACAACTGATGTTTGAATTTAGCGGGCAACCGTAAAGAAAACAAAGACACCGGTAGCTGCAGCTCAACTAGGAAAACTGTTCGGCATTTTACTCAATTGTCAGACATTACTAAGAGAACCCGAAAGACTTTTCCATTAATGATTATTCCTATTAATGATCGATACGCATTTTCATACAAAGATTTTCAAGCTGCAAAAGCAGAGAGTAGCAGACAGACAATCGAACTGATCGAAGAAAATATACAGCCTAAATCCTGGACCGTCACTCAACTAGCATGCCTGGCTTTGCATTACAGAAATACAGAACCTATGTTTTAGATTTACGCCAATATCATGTAGGGCCTAATTAAATAAAAAATATAGGCCTGCAACCCTGTTTTTTCACAATCGTACGTGACCTTAGACAACGTTACGAACAACTATGGGCTACCTACTGCGAGCGAGCGCACGAATCGTATAAATAAATGCATCACGCCCTCTGGCGAACGTCATTTGAAATGAATCGTCTGAGTTTTGAATAAAAAGCAAAACAAAAGCTCTGATTAAATTCGAATGAAAATATGGTAAATATATTATGCAAAATTATTTGGATTTTTCCAAATAAGACAGAGGAGGTAAATAGATCTTGAAATTTATTGAAAATTATAATTTTAACAATTTTGCCCGTAACACACCTTTGTTACGCGTCTTCAAAATCCTATGAATAAGGCAAAATCGCTTAACCGCAAGGTTGATTATCCCATGTAACAAGAGATTCCCAATTGTTAGAGGAGTTTTATAGCAAAATGTCGCGATACGCTTTCCTTGCATTATTACGAAATAAAATTAAAATTTCAGAAGTACTAAAGGCCAGGGTTTCCAAAACTTTATGGGACTGCGATTACTTCAAAGGCTTTGTAACATGCCGCGGCCCTGAAAACTTGTTTTCAACTAAATGGAATGAAACGCTAATCATTTTAATTAATATAAGACGTGCATGGAAGATTGCGTATACATAAGCCTACTTGCAACTTTCAAGGCTTGTGCCATTGTAGTACATGTATTGGTTAAAAAATGGCACTTTTGAATCTAATTTCGCGCAACCCCGCAACTCATTAGACTGAGCCCTGCGAGTCTGCGGCCCACTTTTGGGTCGCGACCCACAGTTTGGGAAACACTGGTCTATAGTAGCAGACGACCGAACGAAATGCACGACAACAGAAGCGCCCTCTTTTGCCATCCCTATTTTTCCAGCTTCTCTCTCTCTCTCTCTCTCTCTCTCTCTCTCTCTCTCTCTCTCTCTCTCTCTCTCTCTCTCTCTCTCTCTCTCTCTCTCTGCCTTTAAGGATCCTGTCGGAGAAGAAGAGACAAAGAGACAAGTGCCTAATGTCCAGATCGATCAAGGATGACGTGCAGAGGATGTACTGGCGCAGTAACGTCACAGTCGTGCGGTACTTGATGCGTTCGCAGTACCGAGGGTACTGCATGCGCGTCTTCGGCACATGCCTCTACTCGAACGACGCCTTCGTTCTGAAGAAGCAGTCGAGATTCTTAGGGGGGTTGATGCAAATTAAACAGAGGGAGATATGGCGACGACGACAACGTACGGTGTTAAGTCCTTTAAGGACTGACGGTCACTTCGGGGCCACTTTTGCGTATGAATCATACAGAAACAACTTCGGACGATACTTATAAGCAATCGAAAAAGTTATATATATACTGTATATATACTGTATATATACTGTATATATATGTGTGGGGGGGGGCAGAGAGGAAATTAATATGCTCTGCACAACGTTTTAGACTAATGGCTAGTTCATTATTGTCAAGGCGCTGTATAAATTAAACGTTTGCATATTACATATGCTACACTTTTGTAGACCAAGGATTTATCTTTACCTACACCACCCAGCGGGGGGGGGGAGCTACACCCCACGGTTTTTGACAGACACCTTCTGCCCCTACACCCCTGCCAGAGGTGGTGTTGGCTATCACCCAAACAGACATATGTTAAAAGTAGTATGAAGCTGCTGTGAAGGACAATGGTGTTATGATGCATCTGATTAGGCCTGTGTATTATATGTTCAAATCAGAAATTTCAGTTTGCAGATGATACAAAACCACTTAAAATCACATTATTATTATTATTATTATTATTATTATTATTATTATTATTATTATTATTATTATTATTATTATTATTATTATTATTATTATTATAAAAAATAGCCGTATAAGACAACACTGGACATTGACACGTCCCCACAATTTTGGGACAACCTCCCCCCGAACGCAAATTCCTGGAAAATGCTTGATGTAGACTAGTCTTCAATGAATGGTTTTAGCATTGTTTTAATATAACGGCAGTGGAATTGAAGTTGTCGATTGCAAATGCGTGTCGTGACAAGGAAATTTCAATAATTTGCTTGAAAAGTAAGTCGTTAGATGATTAGATCCTCCAAACAATGACTCAACCAGTGACGGTTCCACGTGGGAGATGAGTGGGGATGCATATCCCCCACCGGACTTCCGAACTTACTATTTTTGCTTGTGATACCTATTTTTGGTAACAGTCTAGTAAAACTACGAGGAAAAAACTACGGATGACCTTTTTTGCTTGTCAATCTATTTTTCGGTATAAAAGTGCAGTAAAATTTGGAATAAAATTCCCTTTTTCAGATTTTTTCCTTCTATAGCCTAAGTTCTATTTTCTTTCCCCCACCGACTTTCTGTGAATTCATTTCGTCCCCTCACCAAGAAATCCTGGAACCGCCACTGGACTCAACCAATACATCTTGGACCAGCCACTGTCTTAAATATCTAAATTTGCAGCACTTTCTGATTTCCTGCGAATGCAAGAGGTCTACTGTAGCCTACGTCTCCTAGGTCCTCGTTAAAATTAGATACATCAGGACGCGCTGTCGAGTCCTATAAACAGCTCTTAATTGAAGATGGCGTGCGAAATTCTCGCTTCCGCGACGAAAACAAAGAGTATTAGGTCCTGCAAACCACAACTGACGTCGGATGAGGCAACCGCTATCTCCGCAGTTTCCGTGGAATTTAGCGTCGCGTCCCGAACGATTAGCGTCAAGTCGTCTCTCGGCGAAACACAAGTTGAACATTCGGAAGTCATCCGATGTTCCAACCAGTGTTGCATCCACGCCTCTACGATGGAAAATTTGTCTTATTGGGAAGTTTGAAATTTCACTAAAATTTAGAAGAAATAGTCCGGCGTGGGCGTCTAGAGGGGATGCAAGGGGCACAATTGCACCCATGGAAAAATTGTGAAGTTATGAAAAATGTAAAATTACTAAGAAAATAAGTTTAATCTATAGTAGGCTACAAAGTTAACATATGAATTTATATAAAAAATTCATATGTTGTTACTTGTAGCGTTAGATAATTCATAATTAGTCCAATAGATCTTGACAGTCTTGTACGGTACTTTTTGTTTCTTTCGTCACAAGACCCTGTTTTGCAGCCCCCCGCTGAAAAATTTCTGTGGACGCCCATGTAGTCCGGGGGCGGGAAGAATAAATATTAGAGGGAGTAAAACCGAAACATAGGCCCTGTATCAATATTTTCAGTATTACGAGAACTTTATCCACTCGGAAATATCAGGAATTGACTATATTAGCACAAAATGTGGCCGCGATCTGTTTTTCTCCTCACTAATAAAGAAGAAAGTGTCTCGAAAATGTTTGTATTTTATTGGGCATTTAGTCATCCCTGTTTGACGATGTCATTTGCGTATTTAACTAGCATAAGCCTAGGATTGCATTCAATACAAATGATACTGTAAAGAATCGTCAACGCTCTTTTACATTTCGGTTCTCTAAGAAACCACTGTATTTTGTCAACTGTATAAAAGTGTTGAATGTGTAGTTGTTTGTAATAGTTGTGTTTGTTCGTATGTTGTCTGCGTTTGTGAATAAAGTTATATATATATATATATATATATATATATATATATATATATATATATATATAAGTACTAAAAGTGGGCCTATGGCATAATGAAGTTATGATATTTAATAAATCTTCTTCATTGGTCAGAATTCAAATACCATTCTGGATTGGTGCATCTAGGCCTATGTTTTTGATGTAAACAGATGCACCAACCATCAGTGACATCTTTAGTGTTTGCTGAAATATGGCCAAAAAACTAAAGTGTCAGATTTTGAAATTGACAACGGAATATAACGTCATAAAAAAATGTATCGTTTTTACTCTAAAAATAGCGTTATTTTCTGTCTCGACGTTATATTCCAATTGCCAATTTGCCCCGTGGCGACGCTAATTTAACCATTATCATATTTCAGTGTTTACTGGTTGATATCATCCTATGAAATTTAAATTATCAGAAACATTCAGATGGGATTCCTTTTTCTCGCTAAATGCTCAATTGAAATCTAGATTATAGGCTAGATACAGTGTTATATTAAAGACCTGTTAGAGGGAAATTCCCAAGCCTCAACATTCCCAAAAGATCATAGGGGCCTTTACACACAATGAAGTGAACAGTGTAATTAAATCTTCTTCATTGGTCAGAATCACAAAAAAGTCTGGAGTTGGATAAAACATTTGCAAGCAAACAGATGCACCAACCATTATCCTATTACTGTGTTTTAATTTATTTAAAAAATTTGATCCTATTAATTTCATTTTAATTAATTTTAATACTACTTCAGATGTGATTTCTTTGTCTCGCTCAATGCTCAATTGTGGTAGCCTAGATACAGTGTTTTATACAGGCCTGTTAGGGGAGATCCCCTCAAGTCCCAACATCCCCCCAAAATATCCCAGCACTTACACAAATTTTGCATTGAACTGTGTGTCTTCCCCTCTAGCCAAGTCAATTCTCCCAAAGGCTTCAATTCTTCCCTCAAAAGCCTGGAGTCTGGATAAAACACTGCAGTGATATCGATTCAAAACCTGTTTGCTGTTTATTTTTCATTGCATATTTAATTTATTTAAAAAATTACGATCCTATTATCGTTACTAGTTAAGTTTTATTTAATAAAATATAATCATTATCTCTAGAATAAAGCACGATTTAATTGCATGCTTGCAAGACTGAAATGGAAGGAGTACCATGTTAAGGATCATGGTTGACTTACATACTCACTGTCAAGGTAAGCGCTCTAGCTGTGTCCATGGCAACTGGCGACGCCCACAAACAGGTGTCAGACGTTTACGTTAAGATTTTTGTTTTCAACCATTCAAAGGCCAAGAATGTCGTCAACTATCGATAATTATTTCCGGAACGCATTTGAGGATAAACTGATAATGTATGTTGCATTTACTGTTTCGACATATTTTGTGTTGCAATTTGTTCTTGTTAAACGTTTTTGTCCTATCAGCTGAAAAACTGTACAGTAGCAAAAAATGAACTGATAAACAGAAGATTGGCTAAAATGGGACAAAGCAGAGGAAATTATGAACCACCTGCACCCCCTCACTGCACCCCTGATAGACAAATGCTATGGCTGCAGTCTATCTGACGCTATCCTTGCGTCGGATTCATAAGGAGGAACAGCTAAATAGACATATCAATTTACCAAGTGGCCAACGAAATGCACCCCTGCTAAAAATTCGTGGCACTATATATATATATATATATATATATATATATATATATATATGTACATACGTGTGTGTGTGTGTGTGTGTGTGTTTTTGACTATTTAACTGATTTTCAATAGTAAAATGCCGGAACGCGAAGATGATAATTTGACGTCTGCGACGCGTCTTCTGGAGAAACGACGAGAGATGGCGGAGGTGGAACAGGCGTTGGAAGCTCAAAAAGAGGTGCGTCTCCTCTTCTTTAATCACTGCTACTGGGAATCCCGGATATATCCGTCCATTTTACATTGAGTTACAGTTAAAAACACGGTTAAGGGGTTAATCACTGCTACTGGTGTAACTGAATTTCTTCTTGAAGGACCTGACCAAATTTTTCGCAGGAAATTTGGTTGTCACATTTGGAGTTTCAAAGAGTAAAATATAGCGATATAGCAATTTTCAAGTGATTTTTGTTGATTAGCATATGATTAGTTTAAAAAATTTCTTGGGATGTGCCCAAATCCCCATTATTTTACCTTTCTTTTTTACTAAAATATATTAGGTCTACATGGATTTCTATAATAATGGGGATAATAATTATAATAATGATAAAATTGATAATAATGATTTTATTCATTTTTTCTGTATCAAGACAGTGTTAGTAATGGCCACTATGGCTGAATTCATGTCAAGTATAAAATTCGGCATCTAGTTTGACTTAACTAGGGTTTTTAAAATCCTAGCAATACAGGTATGCTATTAGGTGATGACTTTTAACATGACTTGCTTTAATTCTGCTTTTAAAATGCTTAGGAATTCCAAATGAAAATGGAAAGCCTGCAACAGAGACGAGAGGAACTGGAAAGAAAGGAGTGCCAACTAAAGGAATCACTGCTAAAGTTTGATAAATTTTTGAAAGTAAGCAACAGTTATGACCTGATTAAACAGTCTCTTTCAACAACAACAAACAACAACAACAACAACAATAATAATAATAATAATAAACAACAACAATAATAATAATAATAATAATAATAATAATAATAATAATAATAATAATGGAATTTAAAGTGGTTTAGTAGGATAAGTAAGCCTGTGTAAAACCCACTGTAGTAACTCTCCGCTTTCAATAACTTAGTTTTCCGATGTTATTGAATGCCGATAGTGCTTTCAATGCTGATAACAAGTTGTGACATGAACGCCTCTTCATCAGCATCAGAAGTTTTATACTGTACATGTTCATCTACTGTGTATGGCCTGCATCTTAAAGGTGCTTTATACTCAGGAATACGAAGGCTAAAGTATACTACAGTATATGCAATTATAATTATATCTGCAAGCGTAGGTGATAGCACAAAAGTGCAGGTGTGAGCTCGAAATTTGTGTCAATGCTGGGATTTTTGGGGTGGGTGGGATTTTTTGGATGGGGAAATTCTCTTATTAGGCCTGTTATAAAACACTGTGCTAATTTAGCCTTTACTGTTTTTATGTTGCCACTAGGAAAATGATTCTAAACGAATTCGAGCAATCAAGAAGGCAACAGTGGAACAAGAAATGAAGAAGACAAAAGATAAAGAAATTGAAAAGTAAATACAGTTTTTAAAATAGTTTCAGTCTCTGCATCCTGTATAACTGTCAAAATACTGATAACTAGAGAGCAACTTGAATATCATCAATTTAATTGCAACATTGACATGACTCTTATGGCTAGACTACCAGGTTTACAATTGCTTTGTCAGCAATAAGGTAGTATGCATAATATACTTTGATCAAATATGAATGGACCATTGAATATAATTATATTATTTTTGAATGAATATTAAATGTTTAATTGGTTTCGATCTATCTCCCATAGAATGAGTTTTGTAGCTGATTCAAATCATCTTCAACACTAGTGCTCTATCTTTCCTAAGTAGGTTATTTGCTCCAATGTTGCCACTGTCTCAGTCTTTGCACTTACTGTTTAGAAGATCAGAATTTGTTGGCAACATTTCTCACTCTTGTACCACATAAATGACTTTTAGCCCAATCAGATAAGAACATTATATTATATGTCTGTCATTGGTTGGTATATGAAATAAATAAAGTTTGGAATAGTTTGCTTTCGTCATTTTGTTGTGATATGTTAACTGTTAAGGCAAAAACATTAGAAGTATTTAAACGAGAACTGAAAACTGCAGTTTGTTCACAGTTGTCCAGAACATGAGTCTTTGTCAGATATACTGTATATTCAACTGTTAGGCATCCTAGCAGTACATGCATGATATGCCAGGCAAATCAGTTCCTATTATTATTATTATTATTATTATTATTATTATTATTATTATTATTATTATTATTATTATTATTATTATTATTATTATTATTATTATTATTATTATTATTATTATTACTATTACTATTACTATTACTATTACTATTACTATTAATTATTATTATATAATTTGCATCAAGTTCTTCCCCAGTTGATCTTGTCTCCTATTCTATTTAAACCTGATTTTATTACAAAATGAGTATGTTTATCAACAATTACTACTACTACTACTACTACTACTACTACTACTACTACTACTACTACTACTACTGCTGCTGCTGCTGCTACTACTACTACTACTACTATTACTACTACTACTATTATTATTATTATTATTATTATTATTATTATTATTATTATTATTATTATTATTATTATAACAGATACTCTGTTCTGCATGTATAATGTCGAATCATGATGTTTTGCGTTATTTAGGCTCCAAGATGAGCTGGAGATACTTGCTCACCACAGGGACAGTTTGCATCGGAAACTTCAGCAGAATGCTATATATCACAGATTTCTTGACAAAGTGTTGGAAACGGCTGAGGATTTTCATGAGCTGCGTGACGTAATTGCTCGTTACGACACGCTGAGCACAACTCACGATGTAAGAAATTCTCATTTGGATCAGTGCCAACCGCAACCTTAGACTGTGTCAGTATGATGATCAAGCCTGACCGAAAGCGTCGTAGTTTCAGGCACGAACAGTATATTGCAAATTCTTGTAAAAGATTGAGTAGAAAATGATTTTGAGCATGCACTTGTAAAATCCAGCATATAAAAAGTACCGGCATATACCTGTGTTCAGTTATAGAATTAATTTTCTTGTAGGACCTGCTCTTAGCCGATCAGGCTACACAGAACAAAATCGAAGAAGAGAAACGAGAATTGATCCTGTACAGAGAGGTAACTTTTATCACATATGAATTCAGCAGTCTGTCTTTGTAGGGCCAGTAGATGCAAATGTTCAATTTATATAGCACTTTGGTACTAGTGCACTGAGCCTAACCTGTGATCTAAAGTACTATGCAGAGTGCAGACCATATTGATGTGAACTCTGCAAGTTTAACATTTGAATGCCTGATATGCATAATTTGTACACTCCATAAAAGTGAATGCAGTTAGTAAGCAAAAAAGTAAGTAAAATCTCATAAAGGCAAGGTGGATTGTCTGCCAGGCAAAGGTCAGTGTATCCATGAGGCGGCGGGGCAGGTTGTTGATACAGAGGAAATGACTTTTGGAATTGGAAGGTTTTAAGTTTGGATGACTCACTTCCAATGTAGATTATTAAATTCTTGTTAAAGATTGATTATTAGAAAATAATTTTGATGGACAAATGGAACAGTTTGGAAAAGTGACAGTTGAAACAGTATTATTATTATTATTATTATTATTATTATTTTTATTATTATTATTATTATTACATAGTTGCTAACACACTTTAAGTAATTCACTAAATGAAGAATTGCAAGTGTGCGAGAATTAAAGGTGAACAACTTGTCCAAGGTTGCTACACAGTGGCTATGGTCAGATTCGAACCCGCTACCCCCCAGTTGAGTGCTCAGAATTCTACCGCTACTACAATGCGCCCCAATTATCTACATTCATGATACCTGGCTTCTCATTTTGAAAGCATTTATGGCTGTTTTTTAAATGTTGTTAAATGTTCTTGTAATGACCTTTGGTTTACTCTATTGTTTATATTTTTCATAAAGTTTAAGACAGTTTTTTAAAATGTGCCATCCTCTGCTAGTGATGTTGAGTGGTTTAGGGTGTCAATGTGGAAGTCATTAATGTTTCAGTCTAAGAACAATGATATCCTGAACTTCAACAATGAGCTGTCCAACTTGCAGACAAGATTTGACAAAGCAGAACTTGATGCAGTCAAATGGGAATCTAAATGGACTCACATCAAGAACACCGCAGCTCGAAAGACACTGCTCCTCGGTCGAGTGAAAATGTAGGCTAACGTCATTAAGGCAATTTCATTATATTTCATATATATATTTGCTGTAGTCTGTTCTATTCTATTCTATTCTACTTGATAATTTATGTAGCGCTATAGCATGGCCAAGGCCAAAGGCAAGAGCGTTTTACAAAAGACAGTCATACGATAAACGAAATAAATGAGTTTTAAGGTTCGATAAGAACGACTCGAAGTTGGTTGTCGTGGTCACAGAAGCTGGAAGTGCGTTCCAAAGGAGAATTGCCCCGAGTCACAGATCTTTCTCCAAGCAAGACGGAGGAACGTAGAGGTGAGATCGTTTGCTAGAACAGAAGCTGTTTGCGACAGTCTGTCATCACTGGCCAGCGTATCAACGCCGAAAGATATTCGGGGCAGAAAGGGTCATGCAAGGCTCGGAAGGTCAGCGAATCGTTTAAAAACGATACGCTCCGGGATCTTGAGCCAATGGAATCCCTTAATAACGGGTAACGTGGTCATGCCACCTGGCACCGAAAATCATCCGGGCGGCGGCGTTCAGGACCGATTGCAGTCGGCCCAGCTGATAGTCGGGAAGACCGAGGAGGAGGCTATTACAATAATCCAGCCTGGATAACACCAGGGCACGGACTAGATGTATCGCAGCTGATGTGGAGATGTAACGACGAATCTCCTAATCTTTCGGAGCTGAAAGTAACAAGCGCGGGTTACGAAGTTCATGGACGAACGATGGGAGTCATCAAGGAGAACACCGAGGAGGCGCACTTCGGTAGACGGAGCGACGACAGCATCTCCGATCGTAAACGACGTTCGACTGATCTGGTGGACCCTTCGATGTTAATCCACAACAGTTCAGTTTTTAGGGTTTAATGCAAGGCGATTTGTCGCTGTCCACTGCATTATTTCGCAGATTGTAGGCGAGCTCGCAGATGATCTGTTTCCAGGGATGGGCAGGAGGAGTACACCTGCCCGTCATCGGCATAAGCATGCCATGCTAGCCCATGCGAGTCTACAATGCGTCCCACATCCGCGACGTATAAGATAAACAGGAGTTAGGATCGACCCTTGTGGTACTCCGCAGCGTACAAGACATTTAGCTGACGTGCGACCCTCCCAGGTGACAGACTGTGTCCTCTCGGAGAGGTAGTCGCAAAAGTAGCGCTTGGTCTTTAATACCGAAGGATAGCTCGAGGCGGCGAATGAGGATAGAGTGGTCGACGGTATCGAACGCTGCGGAGAGGTCAAGCATACACAGAAGCGCCTGATCCCCATTGGTAATTGCGTCAACAATGTCGTTGAAAATCCTGAGCAGGGCTGTCTCAGTGGAATGGCATGCTCGATAGGCAGACTGATGACGCGGCATGAGACCGTTACAGGCCAGGTGCCTGACGAGTTGCGTGTTAACCAGTCTCTCGAGCAGCTTCGACAGGAATGGAAGGTTGGCTATTGGTCTGAAACTGGCTGGGTCAGTGGGATCAAAGGCCTGCCCGCTTAAGGTGCGGGCGAGTAACGGCATGCCACGGCAACGGAAACTCGCCATTAACGAAGGAATGACATTATGGCTGTCAGAAACGGAGCCAACGTGAGGATCACATCCTTAAGTAGCCACATTGGGTCAGATGAGCACTGCTTGTTGGGTGACGATCTGACACTCGCTACGACTTCTGCCAGTGTCGGCGGCAAAAACCCGACAAAGGAGGGACCGGAGTGGACGTGGTAAGTCGTTGGTCCAGCTTCAGCTGTTCTATCCCGAATGTTCGTAACCTTACTGTCAATGAAGGCATGATAATCAGCAGCCGTGAAATTGGAAGGCACGCGAGGTGATATGTCGTTCTTTCCAAGAAGACTGTCCAATACTTTCCACGTTTTTCTGCATGCGCAGAGTCGATCGCCTGGCGCCAGTATTGACGACCTTTCGTTCTTACTCTGCTCGCTCTGAGGGCATCACGCCAAGACGACAGAGCGTAAGATTCGGCGTCTGAACCTTTCTTGTTCCGATAGACCCTCTCGAGACGACGCGCTCGCCGTCGAGCCTGTCGACAGTCACCGTCGTAAAGGGCCGGTGGATCCGGGGTCGCACGGTCAGCTTTGTCATCGGTGCAATGTCATCTAAGATTTCCGTGATGACAGACTGGTAGCAAAGCGCCAGATCAGTTGCTGTAGAACTGGGGTCGACCGGTGTACAGAGCGGTGACCGCTCGAGCCCGCTCGACGAACCGTTCAATCTTGAAATGTTTCCAACTCCTCCGAAAATTGTAGTGTACTGCAAGTCAAATGGGGTAATGTCAATGAAATGGTCAGACATTCCGACCTCAAGAACACCGTCGCGTGGGAGCACACTTTTCAGACGCTAAAGACCGCCGTGTTCATGGGTCGGGTCCCGAACGAATTGCTTCCAAAACGAGGAAATAAGTTGCTCAAGCTAACGTCATTAAAGGACGCTCGAGATGAATAAAAGTCTCCAGCAATTTCCATATTTGACAAAGATTCAAGTAACATTGACAGTTAATGTGATACTTACATATTACTTTCGGGTATGCAGTTTTAAAACAAACAAACTAGTGTTTAGATGAAGGTTCATCATTGGCGTAGCCACGGGGGCATGGGGAGCCCTGTTCCTCTATTCGTATCGAGACAGGTCATGAGATTCGTCAAAATCCGATGAATGGTTGGAGGGAGGGTGGTAGGGGTAGTATTATTAAATATTGAGGAAAACATGCATTAGTAGTAGATTTTAAGGCATTTGAGACGACAACCTTTTTATGCTCGTCAAGACTTTTTGGGGAAAAAATGTTGAAGTACTCCCCACCCCCTCACCCCAATTCTGGAATCCTGGCTATGCCACTGAAATTCATCTATGGCTTAATTGCCTCTGGTATCGTTTCGCTGTTTTTTTCCAGGGCAGTCCACAATTTGTACCAGGTTGTGAAACGACATCAAAGGTCAAGAAGGGAAGACGATTCAGATACAGAAGACACAAATGAGCAACTTCTTCAAGTAAGAAACCACATTTTTGACAATGTACAGATCACACAAGCAGATAATTATACGATGATCGTCTTTGAATTTCAATGTGCAAGGTTTTTTTTAAAAAAATCTGCAGCTTAGTTAAGCACATAACTATTGAAGTCTTGTTGTTTTGTTGATACAGGTTCAGCAGTATATACAAGACTTGACACAGATTGCAAATGAAATTCGACGCCTGGATGTTCAACCTCTCTCAAATGTTGGCTCTTCTAGCACCTAATTTTCTACTTAATAAAGAAGCCAATGTTTGTTATACTGAACTTTGATAAACTGTTTACATGGATTGAATTAATTTGTAGACATGTACTTGAGAGGCACTATAATACTAGCATATTTTTAATGGTCATGCAAATGCAGAACCTATGCAATGTGATTCTTTCATTTGCCAATGCATTGCCAAATTTCTCTTTGGCCAAATCATGTTTTTGTAAGAATTATTCATTAAATGTTGCCAACTTAATAACTAATTTGACATTGCCAACTGGTTTGCGGAATAAAGATATGAAAAGAAATGCAATTTGACTAAACAAAATGAATTAAATATTCAAGTTTTTCATTATCAGAGTTATTTTCTATGCATTATATTGAGTATGAAGTGTATAATTAGAATTATAATTAGCCACTAGGTTTGTGTTTCCATTTAACTGCATTTTGAACAGGTACAGGTTCAAACAAGTCCATAATCGTTTTATTTAAATGTAATTCAAATGGCTACCTAAATTCTGAGCAAAATCTCTCTCAAGTCAAATCAAAGATATTAGCTGACAGACTGGTGCTAATAGCTATCAAGTTTCGCAGAAGAATTTGTGAAACTGCTAATGGATCATGAAAATATTTTTGCACAAAGAGAGGATCATCCATAAATGACGTCACGCACTTAGGGGGGTTCAAACATTTGTGACGATGTGTGACGACTGGGGGAGTGGGTTCCCAGAAATGTGACGTCATATAATACTAAATGTTTTTATTAATACTAAAATGCTATGTTACCGCAAAATTGAACGTATTTTACACTTATAATTTTTATACTTCATTTCAAAAAAGAATTTGAAAAGTTTCTGAATATTCAAACGCTTAAATTCAAAAATCTATCAAATCAAAGATTATGACAGACTGGTGCTAATAGCTATCAAGTTTCGCAGAAGAATTCGTGAAACTGCTAATGGATCTTCAGCTATAATAATTATAATGAATATTTTCAAACGAAACATTAATTTTGACAGTGTAAAGATGACAAGATGACGGGGGGTGGAGTTAACCCGTTGTGACGTCATATTTGAGGGGTCTGACTTTTTGTGACGACGTCACGTACGTGTGATGAGGGGCAGTGAAGAGGTAAAACAAAATGCCTAAATCGCGTGACGTCATTTATGGATGGCCCCAAAACAGCACAAGACATGAAATCAGAATGTACGATTGAACGAAATGACATAGGCCAATGTTTCTTTCTACTTGATTCTATTTCCCGAATATGCAACATATTCTGATGCTTTTAAAAACCTGTTTCATCAAAATATAATTAATTCTGTACTTGTATTGCACAGCAATAGTTATTCAGTAGTGAAGAACTTACACTGCGTGTCTATGTTCACCAGGTGGCGCGTTGAATTGTGTATCTTGACCGACGACCAATAAGCTCCACTTAACACGGCCAATTATTAATAATATTATTATACACTAAAGTGTCACTATACAGTTACACTATGCAGTAATAAATATTCCATTGGTGGAACCGTGGAATTTGTCATTTGAGCCTGGAGCAAGCATCTTTTAAACGTGGCGTCAGTACATAACTGCGTGATTGTATTGCCTCACAATTATAGTAGCCTAATGGTTCATTTTCAGGCTTTTATTGTATTGTATTGTGCATTAGCCTATAATCCTGATTGCTCGAGAATTATTATGCATCAAGTGATAATCCTAAATTTTAAGTCCTATAACAAAGAAGAATGTGCAATGTTAGCAATGGCGGTTCCACGTGGGGGATGAGTGGGGATGCATTCCGTCACCGGACTTGTTTTAGCTTGTGAAACCTATTTTTGACAAAAGTCTAGTAAAACTACGGGGGAAAACCTTATTACATTTTTTGCTTGTCAGCCTTGGTTTTCCGGTAAAAATTAGTAAAATTAGGTAAAAATTCCCTTTAGTAAGCCTTTTCGGCAAAGTTTATTGATTTTTTCCCTCCTCTTTTCATATGCATCGCCCCACCAACTTCCTATGAATTCACAGTTTATTCACTTCATCCCTCTACCAAGAAATCCTGGGGCCGCCACTGAATGTTTGGCCTACCCAGTTTTGATCTTAATATGCGTATTGGCGCTTAAATCATAGATGTGATGTTTAGAAAAATCACAGGTTTAGTTTTTCATTAACTGGACAGCAAATTACTTAATGCAGAATGTAGTTATATTTATCAGTATATAGTGGGTCCATCATTACTTTGGCTTAATATCTACTTCACAAGCTTGTATTCCAGACCAGCAGAGTCTGAAATCATCTAACCAAGGGATTAGGACACGAAAGGCATATAGGCCTACAGGGGCGGTTCCAGTGTTTAATCTAGACCCTGGACTCCGGGGTGGAGGTGGGGAGACTGACAAAGCCGCGGGGGGAATTGACAAAGCCGGGGGGAATTCTAAAGCTAGGGAGCTGCTTTTAGTCCATGTAGTATGCCAAAATTTCCGGGGGGAATGAAAATGTCCGGGGGAAAAGGGCAATTTCCCCCGGAAATGGCCTAGATTAAACATTGGGCGGTTCCACGCTGGGAATGACTGTGGATGCACCACCCCTCCGGCCCTCCCCATCGAACTCTTTTTTTGCTTTTCGGCGTTTTCAGGGCTTCCCGAGTCCGAGCCGCTATATCTGTGTGCAAAACAGAAAACAGAGCTGATGACCTTTTTCTTTGCTCGTCAACCTTTTACGGCCAAGGTTTATCTAATTATTCTGACCAAAACAAAAACAAAACACTGCTAATGACCTTTTTTCTTTCTCCTTGTCAACCTTTTTTGGATTTTATTGCATCCCCCACCAACTTTCCTGAAATTCAGAGCTTCCCCACCAAGAATTCTTGGAACCGCCACTGGGCATACATGTATATATATGTATATGTATATATACAGCATATAATTATATACAGTATATATATATATATATATATAATTATATATATATATATATAAATTATATAAACAGTATATAAACAAACTTGCAATCAGTTACAACAGTTACAAAACATGTCACTGACGTTAGGAAAGGTTAATCGTGGTTGGTACTGGGACTGATAACCGTTCTGACTCCTCTCGCAGTGCCGACGGCCGACTCGGCCGCCGTTTTGACATGCTAAAATGATACAAAAAGTGGCAGTATAAGCTGCGAGCCTTAAGACGTGGGTCTGGATAAAGTATTGACAGCTGTCCAGATTAGCGGCAGACGCCATCTGCGTCACTGCATTCCATATAGTGCCTATAAGGAGACCGGAGAATCGGAGATATTCGCCGGACCAAAAACTATAAATCCGGAGACTTCCATGCAGTGTGGGTGGGAGATAATTATCAATCTGCCCATGCACAAGTGTATTTATAGAACACTCCCCATTTTACAAATAGGCCCTGGAGTCCAGGAGTCTAGATTATTAAACACTGGCCCTATTAGATAATTTTCAATTGCAATCAAGTCATCCACTCCCACATTTTTGGTTCTTTCATGGACCTAGGTTAACCGTATCTATCTTTACAGGATAGGGTTTGAAGAGATGTTTTCTGTATAGGTGATTTGTAGAGTAGGCTATCTCTTACAGTCCATTATATATATATATATATATATATAGTCATATACAGGTGGCGCAAAAAATCGGACTAGTCACATTTAGGTATAGTCCGGCTTTTTGCGCCACCCTGTAGGCCTATCAGTGTTTAATCTAGGCCGTTTCCCCCCGGAAACTTCAAATTCCCCCGGAAATTTTGGCATACTACATGGACTAACAGCAGCCCCTAGCAGAATTTCCCCCGGAAATTTAAAATTTCCCCGGTTTTGTCAGTTTCCCCCGGAGCCCAGGAGTCTAGATTAAACACTGGGCCTATGTGTGAGTGTGTGTGGGGGGGGGGAGGCGACGAGGCGTTCCGACTTGTTGTTCACACGAAGTCGACCCCATAAGTGCTATTAGGCCTAAATTTAGCCTACTGGTTTGGACTTGCCTTAGGGCTATTTATAAATTTAAAGAATTAGAGACAATAATTGGTGTTTTGGACTATTTTCGAGTCAAATAAACTTATTTTGCTACGCCTGCTGTGCTCCGCCGAAGCTGCAAATGCAGCATACTGTAGTTTGTGTTTCGGAAGTATAGGATTAGGCTATGTTATGAATCGATGCGGGGAACCAATGAGTTTGAAATCATTGACGACCTATTTTTAGTACTGTGTTGACGAGCAAATGGGTGGGTGTCATTGGCTAAATTTTGGGGACTGGGGCCAGGGTTATTTCTAGAATTATCAATTTGGGGGTGTCGGTCTCAAACGGGGGTGGGTGTTGGCAGTGGCGTAAACCTGGCGTCGACATTGGGGGAGGATAAAATCGTCGAAAAAGTCAGGTCAGACCCTCTTTTCGTCTCACAAAAAGTCTTGAAAGTCTTGACGAGCAAAAACCCTCATTGTTATATTTTCCCCTGGCCAAATACCTTGATGAGCAAAATAAAGGTAATCCATAATGAGTGATTTAACCATAAGGCACAAAACATTGGGAGGATAATTGAAACTTTGTCCCCTCTTACTGATTTACTGATTATTGGGGGACCGTCCCCCGACGTCCCCCCGTGTTTTACGCCCTTAGGTGTTGGAGGGTGTTAGGGGTGCATCTCAGGTTCGGATTGGAGAAAAGTTGGGAGGTGTCGGTCTCAAATTGGGGTGTTAGGGGCATGGCGCGATTTGTAGGGGGAAGGAAGGATTCCCCCACTGCCCAACTGCATCCCCCTACTGCTACATCCCCCCACCACTACATTCCCCACTGCTACACTTCCTCAACAGCCACATCCCCAAGCTCGAAATATCCCCCCACTGCTCCAGGTCACAAATCGCACCCTGTTGGCGGTGTTAGGGGGGGTGTAAAAATGTCCCTGACTGGGGCGCATTTCGAAAATCCTTCCCCGATCCCATATCTGGCGTCTCCGCCGCCACGGATATGACCAGGCAGAAACAGGTCGAACTCCGCGGCGCTGCATAATAATCTGGCTTGAAGCTTCAGGCTCTGTTCTGAGGTGCCGAAGACACGCTTCGCCGGCTACACCCGGTCATTCGACGCTCTTCCCCGGCATCAATTAATATTATGACGTCAATTAAATAACTCTCAGCAGCCGGCCAATGACAGCCGACAGTGGACCGTCAATCACTACTATAGCATCAATCAATTCCAGACCACGTGTGAGGGGTGAGGACGCCCGGTTGGCTCAGTAACCGTTCGAGCCGACGAGAGAGGATGCAACGCCGTAGCGACCGCGTTGTACGATAATACGAGAGAGCTGCAAGT
Organism: Metaphire vulgaris; assembly: GCA_018105865.1. Lineage (NCBI taxonomy): Eukaryota > Metazoa > Annelida > Clitellata > Crassiclitellata > Megascolecidae > Metaphire > Metaphire vulgaris. The sequence continues at coordinate 10,253,733 of CM030847.1, read as the reverse complement.
TGCGACCGATACAACAGTCTTCTCTGTTTAAATCGCGCGAAGATAGACAAAAGATAAAGCCATTTCACAACATAAATACGGTTCGGATTAGCGACGCGATGGATTCTTATAAAAGCAATACCGATGAATCGACGCCGGTGCCAGGGTAAGCTTATACCATGTATCTGTTTTAAGAGATCTTGGTTCTTGGACGATTTAAGTCGTTTAATTTGAGGCATTCGACTGCGGCGCGCTCGTTGTGTACTAGTACTGCTAGTTGCTAACTTGCTAGTAGCAGTTCTGAACCAGTAGTAGCACCGGAAAATCTACTTGAATCACGGTCTTCAACGCTAAACATAGCCTCGGCCCCTCGGGTAGCAAGATAACAATAGTATTGTGAGGTCTTTTGAGCACGTTTTCAATCTATTCATTTTCGCCACGAGGAAACGTTTTAAAGCGGCTTAAAGGGGAGAAATATTATGGCCGGGATTTATTTATTTATTTTTTTTTTTCTGTGCTGGTCTGCTCAGTTTTTACGAGAAAAAGGAATCCAAGAATGTTTGTCAGAATTTGCGAGTTTTGTAAAGCTGCAAACATTTTAATTTTCTCTGGGATCTTGATATTTTTTTTACCAAAGCTCATTACAATTAAAAGCCTAGGTGTTGAGATTGCGTCCTGGCTGCTCTCCATATGAAACCGGGTGTGCTGCGGACGGAGTAGGTCTAGGCCTAATTGTGTTTGATTTTTTCCAACGAAGCCAGAGTTCTAGAATAGGGACAGTGGTCAGGCCAGAGTTCCAGAATAGGGGACACCATCACTTATGCAGTTGAACTTGGCCTGATCCAAATGGAAGGACTGGGGAAGTGTCACAGATGAGTGAGGTCTAGTGCTCTGCCCCAATCACCAAAACTGTATGGCAATAGGGTAGTGTTAGAATCGAATCTTGAAATTTAGAGCAATTTGCAGATTAAGTGGGCCTATATGTGACAACTCATTGATAATCACTCTACTCCTCCCCCTCGACAATTTTTCCTATAGGTTTCACGAATCCCACGCCCGCAATAGGGGTCCAACCCCCTGTGCCCCAATGGTTGGGGGCCTGGTTATTGCTGGATCAAAATTTGCACTATGAAATGGCATTTGCTTTGTCATGTGTGTCACTGACTGCTGCCTTTCTGTCAGATAGCCTCAGGTAACAAGACAAATCAGTATTGTGAATTGTGAGGTCTTTGGAAGTTTGGAGCACTATTTTCAATCACAGATACACATGTTTAAGTGCAATTTTACTGTTGAATGCTGGATATTTTGTAAAATGGGTCAATGCGATGATGCCTCCGTACAGTATTGTCTGAAAGCTATTTCCATTCAGACTTCTTTTGTTCTTGTGCAAAGAGGCTTACTATATAAATATCTGCCATATTCAATTGTTACTGGGGAGTAGGGGTCAGAAAGAAACTTCAACTAGTAATAAGTTTTGGAAAACACATGCAGCGATTTCACATTTGGTTGAACTCCTGGTCTCTGAATACTTGAATGGGTGCCAATTTGAGCAAGGGTATGGGGGCGCCTCTTTCCCCTATTTGGACTGGGACCAGTTGTGGAATATTTTTAAAAAACCCAATGGGAATTTTTTTAGGGGTGGTAGGGTGATTGTCAACAGAATCAATATACTTATTTGTCTTACAGCTTTTGGCATCTGAGTAATAAATCACAATTAAAGTCTTTAAAGTTTGCACCACAGCTCACGACTTAACTCTACTATTACTCAAAATTTGTTCGGCGGGGCTGTGTCCCAGACCCCGCTCGAGCAGCTCATGATGCTCCCACAAACTCCTAGTCGGACTTTATGGAATGTGCTTGTCTTGGTGTCCATTAGCACAGCCATAAGAGAGAGGGCAACGGTTGGCTGGGACCTTCTGCTCAGGCCAAGAATAGTTGTGAGATGATTCTTCTTTCAGAAACGATAAAATATTTAATCTAATGTGTTAAAGTGATTGCTGAATAGCTGTCGTATTACTCTTATAGTCTCAAAATTTGCTCCACAGTTAATGATTTGAATCTGGTATTACTGTAAATTTTGGGCAGCTGGGGCCCCGCCTCAGACTCCACCGCTAGACAAACTGATCGACAATTGATTGGAAATGCCGGTATGTACCGTATAGGCTTTGGTATCGTCCAATTCTGAAACCTGGGCTGTGCCAGTGAACCTTGAACATCCGAGAATTGTGTGGTCGTAAATTCGGATTGAGTGAGCAAATCAAGTGAACGACATTTTTAACCGTGCATAATTCGGCGTGTTTGGAAATTGCGTTTGATATTGGTGGATCAGGGTTTCTGTTTTACATAATGGTTTCGGTAATTTATAATAATTGTTACATGTCTCGTGTGAACAGCTGTGTCAGCAAAAAACTGCTGAAAGTGTGTCAGCAAAAAACTTGGTCCAATTTGCAGTAAGTGTCTAATCAGGAAAATTGCTTTTTAGGTTTTATTTTGAGACGCTTCCATATCAAGTCAGTGAGTGTTTGGTCTAAGAGCATCTTACATAATTAGCATATAGGGCCTATTGAGGAACCTTGATCAAGCTCTGTAGAGAACTGATCATCAGCTGCTAGTGTTCAGGATGACCAAATGTTTTGAAGATTTGATGACCTGTATGACAGTTGAGCTATGCCATGTCCACTGCCTGCTTGAAAGTTGTTGGCTCCATTCAGGTATTCATGATGTTCTTGATTATGAGAATACAATGTTTTAAGAATGTGTCTTGCTTGTTTTAATCTCCAATTAACATTCATTATTATCAATTCTAAATATGATTGTTATCTGATATTAACTGAACACGGTGCTGCAGTCTACAAGAATTCTTGAAGTCTAAGGGTGTGCCATTCATCTCAAAGTTCTGTACGTCTACTTTATTGTGGTAATTGTGATCATGCTGGAATAAGTGAACAAAGAAAATTATATATTTGTTAGATGCACTTATCTGCCTGTACAAAAAGGCTTATAGGTTACTGCATAGATGTGATACTCCTTGTCGTTGTTAGTCTTTGAATGTGTCAAAGCCATGAGGGAAATGACTCAAGATGCATCCTAGAAATTTCAGTGGAAAAAATCATGGATTGTTCCCGCAGTGAGGCTTCAGTGCAGTACAAGCAAGTTATTGCTTAGACTGATGCTATTAGTAATAATGGCATGCTAGGTTACCAAATGGAGGCCTGGAAATTGTTGACTTCAGTGGCCCTGGAGTTTTTTACTTCAGGGGCCCATCCAATGCAGTTACAGCATTGGATGGGCCTCTGTAGGGGCCCATCCAATGGACCTCCTACAGGGGCCCATTAGGCTGTAATCCAGTTTTGATGCATTTCATTAGATAAACTATTATGGCTAGTTACTAAAGCAGTAATAGGCCTATAATATAAATGGTTTAGGGACTCCTAGCATTTATTTGTGCTCAAGGGGCTCTGGAAATTTCCCATGCCTCTGTATGTCCCTGGCTTTTATAATGAGATTCTATTGTTTTTCTTTGTTAGTATGAGATGAAGAATCATGCTGTGAATTATGGGATAGATGAGCAGAATGTGAACAGTGTAATTTTTCTTGGTATTGCCCAGAATATCGTATCTCATTATCTTGCACTTGGAATGGGTGTAGTTGATGTTGAGGGGATTGCCATCATTGTTTCTGGTATAGAGATAGATGCCTCTGACCGTATGTTGTATCGACTGATGACTGTAAAAGTATTGTCTGGAAGTAAGTCAGGTGCAAGTCTACGTATGAGTTTGTCCGTTTGTCAGAAATGAGTCAAAAGAAATGTCTGCTGCATTAAATGAGTATTGGGAGTATCAGGCAACTGCAGGAGCAATGCTCAATTTGCATGATGTTTCAAATAGCTTCAAATGAAAATATCCTGATCTGGCTTACAAGTAAATTTAAAAAAATTGAGCTTGAAGTGCAAATTTTATTGTAGTCACTTCAAGAACATCTTCAAAACAGGTAGCACAAAAGATTATTTTGCATTGTTTAGCCATTAAGGGAAGGCTTATCTTCTTCTAAGTTGCACACATGTTAGAAATTTTAGGAAATATTGTGGTGATCAATTTATTTTGATGTCATGCTCATTGCATCAGTTCAAGCTGTGTAAGTGAATAACTGCCTGGTTTATGGATAATACAGTATAGATTGCAAACACCATGACATAAAAGGAGTCTATATTTAAGAGGAGCAACTTAAGTCCAACTTATCTGTACTTTCAGTTTAGATGAAATTTGACCATTATTTTATTTCAGACAACTTGAGGACTTTATAACACTATGGACTCCATCCTGTAGCATTTTAATACCACTTATTTTGAGCTTTTATGTCGAGCTTTATCAGAATTGCGATAAAAACAGAAATGTTGTTACTGTATGTCTATGTTTGCATAAATCTATGTGTGTTGTGTGGCTTAAATTCGTTTCCTTAGTCTTGTACGATTTGGATTTATTGTATTTTTACATTCTTGCACGATCTGCTCAATATTTAGTTTCATGAGAATAGCTCTTAAAATTTTACAGCCATGAGTAAGGACAGCTGTATTACACAATGTACAGTACCCTGCATGAGATATTATGTTTAGCATTCATTACATGACTTCATTATGAGACAGATGTGGAAAGAATGTATTTTAATTCTGCATCATTAGTCTAGAAATTAGACTTAGTTTAGTTTAATGTGCAAATCATGATCAAATGGGGACTGTACAAGGAAAATATCTCTAAGCATAGAAATTTGCTGTAACATGTATAATAGACCTTATAGTCTATTGAAGGTTAAGTGATTGAAACAGCATTTGAGAAATGTTTTAGGCTTAAAGTTAGCTCAACCTATCAATGCCACCAACTTTTAATCTGGAATTTCTGCAGATTTGGCAGCCTGAATTAAACTTTCATATTGCTGCTGTGTTTATCGTGTCTCACAGTTAAAGTATTGATTTGACGTGGCTTTGATATTGTGGATATTTTCAGAGTGTTGTATTGATGTCATATCTGTTTAGAAAAATCGTTATTGATCCTCCTGCTCTTATTGAGTCTGAAGAGCTGGCCACTTTGCACGCAATGCCAATGCTAAATAAGTAGCCAATTTATAGTCTTGTTTTGATAGTATCAAATGAGCAGTATACGATCGTAATTCAAGATATTTTTAGAGATATACATCATGTATGGTACTTTATTTTAGCAGATGATTGATACATTTAATTAGATCTGAATTGTTAATCACCAGGGATGATTTGTCTCTTCCCTGCCACTGCAAGCAGTGTATCTGCTACACCTTAAGCTAAGCTAGAACTCTGATATACCATGCTCAAACTGAAAGCACAACTGCTGTATATCATTTCAAGCACAAATGACAGAATCATTTTGAATACAAATATTCAGTGCATATTTTTTAACTTGCAAAGTGACGCATGCAAAAAGTGTTGCAAATTTAAATGACCTTTGTACATGCCATGCTAGGATCATATTATAGTCATGTTCTTTTATTATGTACAATAGGCATGGACTTTCAATTTTTGTTTGCATTTTTACAATTACCGGTACTTTGTTGTAGACTGGATATAAAGATCAAATAGGATTATCATTTGTTTGTTTTCTTGTAGAAAAATGTTTATTGGAGGCTTAAGTTGGCAAACAACATCTGGTAAGTTCAGTTATGATTTAAAAGAGATTCAGTGGGCATCCAACAATTCATTGCCCTCAAGCGGGGGGATCATGTACAATTGATCTATGATTTTCTACCCTTAGAAACTCACATGCACTGATTTGACCATTTTCCACATTTTTCTGTAACAAAGGACTCAATTTGAAGAAATTCAAGTTTCAATTATTAGCTTTCTAGTCTTTTTCAGCCTCTAAGCGAACCATACAATTTTTACCTATACTTTGTACCTGTACCTACATTATTTGAAGTGAGCAGGCCTTAAAATAGCAATGGGTGAGCGAATCACTCTCATCCCTAAATTTTCAGGCAGCACTTTGGTTGTTCTCAATGAGTGCGAAGACTAAAGACCCTAGCCCGCCCCTAGAAATCAAGCCTTGATTGAGTCAAATCAATGAATTGCATTTGCATTGAACTGTGCTTCGAATAATTATTATTCAAAGCACAGTTTGATTATAATGAAACTTGCGTTTGATTGGACGACTTCCAGTCCATAGTGTTGTTGGGCTGGATTGTGCATGATTAATTTGTTTCCATGAATTATACAGGAACACTGAGGGAATATTGATTTTGTTGCCCGTAGCAGTTGGTCAGCGGTGGATTAAATTTTTCACATGCAAATAAAACTGGTGTGAAGTTAAAAAATTAGCATCTATAAATAAATCACTTCGTAGTTTTAGAATGCTCAGCTGTCCAGTTCATGTTCGATGCAATTCAGTTTACATGGACTAAAATCCTATTTATCTAAGATTGCCAATATAATAATTACAATTTATAATGTTTGAGAGGTCAGCTGGTAGTTGCCTAGGAGTGAATGTATAATCTACAGCCTATAATGCATCAATCATCATCAGTCAATGCTATAATTTGTCTGTAATAACCTGTAACTTTAAGGTCAGATTTAAGGTCATTTTGTGGCTGATTCATTGAAAGCCTATCATCCAATGCTACTCATTCTGCCTGGTCTGTCCAGGATCATTTAATGAATGGCAGGGCCGCAAGGCATGTTTATAGTGCTATCGTAATAATAAGCATCCATGGTATTTGGTAATGAAAAAGGAAAGGGAACCTTGCCTACAGATTCACTCATTGCCATGCTTTACCTGTTCACAATCATCGGTTTGTTTAATTAATTAAGACACAAATGAATAGACATTCAGCCCAGTGACCATGACAATTTCCTCTTTTTATTAATATTGTTCAAGAGTAGGCAAAGACTAAAAATTTGGCATAATTTGGAATATTTTGAAGATGCTGATATTACCGACTAAGTTTCCATTTGTCTTTGTTTTGAAGAAGTTAAATTGCTGTCTTACAGCAATCCTAAAGTGTTACAGAGTTACTGTTGTGTTTGAGTGCTGGACATTCGTATGCTGTTACTAGCGTGGCCGGACAAAATGTCACAGACAAAATGTCATGGGGACAAAATGTCAGCGGACAATATGTCAGCGTACAAAATGTCACGGTTTAGGGTTAGGATTAGAGTTAGGATGACATTTTGTCCGCTGACATTTTGTCCCCATGACATTTTGTCCTAGCACCGTTACTAGTGGTCAGAAGGAAATTGATACCGTAATTATTTAATCCAATTCATACATGAAACTGTCAAAACACAGATTTTGGTTGCATATGTCCCCATTTCACTAATAAAACTACTTACCAGTACTACTTTATTTTGGTATTTCAGAGGCTCTTCTAGAATATTTCAGCAAGTTTGGCGACGTTTCCGAATGTATGATCATGAGAGATCCTGGAACAAAACGGTCACGGTGAGTATCACGAGAAGATATATATATATATATATATATATATATATATATATATAGGAGCCATATATATATATTTGTTATATACATGAAAAGTTCTCCATCACTGATTTCATTCTGAAAAATTGTTTAGGTTTCCCTAATGTAGAAAAATTATGGGATGCAGCATTTGTTATCTCTTAGTGTTCAATGAAAATGTTCTCCATCACTGATTACTTGTAGTCATTCTGAAAAACCTGTTGCTTGTTTTTTAATGGTTTCACACTCAGTTAGTGAATGGCGTAAAATTGAAAATTCCTGTGACCTTTAACGCACAGACAACCTTGAGAGAGATTCAGACTCTCTCAAGACAATGCACAATATATGTCTACTATGTATATTATGTATACAATGTCTATTTATATTATGTATGTATACCGGTATATACGATGGATTCGGAGCGTATAGCCTTAAAACGTTGCTGGTTTACATTTAGGACGTTAAATGACCCTTTCTGCCCGATCATGCTTTGGTCTGTGTGTGTGATCGTATATATATATTCCATGTATATATATTTGGGGATGGTCTGTTGTGTATATATATGTGACATCTCCTGAACTGTTCACTAGTATTTAATATATTTGTAAAGTGCTCTTGACTTTAGCCTTCGCTATGTTTTGAATTATATATATATATATATATATATATATATGATGTATGTTATATATATGTTTTGTCATATGTTTTTGGATTCCAAAATATATATATGATGTATGTTATATCATGTTTTGTCAAAAAAATTGGGGCAAATTTCTGCAACCCTTATGATGTCGTTATGACGTCCAGTCGTCTGCCGCTGCTGCTTTTAATACCTGTGATTTGTTTGTTTTTGAGACCTGTTTGGCAGCCGGATCCAAAGGCTCTGATGAAGGAATCACATGAGATTCAGAATGGCTGCAGTCACTGTAAATGCTGTGATGCTGCAGTCCTTTGGGATGTTGTTAATACAGAACGTCTCTATGTTTTACTTTAATTCGAAGTAATTTTCAGATCAGCCGCAACCATAATAGTATGTGCAAAACAGATGTTTTGTCTGCGTGACGTCATCTTAATTATGTGTATTGGTTTTTGCAAATTCTGTAAATTTATTTATTATTTTTGTATTGGTAGCTTGGGGCTGGGAAGTTAGCAGAGTGGTAACAACACTGGATGATAGAGCAGAAGGTCATGTGTTCGATATCCACAGGAGCCCTAAGGTCGACTCAGCCTTACTAGCTAGAGGGCGGTGGTAAAGTGAGCAGAGTCAAACTGCAAGGTAAAACATGGGTCTGGGGAAAGTAATGGCAACCTACCCCAGATTAATGGCTTATACCACCTACGTCATTGAATACCTAGACCGGAGATAAGCGCCATAACCCAACGCTCATACTCAAGTACGGGAACTACCTTTGCCTTTATCTCCAACTTGACACTTTTGAGCACATTTGGGCTTTAATTAAGCAGCATTGCTTGTCTTTTAAGTTTCTTTCACAAAAATGAATTTTTGTTTTGGTTATTTCGAGAAAGTTATAAGTATGTGTTTGTGCGTGGACCATGGAATTATTTGCAAAACTTCTCATATTTTGAAAGCCAACAACAGCGGAAATTTGCCCTTTTATTTTCTGTGCAATTTACAATGACTATTACATTTACCGGTATTTGTTCAGCTCCCAAAAACTATGGTGTCCCTATATATCGATCTGATCCCGATAGCTGGCATTGCTTAATAGGTTTATCTGGTTCCTCTGTGGCCTATAACTGCATGTATTTATAAGCAGTCTGTTTATTAGGCCTTTGAATTTAATTATCACTAGTTAGTAAAATGGTTGCTTATGTTTTGTTTGGTTTGTGTTTTGATTTACAGGGGCTTTGGCTTTGTAACGTTCCAGGATCCAGCTAGCATAGAGAAAGTTCTTAATAACGGCCCACATCAACTAGATTCAAAAGTGGTAAACAGCTTATAAATAAACTAACCCATTATACGCTGAACTGAATCTTCAAGTCTTGCTTGAACGCAGTGGCTTCTATCCAACGCCAAACATGTGCATTTTTCTCTCACCTCTCCTGATATTTTATTATTGAATTTTTCCTCTGCTCCATTGGATTTTTAATATTTCACCAATCGAGCAGGTTTTTGCACGTATGTGTGCACTATGAACGATGCTTGATATTTAACGGCCGGACACCACATTTTAAAGAGAAAGCCACATGGTAAATGAAGTGTTTTCAAAACATGAAATAAAACAACAATTAAAATCCCTGAGTTTGGTGCTGTGTCCCCTCCCGCTGCCCCAAGGGAATAGAAGCTACTACTTGAATATCAGTTTAGTATGATTTATATTTGGCTAGGTTTGCTGATGTTTAGCCTGAATTTAAGTTTAATTATGATGCAGATATTTTAATTATATATGTACTATAAACAGTAATGTGATATCCTTTATTGGACTTTTAAGAGTCTTTGGATATCTGTAGAGTATTTGCTTTCAAATATTATATTTCTTAATGGCAAAGGTGTCTAAGAATGTTTTTATTGAATTGGTCATTGTGATTGTGATGGTATCAGTGGTCATTGCTAAAATTTAATTGACAGTTGCAGTATGAAAGAAATAGTTTTCCATATCTAAATAGAAAAGAAATAGCTTTCCATATCTTGTTCAAGAAAAAGCAACATATGCAATGTATGTAGGATTTTATGTATATTACAGCGACTGCTAAGTTTGTGATTCTAAAATAATGAACACTTGTACAGCTGCTGCTCGGGCAGATCTAATTCCATGCTAATCGTGTACTTATCAATGTTTTTTTCTGAGATAAAATTCCTAGTAAAGCTGATAAAGTATGCCAGCTGATGTGAACATAGCTTAAGTTTTACATATATGCTAAGGCCCTATAGTTTGCGATTTTACAACTGGACAGATCTACCTATGCTACCTCCAATGATGTGACACATCCATAATAATAGTCGCAGTCTTTAAAATAGACAGTAATACTTCTCTATGCACTTTTGGTTAGAATTACCGCTACTTTATGCCTTTAAATATCTGCAGAGATACCAATTGTGAAAGCTGTCTTGTTTCATATATGTCCTTTGCATCTCTGAAGCTCTTACAGAAACATAATGGTTACCGTATATGCTAAGATTTTGACATTTCCACTATATCATTTAAAGGGTTGTTACTTACCTAATATTTCAAATTTGTTGTGAAATAATTTGGCTGGTCATATTTGCTCATCAAAAGTGTCGAGTTTATAAGCTTCACTTTTCAAGCATTACAATGGATATCAATCAAGCGATGTGCGCACATCGGCACATCACCCTTATTAAAACTTAATTTCTCTCTAACAAAATCCTTCATTATGTGCTAGATTATATTGAGAAAGAAATTTATATACAGGTAAGCTACTGCTAAAAATTCTCTTTATGGTTACCTTGAAGCTTGCTTGCAATTTTAAGATTGTGTTAAGTCCACAGGATTCTGGTAAACATTGTTTATAACCTCCCGAGACATTTTGTCCATGGTAGCGAACGTTGGTTTCTCTGGTGTAAAAAGTTTCAAATTATACACTGTATTTGTCAGTTTGGAACCTCTTGTCCACTGCTGTGACACATTTCTCTAGACATTTAGTACGTAAAATTTTGAAATCTATGTTTGGTTTTTCCGGTATTACACTGTAGATATGGCATACATGGTTGTATACAGTTTCTGTTGTACTACAGGTTGATCCAAAAGTGGCTGTGCCAAGACAACAGACCAGTTTAACAACACATTCTAAGGTAAATAAAAATATCAGTTTAAAATGTTTTTGGTATTGCTAATATATGTGAAACTACTGTGTCACTTGTATCAGAAATAAGTATTTTAAAAATATATTTAAATATGTAGGTTCACATGTGCTGATTACATTTGGTGATCCTTCATCCTCATACTTAAGAATTCACCTCTGCTTTCATTTATTCAGCCATTAATTATTTTCTGTCATTTTCCATCCATCCATTCATCTGTCGATTAATGACTGCGTTCACTCACTGCAGATGAACTGTCCCTTTATGACTTCTGATGAATTCAGTGAAGCTGGTACATCCTGTTACATGCTATTGCACTTTTGCATGCTTACCTTGCTTTTCTGTGTGCTGTTCTTATTTGTAAGATCCTACGTAGGAGTGATTGATGACTTGTGTGCAGTAAAACTTGCTTAGCATGTAAGTGGAGAATTATTAGGAGCGTCAAGATGTGGTTCTCTTATTCGAGTCATTCCAACTCAAGAACGATCCTAATATATGACAACGCATATGTTGTGTTTGGTTAATAGCTTATAACGCTAACATTGCTGAATGAATTGGTTGTTATATAAAAACACTTGATATCAAGTGGCATGGTAATTTTTCTTACGTAATTTTCCGTTTATACTTTACGACTTGTTTGCGCATCAAATGAACAAGAAAATATACAATATTCTAAATGGTCGTTTAGACAGGAAAGCAGAAATTGCCGAGATTCGGTTAATTCTTGCGTTAATTTTAGTTTTTCAATAGTTTCCAGTGACGCTGTCTGTTCCTTGCAGCAAATTCGTGCCGATGATTTTGTAATCGACATTTTTCAACTTTCTAAAATCAGAATTTCTACAGCAATTGGGCATTCGTTTGATGAACAATGACATTATCTTGCCGTCGTGAGCGATCTATCCCCCCACTGTACCGCCGCCGCTTAAGTCCCCTCTGCCGTGACCGGTGACGTGGTCAGAAATCGAGGAGTTCAGAGCCTTTTGCACATTGCAGGGCCATATCGTAACGTTGCACCGGCGTCCAGAGTCAATAGTGTGTGTTTCCATGCTCCCGTTGGCGGTGTTGACGTCTAGTGCCTAACGCTGGAGCCTGTGTCACGGTGATAAGGGGACTCTAAAGTTCAGTTTGATGATCTGTTTTGGCCTCTTGCGGTGTTTACAGTAACTGCTGTGTCAACAGTTTTATTCAATGCTATGACGCACTTCTATAAAAGCCCCGCTTGCATGGGTTTTAATTAAATTTGCATCATAGCTCCAAATCATATGCTTTGAACGAACGCTGACTTTTTAATTTGAAACTGTCTAATCCATTGTGGGCTTCGCGTTTTAAAATGTTGATCGTAACGACGCTTGCTGGCGTCATACAAATCAGTTTTCTAAGTGACAATTCATTGAACTGCTGCAGTTTGCAATTTTATTCATTTAACAATATTGCAACTATTTTTAAAGTCATGAAATACAGACTGAAATTTAATCACTACAATTTGCAAGATAATACCAGAACCGTCAAGAAGGCAGCTTTGACTCTGGCCTTGCTCTGCTCTAAGGTAAAATGATGCAATGTTGCGTGACAAATTGTTGCAACAAATTTTTGCTAGAATTCTCTCTTTAAGCTATCAAATACAGCTCTTTACAGACAGATGTAACAATTTCAAAACAGTTTACCTGACACCCACCGAACTTTTGTACCTGACGTTTACACTGCAGGCCCGCCGCAAGTGGGGGTGCAGAGGGTGCAGCTGCACCCCCTGGAAAAATGTAGGGGGTGCAGTGCACCCCCTGGAAAGAAGATGGGCTGTACCCCCTTTCAGCTAAAATTCGTCAAAAATTGCCAAAATTTGCTAAAACTGGCCCAAAAATTGCCAACATTTGCTAAAATTGGTTCAAAATTGCCAACATTTGCAAAAATGTGCAAAAATCGCCAAAAATTTGCTAAAATTAGCCAACAAATTGCTAAAATTGGTCATAAAATTGCCAAAATTTGCCGAAAATTTGCAAACAATTATCTTGCCCCAAAGAAAAGTGTGAAATGATGCTACTGCTTTTATCTGGAGAAAATCTGCACCCCCTGATAAAAATTCGTTCCGGTGGGCCTGTTACACTGACTCTTGTTTGGTTTGAATAGTATTCATTAGATCTTGCAATGATCAGTGTTTATTCTAGCCACCTTGTCATTGGGGGGGGGGGGTTGAAAGGTTGGGGGGAGGAGAAGGTTTGTCTCCTCAAAAACCTTGACAAGCAAAAAAGAGCTTTTCCCTTCCAGAATGGGGTGACAAGCAAAAAAAGGTTGTCAGCATCCTTCCCCTTATATTTCTTATCCTTCTCCAATGCTCTGACATGCAAAAAATGGTCATCCTTCTATTTCTCCCCTCTCCCAAAAACCCCTCTCGTCACACTTTTTTATTGGGGGGGGGGGAATTTCCATCCAGCAATGCAACATATAGAAATTTGGGGGGAATTTTAAAACTTGGGGGGAATTCCCCCCTAAGAAGGCCTAGAATAAACACTGTGCAACGATTATATATTCGTGAGTCGGCGGCGGCATGTGTGCATGTGTGTTTGCTCAATCTGAAAGATGGGAAGATTACTCGTTCCTTCTGAATATATCTGCTGCTTGGTCCTTTGGGAATGCGATGCCTTTTCTGCATTATTGCTTTCAGGAGACACTGCAGAATGGTCGGCTGGGTTCGTTTTTCTTACTAAGAATTTGGGAACAAAGCATTAAAATCAATTGTTCAGGCACTTCTCGCTTAATGTTCTGATTTGTGTGCGTGTTGTGTTTGTTTGTGTGTGTGTGGGCGTGTGTGTGTTGTGTGTGTGTGTGTGTGTGTGTGTGTGCCGTCTTCGCTCCGGCTAATAAGACAACTCGGTGGCGGTCCGTCCGCCGTGCCCCAACCGGCGTCCACCAAGGGCCAGTCGATGTCCGGCCCAACGTCATCAGTGTAATGGTTTATTGATTGATTTTTGTATTTCTTTCGACTGACCGGCTCCGCGTGGAACCGTCTGGCAAGACAACGGGATAAAATCTTGTCTCTGACCTCGTGACCTCATTTCATGGGTGACCTTTCGATTGACGCGGATCAATAACGCTGTGCAGCGGCGGTGAAGACGACGACGACGACGAAGATGCCCCCCCTAATAAAGTTTTTCCCCGCCTTCATCTGTGCAGTTGACAATCCGGTCCGCTTGACGGATACCAACTCATCTGCTACCAGATGACGTCCAAATCTGTGCTGCATAAGTAGGTAAGTAAGTAAAATCTCGTAAATTTATATAGTGCTTTGGAAAGTAAGTAGTACAGTAGTAGCTGCCTAGGGGCTGTCCATTAATTACGTCAACAATTTTTGGCCAATTTTTGACCCCCTCCCCCTTGTCAACAACCGTCAACTTTCAGTTACCTCAATAATTATGTCAAAAACTTTTGACACTTCTCCCTAAGATCAACGACAGGTCCCAAGAACAGGGTTGTTATTTTTTGCGGTGATGACCATTTTTTCTCTGTTTTGCTCATCGAGTGTCAAAATGTGGTGGTGATTACCTTTTTTGCCATGCTTTTTTCCACTGCAATAGGAAATGAAATTTCCTATTTTTTGATTATTTGTAAAAAGTGAAATTGTTGACGTCAACTTCTCTTGACCCCCTCCCCCTTGTCAACAACTGTTAAACTTTTTCAAACCTCCTCCCCCTCTAAATTGTTGGCGTAATTAATGGACAGCCCTTATTCTTATGCACTTAATCTTTCTTTCTTTCATTCAATCTTTCTTTCATTTGACGTCACATCCAGGGCATGACGTGTTGGTAGAACGTAAGAATTTTTGTGTTTGTTGAAACCTGAGTCCGACTCATGCTCCATATTGGACAAGTCAGTTAATCTTCAGTGTTTGTGTATGCATAATAAAAGGCTACAGTGCATATTCGGTTGGATTTAGGCACTGGCCGAGTTACTAAGGCACTTCTAGTTTTATTTAATTCTCAGAAAACGAAGTGTCTATGATACATGTGTGAACTTCGGTCATATCAAAGGCCTATGTAAAGATTAAGAGAAAATGCTATGATTAAGTTAATGTGAAAGTTTACGACTGATGTGATAAATGTGTTTCAATGTTGGATTACAAATGTCAGCGTGGAAAAAGTCAACAATGCGTTTGGACTGTGAAATAAATTCATCTGTTGCTTATCTATTGTCTTGTGACCTTCAAATGTCACTGCAATAACATGGTATATGAACAAGAGGTGTACCTGCATATCTAGTTTTGGAATGGGCATAATGGGTCTACAGTATAGGCACGCAGTGGAGGTTCCAGGAATTCTTGGTGGGGGATGAAAATTTTTTTGGGAAGTTGATGGGGGATGCAGAAAGTGAAGAAGAGAAAAAAAGAGAAAACGGTAATTGTTAGTGTTTTTGCCCACTAAATGGTAATGAACCTTGCCAGAAAAGGCTGACAAGCAAAAAACAAAAAAAGTCATTTGCAGTATCTTCCAGTAGATTTTTTATAAACCTGTGGTATTAAATTCACCAAAGATTTTAAAAACTTACGAAAAATATGTTGACAAGCAAAAAACCCCTGTGGGGATGCATCCCCAGTCATCAACATGGTGGAACCACCACTGTAGGCACAGATTTACACAAGTAGAACAAGGTATATAGCCTAAGTATTTCAAGAAAGGCTGAGCGCCTAACTGTTGTGGCTGCTTTCCAAGGCACTATAGAAATCCACGAGATTTTACTTACTTACTTAAGTAACATTTTAAACTGCAGGGGGACCTTTTGTACAAGCTTATCAAACATGCATGTCTTCTGTTACAGTTGCACTCTGATGGCGAGGCCTTACACGGTTTTAGGAGCATTTCGTCTTAGTTCATCTTGACAGTTGTCAGTATTAGTTAAGACTCCAGTGGTCGAAATGAATGAGGGTCAGGACCCAGTTTTGCACAGACAATCATTGTCCTGTGTATGTGTGTGCAGTGTGTCTTGCGCGGCTTTTAACGAACGAGACGGCAGGAAGACTCCTTCCTGGTTCTAATTCGATTTCAACCTATAGGACTTCACTGCTTAACTGAAAAGTGATTATGGCGCAAGTCACAATTATTTTCAATGGAAAACAAATGACTTTCCCAGACACAAAAAAAGAGTAAAATCTACTGATCTTAACCCCTTAACTGGGGATCCCAGATATATCCGTCCATTTTACATTGAGTTACAGTTAAATACACGGTTAAGGGGTTAACAGGAATTGACCAGGAAATCTGGAAGTAAAAAATGACAGTTGTTATCAGTTATCAAGAGTCATTCAACCGTGCGGTAGCCAGGGCTCTGACGTAAGGGGGACACCTCAACATTTTTGGTAAAAAGTGATGACGAGCAAAAAAGGTTTTTCTGTCAAGCATTTTCAGCTTTCATGCATTCTTCTCGATCCCATGACACTACCTCCCCCCAGCTACCCAACGGATAGTCCGAATATGGGTTGTCAGGCTCCCGTGCCTCCCCCTCTTCCTCCCCCGTGACTACGCCAATAGTAGTGCACAAATTTTTATATAGAATTGCTTATTTACTAAGATGAAAGTAATTCTGTATGGTTACTGTCTATGCCACTGACTTGTGAACCATTGGTTTAAAAGCAATAGGCATCAATCAGCCTTGACCAGATTAACCATCGTTAGTAAACACAAATTCACTAGTCTTACATATATCTTTATTTCACACCTGCTGCAGTCAAATAATTCAAATGAGCAAAACACAAATTTAAATAAATAAAGCAAACAGAAAACAACACAATGCAAACAGAACTATTACCGATAACTACAGGGGCATTAATAAGACAGATAATTTTACTCGTGTATATGACCTACGTATTTGACAAGCATACGCATATGTTCAATATCCCTTGTACTATCACAGACTGGCTATACAAATTGTCCAAAAAGGTAGCATACCGGTTGCTAGCATTCAGTTCAATTGGATCCATATTAAAAAGAGTTTGTACCTCAATGAAATTTTGACAGGAGCACACGTGTGTATTGTGATGCATCTAAATTTATGAATTAATTATTTATTAAATCTATTTATATAAAGATGGGAACTAAAACAAAATTCTATGCTTAAGCAGTCTTCTCTTTGTTAACCCAGTCTGTCAGTATCAATAGGCTAGACATTTATTTTATATTATAAGTTAATCTGTCTGTACAATTTTTGTTGATTTTCAGTGATACTTTGCCTTCTATGGTGTCATCATGAGTGATGATTGCTGGATATTGTAATAGGGGCATAATAACCTTTGTGTTTAGTATGTTGACAGTATGACTTATGGGAATGTGTGTGTGTGTGTGTGTGTGTGTGTGTGTGTGTGTGTAACCATTTTAAGAAAGACTGTAAATTCTGTAATTCAGTTTATTTTATGAGACTTAAGTGGATTTAAAATTTTATCCATACGTGCGTGCGTAGGGAATCGAGAGAGACAGAGACAGACAGAAAGATGGAGACATACACAGAAAAAGACAGAGAGAGGAGAGAGATTTGTGTTAGTATGATTAGTGTCACAGCGGGTCTCTCCTGATGACAAACGTCATAGGGGGTGGGGATACAGCGCTTCTGAGATGAAAATTGCTGTGTTGGAATGTCATGCACTAGTGACATGTAGACAGGTCACGGACTGTTTTCACTTTGGCTGTGTTGTCCAAGGAGAGATGGAGAGATGACATGTCACGAAACTTGGTAGAACGTTGGAAGGAGCCAGCATTGTCTGTGAGAATGCACTGTGATGTTTTGTACACACGCACGCACACATACACACACACACCGCTATCATTACATTAAATAATAATAACAATAGGGTTTTCACTCAGTTATTATTATTATTATTATTATTATTATTATTATTATTATTGTTGTTGTTGTTGTTGTTTGTTGTTTAATGTAATGACAGTGATATTCAGATGTACACTGTAGAAGTAATCTCTTAATTGTTGAATTGTTGTAGTTTGTTACCTATTTCTCATATTTTGATGATATGATCATTTTAAGAAAGAATAACAAAGAAACTAATGGAGTCATCAATATTGAAAGAGGGTGAATAAGCCGACCAACTTTGTCAATATGATTGATCTATCAGTCATCCAATCAGAAATTCTGTCAATCAACCTCCAGTGATGTAGCTTTTGATTAAATGGAAATCATAACTGTGCTTCATTAAAGTGCAGAACTATTGTCACCTTGTTGTGATTTTTCAAATTGCATGATCCTAAATGGAATTGGTATTATTTAACCCCTTAACTGGCCATTTATTTGTAAGTCAATGTAAAATGGACAAGTATACTCGTCACGGCCAGGTTAAGGGGTTAACTGAAGTTTGATATAGTTCTCTACAATGACTGAAGTCACAAAAGTGATATTGAAGAAGTTAAAAATAACATCTTCAGAAGTTTCCTGTGAATTTTGAGAAACTACTGGTATTGTTTTCATCATTTCACAATGTTCTCTTTAGTCAGGGATATGTAGCCTTTTGCAAAACCTTGTCTAGAAGGAGAGCAAACACCATGCCAAAGTCACAAAGAATATGTGGTAGGCTCTAAAGGAGTGACGTTAAAATGACAAAATAATCCAAAACCTCACTTTTGTCACTCATGTCACACAGCATTGTTGCTATGCGGTGGTCAGCTGTGCAATTTCCATTTTGGAATTGCCTTTATAAGGAACCATTTCAAAATAGGAATCGAGAGAATTTCAGATTAGGCGGTGATAACCTGTCTCTATCATTCAACATTTGAGATAGATCTGATTAAAAACAAAATTGACTTCAGCCGTTTGATTTGCCGTGGTTTGTGTGTCAGTCAGACTTTGCTTGAAGAATTTGATTTCAGTTGACAG
The DNA here is from genome assembly GCA_018105865.1 of Metaphire vulgaris. Taxonomy (NCBI): domain Eukaryota; kingdom Metazoa; phylum Annelida; class Clitellata; order Crassiclitellata; family Megascolecidae; genus Metaphire; species Metaphire vulgaris. The sequence goes on along the minus strand of CM030847.1, from coordinate 10,234,632 downwards.
TTTCATTTTACATACTGACTTTTGATTTCTTGATTTTTTTGTTTTACGGCTGCTTTGTTGATGTTTTATTGAGGATTCCATTTTCTTGAGAGAGGTTCTTTGTCTTTCATATTCTTTTCCTATGTTATTTCGATAAAACATGCATCTGTGCATATTTCTGGGGTCTTTCTGACTTCTCTGTCCTACTGAAATTGGAGAAACTTCAGTTTTACTATAAGGGTTGGGCAGTGGCATAGCATAGCCAGGATTCCAGAATAGGGGGCACTTCGACGTGTTTTGCCCAAAGGTCTTGACCAAAGGTCTTGATGCTTTAAAGCAAAAAAAAACTTTTATCTCAGAATTTTTTTCACTTTAAAAATTACAAAACCAACCAACAATTTATTAAATTGTCTGTTGAACTGCTGGTCTGTTTTTATCGATCTAATACTACCCCATGCCCCCTTGCATTTTCTCAGATCTTGCTTTATCCATTTTTGGATGAATCAAATTCAACGACCGGTCCCGATCTCAAATGCAATGGGTAATTGGGTCAAATGTATCCTTGCGGACCCCATTGTAAAGGTCGCAAGGACTGACGCAACAAGCCAATTTCTGGGTTGTATCGGCTAACCCGTTATATAAAAGAATGGATGTCCGATGGGTTCCTGCGGAATAAATATTCCCGGCAAAAATTTTTAGCCAAAAAATTAAAATAATAGTAAAATTCTGAAATTCCAAGGATGGATAATGTGGAGGATATAGCTGTAAATGGAAAATATTTTTTTATAGATTAGGTCCTTGTGACCGTCGGACACCACCTTTGCGGGCGCTTGGCGCCGCGGCCCTGTTTGCTATTGAAAATTTTGAATGTTCTTTCCGTGATTTGAAAATGAGAGTTGATTCTGATTGTTTTCGTAAAGTGCATAACGTCGTTTGTCTTTTAATTTGTAGGACGCCCTTGTTGAATGTTCTAGTCTGCTAAAGGTATTAAAAAAATTAAATATTTCTTTATTGAATTCTTTTCAAAAGTGTTTTTAAAGTGGCCTTTAGGCCATTTCATGTCAGTTCATATGCCTTCTGCCTGAGTTACTACATTAGAATCACAGAGAGTAAGCGGAAACCGACCGTTCCGGACGTTCGCTCTGGCCGGACAGTGTTGCATTCGCCAATATCCGGATTCGCCAAATACTTATGTTGCCAAACTACTGAATCCGAATATTATTGTCACATTTCACATTTTAATGAAAAGGAACTTAACTGAAGTTAACAAACACACACGCAAATTTACCCGTAAGTTAACTAAAGCAATCAAAAATTTTAATTTAACCGGAACTACATCACACAAAGAATTAGTAGTCTGCATACAGTAGAGTAGTTGAGTAGTAAATATTAAGTGTCTACTGGTAACTGGTAATTTTAGTAAGTAGTTACGAAATTAGGGTTATTCTAACCCTGTGTTAATCCTGAATTAGCATAATTCTGTCTCTGTGAAAAGTGAATATAATTAATAGAGAGCCTAATAAATCTATTTATAGTCTAGTTGATTTCATTCGATTTTTATTTTAATGTAGTTTAGATGAATTTTCTGTAGGTCTAATATCCATTTGTCTTTGGATTTTATATTTATAAGGTAGAACTTCTATATAGCAAACTCTGTTATAACATACCGCAATGTATTGTCCCATTTGATGCACTATCGCAATGGATGGTATTGGATATAACGTACCTCGGATATGACAAACTAAATTTTACAGACCCACTAAGTACGTTATAACGAATTTCTACTGTATATAAGATTGTTGCTTTTGATCTGTAGAGACGTACTCTTATATGAAGATCACTAATGTTAAGCATCTGACTAGTGAAGCATATGCTTTAATATTCCTTTTATCTTTCATAGATGATGACGAAAACAAAGAAAGTTTTTATTGGCGGACTTTCCTTATCGACGAGCATTGAAGATGTTAAAGATTACTTTTCGCAATATGGAAAGGTTAGATGTCCACTTTGATCCTTTAATAAAGAACTGGATGAGGCATATGGATTTGCAATGGTCAAATTTGAGTGCAGCATTAACACAATAATTCAGGACCAGGTTTGCTTAAGCTAGGCAACTAGGGTGAATGTATGTGTGTGTGTGAGTGTGTGCGCGCGCGTGTGCGTGTGTGTAGACTGAATTCTTAAGATTTAAGTCTACCCATGGAGCTACCGATATTTGATTCAAATACTCAGATATAGAGCATAATTTCAGACTATACAACTATAAATCGGCAATCACCCTCGTCACTGCGCTATTGCTTATTAAGTTATTATGAATTCAAAAACGCTTTTACGTGAAGTTGTGTGTGTGTGTGTGTGTGTGTGTGTGTGTGTGTGTGTGTGTGTGTGTGGTGCTAAAACCTAGGAACAAGGCTTACAACCAATACGATGTTGTAAACGCAGACTTAGTTTCCATGGCAACAGTAACCTTATAGGCACACTGGACTGTGGCTGTATGCCCTGAGAAGAAGTGTTTACACTTCTGTTATGTGTGTGTACACACACACACACACACACACACACACACGCAAGTGCAAGCCTCGATCAGTCGAAAGTAGCCGTTATTGACTATCGTCGTTGCACCCGTTGCACTCTCGGTGCAACACACACACACACGCACATACGCACACGCACAAACCAACGGTGATTCTGGGTGTAAAGAACAGCTCTTGTGGTTTGGGTTCTTTTTGAGGACGAAGAGGAGGAGAAGGAGGGAAGGAGGAGGATGGAGTTCAGCCGTTACAGTTGCGTGGAGTCTACGCAAGCCCCCGACCCCGACCCCATCGCCCCCTCCACCACCACCACCAGCCCGTGTGTTGCTAGGGCGACACGTCGTCCGGTCCGAATAGGTCTCCAACTCCATCCGTCAAACGGCTCCTGGAATCGATCTGCGGACTTGGGTCGGCGTCCTCTTTCACTTCATCCCCCCCCGACGCCGACGCCGCCGTCGTTCAATTACCAATCGCATCACCGATCAATGGCAGTTCCCGACGCGGATTCCTCCCTCCCCTACCCCCCACGATCGCCCGCCCCCGCCCGCCACCGTTTTATTTCTTCTCGGACGCTCTATTAAAAAGCTGTCGGCCTTCGGGAGAGCCGCCCCCGCCCACCCACCCACTCGCATCGCCCGGCCGCCCACGGCAGAAATTAATCTAGTGTCCGTTGTTATTCGGTCGAAGCCGTCGTCCCTGAGATTTGAACTCGCTTGCCCGCCGGTTTATTTGGAGCGAATTGAATGGGGGTGTCGGGGTGGGGGTGGGGGGAGAAGGCGGAGCGAGCTGGGGGGGACGTTAATATAAATCGGGTTTTTCGCAGAGTCCTTCCGTTCGTCGGAACTGTTATTTTCAATAATTAATTTCCTCTTATTGCCAGTTAATTTTGCCTTGATCCCGGCTGCAGTATAGCTGTTTAGGTGCGCGATCGAAGACCCAGACATGAAATATGAATCGTAAATATCGCTGGCGTCCAACGAACGAACTCTCCTCCGCAATCGGAGTGGGAGAGCAGCCCCCCCAGCTCCCATCATTTTGGAAATCTGTTGACTAATTTTTAGCATGATTTTACTGCGGTTCTGTTTTTATGAAAACCTACAAATTTTTCCAAATTTCTAAATAATTTTTTTATTGTCATTATTAGGCCTATATACATATATAAATTATGGCAGCACAGTAGACCAATACTGCATGTTGAATCAAGTATTATTGAAATTAACTTTCCACTAGTTGAACATGACCTTAAGGCCTACTTGACCCGAAAAATTTGACTTTTGGCCTTCTCTCTTCTGTTCTACATGTATATAGTTCACATTTTGGATGCTAAAATCATATTTCAAACATGTATTCTAGTTTCTCAGAGATATTCTTACATTTGTTGATATACAAATATTTTCTCTCTCTCTCTGTCTCTCTCTGTGTCTGTGTGTGTGTGTGTGTGTTGGAACACTGCATACTAGTATAATTCATATTTTATTGCACAGCAGCAATTTAGGCAGGCTATAGCCTATATATAAACTTCCTAATTTTCCATTAACCACATCGGGTTCATTAACATAGAAAACTGCATGCTGGTAAACCTTTCTCCGGATTTGAGTAAAGTGGACTAAGTCAACTGCGCAATCTTTGGAAAAACAAAATAATGATGATGATGGATGATGATGATGATAATAATAATAATAATAATAATAATAATAATAATAAAATAATAATAATAATAATAATAATAATAATCAGCAGCAGCATCTGAATTTTCTGTCTGCATGGCGGCAATAGTTTGATATGAAACATTTCCACTTTGCTCTATCTTGTGTTAATCTGCATCCTTCTTCAAATGTCATGTTCTTTTTCATCCAGGTTCTCTTTGATGCCATCCATCCATCTTATTCTTGGTCTTCCTCACCCTATATTTCCTTCTATTTTGTATGTGCGTAACGCTTAGCAGGTCCCTCTATTGTTGTCCATTCTTTTGACATGGTAAAGCCACGCTAATCTTCTTTTGCGTACTTTTTCAATGATTGTTTCTGTGGCTCCTGTCTGTTGCCTGATATCCTCGTTTCTCAATTTTTGATATTTGCTTACTTCCAGTATTTTCCTTAAGCAAATAAACTTTGTCAAATATTTAGCGGTCCTCACAAATCATTAGTTTTCCAACCATTTTCACCTTCAGCTGACTCCCATTTTCTGTTAAAGTTTCCATTCTTAGTTTAGACGACGACTCTAGATATACAGAAAAAGTCCAACGAGCAAAAAGGTCCTCTAAATTCGAAAATCATTTATTTCAATTATTTTGCACCCCAACAGTTTTTTGGGGGATGCCCAGGTGTCCCCAGGCTACCATTACGCGACGCCTCTGTACTTTGTCACCACAATTTTTTAAAATTAATTAAAACGATTCAAAGTGCTATTTTTGTGAGTTAAAGCGCATTCCAGTGTTTTCCAACTGTTGCGCTAGGTAATGAATCTGAAAGGAAGCCCGTTGATTTGCATTGATGCTATGCTTCACAACGCCACAAATATCTTTGCCTATGAAGCTCTGGAATGGATTAGATAGATAGATAGATAGATAGATAGATAGATAGATGATAGATAGATAGATAGATAGATAGATAGATAGATAGATAGATAGATAGATAGATAGACAGACAGACAGACAGACAGACAGATAGATAGATAGATAGATAGATAGATAGATAGATAGATAGATAGATAGATAGATAGATATAGATAGATAGACAGACAGGTAAATATCTTTGCAAAGGGTTTTCCTGTCAACTCTGTCTCTGATTCAATTCTCAGAATCATTGATTTTGTTTACTCTGTGCAAATTGAAAATCGAATCAAATTGGCGCTGAGTTGTTTTGTTCTGTTCGGCAAAAAACTGCACAAATCTGCCACTGCAGATTCAGCAAGAAGCTAAGAGTCAATGTTTCCATGTTTTATTCAGGTACAGTGGAACTTCGTTATAATGTACCGGTACTTAGCGGGTATGTAAAATTTAGTACGATTTTATCCGAGGTACGTTGTATCCAATTCGGTAGCGCATCACACGGGACCGTACATTGCGGTGCGTTATACCCGAGGATTCGTTATAGCCGAGTCCGCTATAAAGAAGTTCTACTGTACACGAATTGAGGTATTACTGTAGAACGGTTGGGCAAAATATATTTTTCAACGACCGCCTACAATTCCTTGGCTTTTAATTAATCATTTTCTGTTTGGCGAAAGCGTGTGTACGTTGCGTAGAATGAGAGAGAGAGACAGACAGACAGACAGACAGACAGACAGGGAGAGAGACAGAGAGATTCTGTCGTTTCGTCTTTTCCTCCTTCGTTTTCTATAGATTTGATCATACTCTGTCTGCGTAATCTTGTCTTGTTGTTGTTGGACGGCGGCGATTTAATGACCAATAACTATGACTGGACCGTCCGTCAGCCCACCCTCTGCCCCCCCCCCCTCCCCGTCGCCCCTCTCTCCCCACCACTGCGCTTCTTCGGTCGCCGCGTCATTCCACCGTCGCACCCCTCCACATCTAATTGGATTCATCAATGGGTCCGATTTTGGATTAATTATTTCTTGTGGGGCGCAAAGCCCCCGCGTATCGGACCCCCTTTTATTACCGGTTACAAACGTACGCAGATTTCCTCTCTCTGTACATAGATTGATGCTATCCTCCGTAGCAACCGTTGCCAACGAGATGTGTCTAGAGCAGAATTTATTCTTTGGTACTGAATACCTCTCTCACCTCTTCTTTTCGTCTGCCTCTCTCTTTCTGTCTGTCTGCCTGTGTGTGTTTCTGTCTGTTTGACTCTGTCTGTCTGTCTGTCTGTTTGTCTGTCTGTCTGTCTGTCTGTCTGTCTGTCTCCCATAAATCCAGGCGAAGTTCGTTCAGGTCGCCCTTTCTCTTCCGGACGTGGAATCTGCGTCGTTATTGTCCTCGGTATCCGGTCGGGCGTAGCGCCGCGGTATTAGTTCGACTTGAAGCCCTCGTTTTCCCCGAGCCTTGGTCGTCATCCTTCAGTGAACCATTGAAAACGCATCGGCACAATCTCTCCCGCACCAGAGTCGAGTAATTGCGAGGTTTCGATTAGATCTGATCAGTTTATTTTTACGTATACGCGTGCTTGCGGCTTATATGCACGGTTGGTTCTCTGTTGTAGTCATCCTTTGCTGATACTTTACTATACGCGATTCTTCGGGTCTTCGGCTCTTCGCTCTGTCTTTCTATCTGTCTGTCTGGCTGACTGGTTCGTTGTCTTTTCTTTAGTCTTCCTGGCAATCCAGAAAAATGGCTTGCTTCGATTTTAAGACACCGCATCAGGCATAAGGGGCCAGGGCCACCTTAGCCATTAGGCAGTTTAGGCACTGCCTAGGGGCGAAAATTTTTGTAGGGTCGAAATAAAACGAGAATGAAAATTTTTTATGAGCGAATAACGTTTTTTGCTTATCAGGTTATTTCGGGGAGCCAACAAGCTTTTTTTTGCTCGTCAGACTTTTTCGTATGTGATGTGAATGGGCGAAAATTTCCGAAAATGAAAATCTGCCTAGGGCGTCCAAAATTCTAAAGATGGCCCTGTAAGGGGCCGTCCATAAATTACGTCACGCGGTTAGGGTGTCCGGCCATTTGTGGCGAAGTGTGACGAGGGGAGGAGGTCCGTAAATGTGAAGTCACGCAAAAAAATTAGGTCATGACCTTGACCTTTTTTGCTTGTCTGACCTTTTTTGCTTGTCAGGGATTTTGGAGAGGAAAAAATACAATTATGACCTATTTTTTCTTGTCAGGGTTTTTCAAAAGGAAAAACTACAAAGATGGCCTTTTTTGCTTGTCAAGACTTTTCGGAAGACGAAAATGGGGGTCGGCCCGTTGTGACGTCATATTTTAGGGGTCCGACGTTTTGTGACGTCGCGTTACATAGGGGGAGTCAAAAAATTGCCAAATTCGCGTGACGTAATTTATGGACGACCCCTAACTCTCGTTTTCAAACAGAGAGAGAGAGACAGACCAGACAGACAGACAGAGGATCGATTCGCTGATCAACATATATCGCGATCAAAAGCATTCAGTGGATCTGTGGTCCATTTGGAGCAGGAACCGAGCGTTTGATCCTGAAATGTCGGATCCAACGTTCGGATCATATGCTACGATCGGCCATATGCATAAATTGTATGCCACCCCAGACATTCGTTTGACGACTCGGGTTTGGATTCGAGTGGATGTTTAAAATTAGACATGTATTCTTATGTACACTGTATAGGTTGCTAGTGGATTTGGAAAACATAGCTTTATGCACATGCGAGTAGTAAAGCGATGCTGCTGTCATCTGGCGAATTCATGCAGCGTTGGCGTAGACTTCTGTTAGGTCGCTAAGCTCGAGTCCCTCCCATAATTTGATTGGGTATGGAAAAGGAAAGGAAATGGGGGTTGGGCCCCCAACTTTACATCCAAGTTTAGCCTATGCCTATGACTTGCCTATGGCATGTAAGTTCTAGCAGTCGCTGTGTAAACAAGCTGTGCTAATGTTTGCAGCAATAGCAGCACAATTCTTAATTTCTTAATTGATGTATGACACTAAGCGAACGAACAAAATGGGTCGAATGTTAGATGTGCAGAGACATTAATTTCAGTTGCATCATGGTTGGCAATTTTTAGAATCGGAATACATTTCATGTTACTATTTCAGTGATTTTAAATCGGGTGTTATTGTAGACTAATATATATTAGTAATTTAGGCCTAAGTCTTATAAGATGCTCATTTCAATCGCAGACTTTAATTTATATTATTGAAAGAGCACACACCTTTGGTTAACTCAATACATTAATTAATTATTTAATGATTTTAAATCAGTGTTTCGTAATAAATATTTGACATTAGTGCACAGTTTGAGCAGAAAATGTTGCATATTCAAATTGAAAAAGTGACCAGGAGAAGTTTAACCGACCTCAACTATTAGGCCTATAGTTACGAAATGGAGAGAAACTTGAGAAAGCAATTCTTGTAGCTCCTTTGCACAACAGGTCTATTTAGGTTCTGGAGCTTCTGGCTACGGTAAAACCACGGATGGGTCATATATAGGGATTTAACAAAAACATACAAAATAATGACTGAGAAAGTAGATGTGCCATACGATCGATTCTTTACATTGGCACACCATAACAGCACAAGAGGCCACAAATGCAGATTGTTTAAGCAGAGGGTGAGACCAAGGAAGAGATTTTTAGCGCAACGGTTGTGGACAAATGGAACAGTCTGGATGAAGAGGCAGTAACAGTTGAAACAGTAAACAGATTCAAAAGTTACCTGGATAAACTAGGTTATTAATTTTAAATGAAGAGTTACTACAGTGATTTTCACGCCGGCTAACTTAGCCTCATAAACCATTTGAAATCACGTTATTTTTGTATTTATTTATAAGTTATAACCATGTCCTTGTGTCTGATATCTGACGGTGTCCAGACAGCCTTTAGTAGTCAATTTGTTGTGCAAATAAGTTCACTTACTTATCAGTCAGTCGTCGTCTGGGGGTGCCTATATGATTTGTCCACACACACACACACACACACACACACACACACACACACACACTGACTGCGCTATTTGGTGTTGGCATATTTGTCTATAAGTTCAGCGCAGCAGACATGTTCCATTTCTTATTCATTGGGAGTCATCCGGGACTCGCCCCCCCTCCCGGCTTTTTCCGCTCATATTATCCGGTCATATCGGTTGTCACGGTATTATGTTTAATCTCCGCTGAATTTCCTTTCCTCAGCATTACGACTTCATGTGGTTTCCGTTATGACTTTGCGTGCGGCTGACTCGATTTTAGGCGGCGGGGGAGATGCGCGTTTTTTGAATAAATTTGCTTGGCGAATACCTCGGTTCCGTTCTGTTGTTTTTGCCAATCAATCAGGCAATCAATCAATTGATCGATCGATTGATTGATCGACATCGATCAATGTAGATTATATATTTTCTCAATCAATTAATCAATCAATCAACGATCAATCAATCAATCAAAAAAGATTATATAAATATTGAACATTAATTTTCGAACAGTCAGCTATTGTTCAATAAGATTAGCGCTTTACAAAACAAATTAGATAAATCTCTCTGCAATACGCGCATGACCAAGTCGGTTATGTGATGTCTACATTTCTTAGTTTCATTGTAGATTGAAGACGCAATGCTAATGTTCGATAAGGCAACACAACGACACCGAGGTGAGTATATGGTTCTTTTTCTATAGACGCCATCGCGTGCTGTACTCGTCGTCCCTATTTTCTTGACTCTTTGTTGCTTATAGCAACATCTCCTATCTCTTTGACGAATCTTTCCTCCCTCCCCCTCCCTTCCTCCTACTCCGGTCTTCTTTGTTCTTGTGTGTATACGTCCGTCTTTGTAGCCCTATCGATATAATTTATCTGGCTGTATCTCTATATTCATCTTTTTATTCTTCTTCGTCGTCGTCGTCGTTTTCTTCATTGCATCGTATTTTCCCCGTAGTATGACGATCCTAATCCTTTTTGTCCTCGTTGTGTGCGGTTAGTCTTTGATTGATCGAGTTTTGAGCATAACATATCCTTCCATCCGTCTCTCTCTCCCGCCCGCTCCCGCCCCCGCCGCCCTGTTTGTCGCGGCCGGCGGCGGCGGCGGCGACGACGGTGTCGTCCCACCCCTGGCGTCCCCTGCTCGCCCACCCTCACCGGCGTCCGAGATCTTTCGAAGACCGCAGACTTGCTGGATTTCATTCGGATCATTACTATAGCCCTAAACGAGGATCAGACTGGCAGTGATTAAATATATCCTAATGCGAAATTTCTCCAGCATTAATATCGTTGACACAACTCGTCATTCGCTGACGTTAATTGCTTCGACGAGGAGCAGGAGGAGGAGGAGGAGGAGGAGGAGGAGGAGGAGAAAGAGAGCCTGGTATTGTTGCTTTTTCCTTGGAAAAAAAGAAACCCGAAAAATATCATTTGTTGTCGATCATCCACAGACTTAGTTTGTCACTGGACCTTACAGACCAGCATATTAGAATGCATTCAAAGCCAGCGAATCTTGTGTTCTAATTGAAACTATAGGCCTATATAAAAATACTATCTAGATAATAAAACACTGCACGTGTAATACGTGTAATAATTACGTGTAATACTTACACGAGTAATACTTACTCATATGTGTTGTCTCATGTCGTAATGAAACGCATGCATGGGGTTTTTCACTGCGTTTGCAGAGTTTTAAAAAGCGGAATGAATTTCATTCACAAGGTCTTTTATCAGGGGCGTTATGGGGGGAGGAGGCCCGTGGCCCCACTTCTTCTTCTTTCTTCTTTCTTCTTTCAGGTGCCATGCATTTCTGCGTCGGCGGCCATGGACTTCCACTTTTCTCGATCTCTAGTGTTCCTCAGGAGTTCGATGTTATTTCCTATCCCCATTTCCTCTCTCATTCTGTCTGTATATTTTGATCTTTGTTTTCCTCTTGATCTTTTACCCTCCACCATGCCTGTCACTGCCAAGTTTTCTAATCCTTCTTTTCTCATCACGTTCCCGAAAAATTTCGTCTGTCTTAACTTGATGGTAGTCATCAGTGTTCGTCTCTCTTCCATCATCTGTAGTATTTCTTCGTTAGTTCTCTTGTCTGTCCATGGGACCTTTAGCATCCTCCTATAAAACCACATTTCTGCCGCTTCCAGTTTCTTTTTAATCTTTTTTGATATGTTCCACGTCTCAGATCCATATAACAAAACTGACCATACATAGCATCTAAGCACTCTGAGCCTTGTTTCTTTTAATATTTTCTTGTTTGTTAATATTTGTTTCATTTCCATGAAGGCAGATTTTGCCATACCTATTCTTGTTATTATGTCTTTATCACTTCTTCCATCACTTGTAATAATGCTTCCCAAATATTTGAAATAAGTTACTTGTTCTATTTCTCTTCCATTTAATAAAATCTTGCATTTCGGCACTTCTTTTTGTTTTGTGATTACCATAGTGAAGGTCTTCTTTATGTTTATTTTTAGTCCTTTTCTCTCACTTTCCTCTGCTAGTTTGTCCACCAGTTCCTGTAGCTCTCTTTCCGAGTACGCTAACAGTGTTGTATCATCCGCAAATCTTATGTTATTGATATTTTTCCCTCCTATCCTTATACCTTCCATCTCCTTGATCATTTCGAATATCTCCTCCCCACACAAGTTGAAAAAATCTGGTGATAGTCCGCACCCTTGTCTCAATCCCTTTAAGATCTTTATCTTTTTCCCTATTTCCCCATTTAGTCTAATAGCTGCCTCTTGTTTCCAGTATAGATCCGCTATTAATCTTTTGTCTTTTCCGTCGATTCCTGCTTTATTCGGGCTTTCAAATAGGTCTTCATGTTTGATGTTGTCGAAGGCCTTCTCATAATCAATGAAGCATAAGTAAAGATCTCTCTGCTTTTCGATACATCTTTCACTCAGCATCCTTAGAACAAAGATTGCATTCCTACAACCACTATCTTCTTTGAAACCAAACTGTTCTTCACTTATTTGATCTTTTATTTTTTGTCTTGCTCTCTGTAGCAGTACTCTTAGAATTATTTTGGTCACATAATTTTTTTGGCCCCACAAGGAATTGAAATAGTGTATAATGTAGGCCTATTAAACAGTGGCGGCTCCACAGGGGGGCCCGTGCCTCTATTGAGTGCCTGCATGGCCACCCCGGTGGCCCCCCTGTTGGGACCCTATACTTAATGATACATACATTAAACAACAAATGGTTGGCCCCATGATTAGAAGTTGCCACCCCAACGCCCCCACTTGCCAAATCCTAGAGCCACCACTGCTATTAAATAAATAAATAAATGTGACAGACATCGCCAAAAATTGCCAAAAATTTACAAAGAAATGTCAAAATTGTAAAAATTTGCCAAAATTGCCCAAAATTTATCTAATTCCCAAGAAAAGTGTGAAATGACGCCACTGTCTTGTGTGAGAAAACACCGTCTATAAGATTTTGAGTGTTCTTGTGATTTTCTCATACCTGTCAATTGCTAAATTCACTTCGAGACCGGCTTCCATCCAAAAGTATAAAATGAAACGCCGAATTCACGCTTTCACTTTCTCTATGTTATGAGATTACGCTGTCCCAACTCACAGCGTCGATGAAGGTAGCCGGCTATATAAAAGTGCGTGTGTTTGTTGAAATAATAGGCTAATATTGCAAGTGCTTTGAATTTGCCATTGCAGTCGTCGACATCGTCACCAGCTGGTCGCTCTCAGTCACTGCCTTCTAGATTTCGAACAAAGAAATTATTTCACAAAAATGACAGAGCGGCGGCGTTGATGATTCTAATAACCAATTGATCATGCCATCTAATGCCCAAATCTTTAGACAATAGAAGTAAAACCTTTCGATTCAGGCATGGTTGGAGTTGGTTGGGGGTGGGTGGGGGGAGTTGAACCCCAGATAACTTTGCAACCCTCCCAAAAATCGCATATCGGGTACATGCAGTTCCTGTCATTCATTGAATTTCGGTCATCAACTCTCCACCCTTCCCCCCAGCTCAAATTCCACAACTCCAACACTGGATTCAGGCAAATAGTTGCATTTACTATAAAGCCTCTTCGTATGATTTGTTGAGATTTAGGCTGCTTCTGGTCATTCGTCAGGGGTCTGTTTTTGGCTCTGCAGGTCGACCTATTTGATCCTCTTTAGTGCCTTCCCCTTCTTCTGTTCCTCTGTTGTTACCGTATATGCCTTGCGGTCAGTCTTCTGCAGCTGCCGTGAATCAACCTCCGTATGGCTATAATTCTACATATCGGCGACGGCGGCGGCGGCGGCGGCGGCGGCGTGCGTCTCTGTAATTGTCCGTCTGTCTGTCTGTGCGTCTCCGCCTTATTCGTCGTGTCCGGCCATTTTGCGTGGCGAGCGCCGTTTCCTGTATAGATGTTGTTGGCCGCGCGGAGGATAAAAAACGCACTCTGTCCGTTATCGACGCCGCCGCCGCCGCCGCGGCCGGGACTCCGAAGCCGAAGCCGCGGCGCCATCTATCACGGCCATTAAATTGGCCATTCCGTTGCCAGGACGTTACCATGGAGACGGTATCCACCGAACGCCGTCACCGTCGCCGTCGTCGTTCGGGACGACGACGACGACGACGAGAAAGAAGGGCGGCGGCGCTGTAGGATAGGAACCCGCGGAGGCTGGAGGAGCTGCTGCGGTCGGGGTATGATTATGATGGGTATAGGATGGATGAGTTAGATACACGAGAATGATGGGAACAATGATGAGGATGAGGAGGTGGAGGAGGAGGAGGAGGGGAAGACAAGAGACCAAGTGGACGACGATTGAGAGAAGGAACGGCGGTGAATGGAATTCTGGTGAGGGGAGGGGGTGAGGGAGACATCGAACAGGCTGATTACTGCATAGATTCACTTGAAGGCCGAAGAAGAAACAGTCGAGAGATAACGGGGCAGGTTATTTTTTCTTCTGAAGTTCAGTTTATGGTGAACTGAACAATAAGGAACAGATGAAAAGACGAAGCTTTCCAATAACTTGATATAGACCTATTTTTCTTATGTCTAATTTCACTTTTGGTATTTTCCAGGTTAAAACACACACACGCATCCGGTTTAGGTCGAGTCTTTTTGTTGTGAAACTGCAATACATTTTGGACTTTATTTTTAAAAAAATTTCGCACTTTTACAGAGAAATTCCCAGTTTAGCGTTAATAGAAATTATATTAGTAAAAGTGACGTATACCTTACATGTGTTTCGTCTTTTCGGGGTCCTAGTCTTTCTTTCTTTGGGCCTTATAAAGTTTAAACTATATATGGCGTTGCTTGCCTGTATATTTTTAGTTGCACTAGCCTATTGCGTGGGTTTGCGCCGTCAGGGCGGAAGTTAGAAATTTTTTGAAAATTCTGTTCATCGCCTGAAAAATGTCTGACGAGCAAAAAAGGTCGTTGGCTTTAGGGCTAGCGCGTCTCGCCCAGAAATTTCTTAATTTCTTATATTTCTCAACGCCATAAGAGGCTATTTCTCTTTCTCTTCTTCCGCGTGCAATTTTTCCGTTTTTACCCCTCAAAATGCCGCCCCTAGGAACGTGCCGACCGGGGCGGACCCTCCCCCCGCCAACTCCCTTCTTACGCCACTGTTCTGTTGCACTGTAACTTTTCCCGTTAGTGAAAAAACCGAAATATAGACGAAGACTGAGGTGGAAAGAGTTTTTACAATATTTATAAATTTTACGAAAAGACGGCCTATTTGGATCTAGGTCTAACGTATACAGGGTGTCGCAAAAAACGGGACTATATTAAATGCAAACCTAAATGTGACTAGTCCGGTTTTTGCGCCACCCTGTAGTTTGGAGGAAGTTATTATCGTCGCCTTTCAGTCGAGGGAATAGACTCCTACATTTAGGGTAGCTGTGATCATCAGTCAAAATTTCCATCTTCGATTCGTTATCATCATTCGTTCCAACGTAAATCCCTCGTCGCTTTTAATTGAGCTCCGCCAGAAGAATATTCGGTGTTGAAAACAAATCCCCATTTTCCTTGTCTTCTTTCCAGACTCTTCTTCTCCTCTTCCTCCTGCATGCTCCTCCTCCTCTGCTTTTCTTCATCCTCCTGCTTTGACTCCTCCTCCTCCTGCCTCCTCCTCCTTCTCTGCTCTTCTTCTTCTCCCTCTCCTCCTCCTCCTCGTAATTTTCCTAGTTCCCGATCTGTGCTGCCTTCGGCTTTGAGTCTTCTGTCATTCAGGGGCGTAGCCAGGAATTGATTGGGGGGGGGGGGTATAATGTGATTTGGGGTATAAATATTTAAAAACTTTGGAATTTTTAAAAACACATTGATAATTTTAAGGTAGTCTGAATTGGGGGGGAAGGGTATATATACACCGATATGCCCCCGTCGCTACGCCCCTGCTGTCATTCTGTGAAGTCCCTAAGACGAACAGATGGTGGTCGTCCCGGTTTTCCCTATTTCTCGTCTCGGCGCGAAAACCGCCATCGTACCGGTTGACGCCGACTAAAAATAGCGAACCGAGTGGCGCCGGTGGCGGTACGCAACGCGCGGTACGCACCGGCGGCGGTACGGGGACGGTACGCAGACGTACCAAACGGTTTTTTCGGTCGATCGATCTTCATTTCTTCTTATACGTCTACTGGCGGTATAGACGGATCGGCCGCGTGGCACCGTCGAGATCTCGACAGCGTCTGTCCGAGAGAGAGAGAGAGAGAGAGAGAGAGAGAGAGAGAGAGAGAGAGAGAGATTGTTATGGCGACGACGTCGTCACCTTCATTAACCTCTTCTGGAACATTTCGTTGAACAGAACTCTTGCCGCTGTTTCGCTGGAAAGTTACGATAGCAGCAGCAGCAGCAGCGCTGTTGCGTCGTCGTCGTCGTCGTCGTCGTCGTCGTCGGCTGTGCGCATCAACAGTGGGCGCAGCTGTACCCCACAGATCGATGTGGTTTTTTGTGGGGGACGAGGGGGGGGGGTGAATTCCTGGTTGCCGCTTACTGAATCGATGTGGTTTACTCTATGCATAGCAAGGGGAAGTTTATGCTGTCGTTAAGCTATTCAACTAACTTATTTAAATTAATGAAGTTAGTAAAGAAATAAGTAAGCCCATTCCTTTGTCTGTACACTGTAGAAAGGAACTGTTAAATTTAAACTGCGTCGACGCATAACTAATTAATAAGGGGATTTCAAGTTTTATAATATAAAAAGTTCTCGTCGTTAACCTACTACTACTAACTACTACTAATTACTACTTACTACTACTACTACTACTTACCTATTATTAAACTATTATAGCGTGATTCTAAGTGGTTAATAACATTGACTTGTGTAAACTACCTTAAATACTCTTGACTGTCTCTTGATCATTAACAGTTTTTCAGGAGAAAGCACAACTTTTACTCGAAAGCGCCCCCAAGTATTCTGCATGTTCTGTTGGGAATAGGTATATATATATATATATATATATATATATATATATATATTTGATGTGCAAAGCAGTGGGGATGGGCCGATGAGGAGCTGAGTGGCATCTGTCGTGAGCTCGCCCCGCGGGGTCCAGGCGGAGCCCCGTGTTTTTGTCGTGAACGTCGTGTGACACTGTGTGTGTATTGTTTTCATTTCATAAAATGGGCCTATTTGGCCGGTGTCCAGCGGAGGAGGGGCATGCTCACATTAAGCAAAATTTTGCAAACAGTCTACAAATCTCAAAAGTTCTACATCTGCTTCCGGGAGGTGCCTTTGTTTACGTTCAGAGTCATCAGGACTCAGGAGTCGGCCTATACACATTCCCGGCTCCCGATCAGGGATTCAGGCTTCAGTGAAAACTTGCGATAACCAGTATGTTGAGGTTTTGCAAAGCACATAAAAATGATACAAAACCTGAAACAATTTTAACATTTAGAATCTATTTTTGAGCAAGACATTAGGCTGCTTATCCTGTGATTCCTGAATATTTAGTTGCAGTTGCAAACTTGCAATATCAGCCTGCAGCCCTGCAACTGTCCAGCTTAGCAAAATAGCGAAGATTTGAAATTTGAAAAAATACTCTCGACACCTTCGCTGACACGCGAAGTCTTTCTGTGACGACGCTGGCAGGCACCATGCCGCACCAATTATAAAGCGTTCAGAGCTGTGTCGATCCTGTCGTCGCAGTCTCACTTTGACTGCTCTGAACAACTACTGGACCAGTGATGGGGATAAAGACATCCCACCCTGGGATGGCAATTGTAAACCAGTGCCTGGGATATCACAAACCAGTGACGGGGATAATCCCTCTCCCCTACAAATCCCACTCTGTATATATATATATATATATATATATATATATATATATATATATATATATATATATTCCGAGCGGTTAGTTAGTTCCAGCGCCGAGAGTAACTCTGGCACATAAGCGTTGCGGGGGGCGGAGGGGGTACGGTGTGCGATATTGATCACAGCACCTAAGAAACTTGAATCGTCTGTCTCTAGGAACTATCGAACTGTGTTCCTACTACTTGCTAACTCCGCTGCTCCGGTAAGAGATGTTTGCTCGGCGAGTGCGCGCGGGCGTTGTAATCTACGTGAGGTCGTCGCTTCCTTCTCTCGTCGTTCTCCCCGCCCCCCCTTTGCCCCGCCCCATCGTGGTCGATTTCGCAGACGCCGAACACATCGATTACGGTGGTGTAGGGCTGTAGGCCTACATCGCCCGACCCATGCAGAAGACTGTTTATGTGCTTATAGAAGTTATAGATACCGCGAAGCTTCGCCTGGTTTTTTCATGCATCGTCATTACGCCGTTGTGTGCTTCCGTAGACTCGTACACTGGCGATTTGGCGGTTCTGTCTCTCGAGACTTTCGACTAATTAAATATGCTTAGATTTAGAATGATGCCGAATAGTTCTTTGCCCAGGCATTTGCTTCACCGAGTTTGCAGCTATAGACAAACTTGCCCTGTAAATATTATCGTTTGTTATACTATATATATATATATATATATATATATATATATATATATATATATATATATATATGTATGTATGTATATGCGTGTGTGTGTATGTGTGTGCGTGTTTAACAATGTTTTTCAATGGCTCTACAACGGTTCGACGCTATTGCATTTCAAGAATCCTTATCTGCCTCTGATTCAAATCTAGGCGAGAGAGAGAGAGAGAGAGAGAGAGAGAGAGAGAGAGAGAGAGAGAGAGAGAGAGAGAGAGAAGAGAGAAAGAGGAGAGAGAAGAGAGAGAGAGAGATGTATATTTTTCTTCTGTCTCCAAACACGTTTTTGTCCGTCGTGCGTCACTCGGGAGCTAATAAAAATATGTGTGTTGTTTCGGTTTCCTTCTTCGTCTTGTTGCATTATAGCAGTTCTGCAGCATCTCACTTGAATAAATGTCACGATATTTTTTACATCAGTCGACTTTTGCTGTTGAAGTTGGTGTTTGTTCAGAGCATGGACAAGTAGATTTCCCCAAGATCACCCTATTAGCACACGATTGGTTCAAGTGTCTAAATCTATAAGAGCGCGCAAATTATATATAATGATATATATATATATATTATATATATATATATATAATATTGTGTGTATAGGCCTATAGTAGTATCCACAGTAGGCCTACACTCACAGTCTATGACTATCTCCCTGTTTCCCTCTGAATTCTCTGGTAAGTATAAGTAAGTTACTTCCCGAGCTCTCAAGGCTAACCTCAAGGCTCATAGGGCGGCGCTGATCTCCGTTTCCAAGGCCCTCAGCCAGGCGACTGGTGCAAGTTACATGATACGGGACCAGCGTTCTCATGCAACGCGCCTGTTTACTCCGCGGATTAATCGCTACTCAGTTGCCATCGCCATCTGGCAAAAGAAGGCCGAGTCGACCATAGGGCTTCTGCTGGTCTCGAACCCGCGACCTTCTGCTCAATCGTCCAACGTTGTTACCACTCTGTAACTTTTATGTCCAATTCTAATTGAGCCATAGGGCGACAATTGTACAGAAATGATAAGGACTGCCTATCATGATCGAGATTTTAGCATGACGTCACTTTCAATTTCTGTAGCGCCTTTCTACATAACTGAAATGACGAAAGCGTCTTTCTCGTCCTTTCTTCTCTGACGAAGAAAAAAGAAATCAGTCGAAACATGCAACAATAATGGCGACTTCGTTGCAGAGATGGCGGTCACCACACACACACACACACACACACACACACACACACACACACACACACACACACACAAGCACACACAGAGACTGCGCCCGTTATTCCACTTAAAGCCAGTATTGTCTGCGCTCGGCATTACATCTGAAGTGCTTGTATTATGGCATGTGTCACGACTGAACGTTTGATCAATATTCGGCGGATAATCCGGGTCCGTTTCGATGGACGTCCGTGTCCAAGTCCCTTCCTCCGTCCGCCCGTCGTCTCCTCGCCCCTCGGTTCTTGACCCCCTCTTTCCCTCTCCCCTCTTTCTCTATGTCTCTGTCTGTCTGTCTGTCTGTCTGTCTCTCTCTGTCTGTCTCTCTGTCTGTCTCTCTGTCTCTCTCTCTCTCTCTTCGCCACTTTGGTGGTTGTTGTTTTTATCTCTGGGCGCATCCTGTCTGTAACGTGAATCGATTTGATGCGAAAATGACACTGGACGCTGCACCGTTTCAGTTGAAAGTGTGCAGCTGACTGTTCGTCCCGCTGCCTGTCCGTTTGCGTCGTGACGTCCGCCTCTCTGCTTGTCTGCCCCGTTGTACTGACTGCTGTTTTGTGTTTTCCATGGGATGGGGCGGGGGTAAGAACCCGACCCTTGCACTATAGCTTGGTTAGCATTTTCGTAGAACAATTATAAGAAGAGAGAGTCAACAAGTCTAAAATATGGTCGCTGCATCAGCAGTAGGCCCAACCTCATATTACGCTGCATTATGGACCTCATAGGCGCGGATCTGTCACAAAAACCTAGGGTGTCCACTGTCCATACCTAACACGGGATGGACCATTCCCTCTCCTTTTTAACGGCGGTCGATGTCCCTCCGCAAATTTTTTCAAGTTTTTTTAAAAGTCAGTAAGTGAGTTTTAGTGTATTTTGGACATAGATCACGACCTTAAATTATAATTTCTGTTTGTGTTGTCTATAAAACCTGCCATACAATGGATCAGATATCCTCAATTCGCTGAAATTTTTATATAGATCTATACACCCACTGTTCAATAGGCCTTCAGGTGGCTATGTCACACCGCGAATTCCCTCGATCGACTTACTGATCAGTCCACAAAAAATGCGACACGACTTTCCTTTTTTTATCTCCTTTGTTCTCGTATAGTCGTTGGCGCTAGTGTGTAGTATGAAATGGTTGGAAGCAGTGTTTAATCTAGACTCCTGGACTCCGGGGGGAACTGAAAAAAAGCCGGGGGGGGGGATAACTGACAAAGCCGGGGGTATTCTGCTAGGGGCCGCTGTAGTCCATGTAGTATTCCAAAATTTCCGGGGGGGGGGAATTTGAAATTTTCTGGGGAAAGGGCAATTCCCCGGAAACGGCGTTGATTAAACACTGGTTGGAAGGTGTCCCATTTCGAGCGCCGTAGATCGAATTCGAGACGACCAATATTGATTATTCTCACACGGTTAGAAGTAATGACGGGGACAAGAGAAAACGTGTTTTTTGTCAGATTTTTTCAAATTCGCTGAAATTTTAATAGATCGACAGTGTATGCCTATAGGCCTACACCCACTGTTCAATAAGCCTTTCATTGGCTTTGTCACCCGCGAATTATAAACTTTTGATTGACATCGTGGAAACCAGACATATGAAAAATGCTCTTCACGTATTCTGGTTGGTCGAATTTCTGCTAGGGCCCCCCCCAACAGCAAAATGCATACCCTACCCGTACCCTTGGAAAAACGTTTTTACCCTACCAGTACCCGCTAGCGCTATAAACCCGAAGAAAGAAAGCTGTGAAGAACAAACCGACTGTGGTTGGAATTTGAGGTTTTGGATTTGGAAACTGGGACCCGGACCGCGGGCCAAATTAGTAACTGGGTACAAGTACTAAACAATTTTACCTGTACATGGACCCGTGAACCCGTCCTCGTTCCAAGAGACTATAAAGAGGCAACAGTGAAATAAAGGCTCAAAATTGGGATAACTATTCATTGTAAATAGTGTCATTTTATTAGGACAGATCTAGTACTTAGGAATCAGGATAATCAGTCAGATAGCCCCAAGCCGACATGAATGAGCTTGTTTAAAATATTTAATAGATATCATTTATCTATGAGCAGGCATTAGGGCTCAAGTTAAACCACAAAACCCATACCAGAAGAACTTTCTCTGTCAAAGAGTCCTTGGAGGAGTCAGAGGACGCCATTATAGATTTATTACTGATGATGTCAGATTACGTCATCTGTATTTCCTTTATGTTTTCAATAAGTAAAATGCATGCTGTCTGACAAACTTAACGCGATGTACAAGTTATACTAATACACTTTACTCAATATTATTTTTATATTACTGCATTGCTAATTTGCTATAGTAGTGAGAAATGAAAATATAACCTTTCGCGGTAAAACGGGTATACCCGTACCCGTAGCCGCTCTACCCGAGACAAGCGCTGTATCCGACCCGTAAAACAAAAATAAAAACCCTAAAATCGTACCCGCGGACCATGCAGTCTTGGAGGTAGGGTATAACGCCATGGTACTCGGTAAACCCGAAAATCCCTGGTATACCCAGGCGTGAGCCCGATAAGAAGACATCCCTAGCCTTCACCCCAATATCTTATGCATTGTATCCTACCTACATATATGAGATTGTGGTTCAGCAGCTCTTCGGCTAGTGTAAATGAAGAAAGAAAAGCGAAGAACAAGGTGAAGCCATTAACAGATAGGAAGTGTCAACTGGATGGACTGCATAGCCAAATTAGTAGCTGGGTAGTTCACGCAAACAATTTTATTTTCTACAACTACAAGGAAATAAATAAAAAAGTCCCTCATTTCAAAGCATAAACTGATCGGTCCCAGCCAGAAAGGTCAGAAGAATATTCAACGGTTCGATTTTATCCGACGAATTGTAACCTGGGTCTATTGGTCCCATAGATTAGGTCGACGAAGACCACTGGTTCCTGTCTATTATGTTTTATACGGGCAAAGTTACGACTTTGTCCCATTCCCATGGAGGTGAAAATTTATAAAATATTTTTATATATATATTATCATCTGTCGTACATAAAGGTGGCGCAAAATAACCGGACTAGTGACATTTAGGTTTGCATTTAATAGAGTTCTGTTTTTTGCAGAGTAGGAACAGTGAGATAGACCAATATATATAAAGACAACCAAATATATATATATTTTATATATAATTGAAGTACAGTATATGAATTGCAAGATCAGTGGTTTTTCACACAGGCATAGGCCTAAGACAGTAAAGGACGAAATTTTAAAAATTTTCGAATTTAAAATTCGGGAAAAGTTGTGACAATTTGTTCAGTGAAAATTTTGAATTTTAAATGAACGTTAAAACAATAAAAACAATTTGGGCAAAATCGTTTTGGCTTATTTGGAACTGTTTTATTTTAATAATACAAGCAATACAATTATCCAACACTTTTTGGAGGTACAGAATTACAAACATTTTCTATTGCATCTTGCATACTTATAGACCCTGAAAATAGAAAATTTGTCTCACAATATGCAAAGCACAGTACACGCCGGATCAATTACACAATATGCGCTTTACTGTGAAGCCACAGGTTTCTGTCTGATTCTGTCTGAAGTCTGATTTTGTGCTAGAATATGGCATGAGCCTGAGAGAGGCATGCTTTCCTTTTATCTTCTCTTGAACTGCAGCACTGGCCCAGTTACTAGCTTCACAAGAGTTGATGGACCGAAAGTTCAACTGCTGATCTGGTTTATCGTAAAGAAGAAATGCCTTCTGAGAGGTTAGTCGCCTAGGAGCTGATAGTTGTCAGGGTTAATTAAGTCAATATAGGAATAGGCAGCATCAACATTGAACACTGACATTTTGAATTTTGGAATTCGATAATATTTGAAGTATGTCTAGCGAGAAACCTTCTCTGATGTGTTGCTGTGCAGATCGCCAACATTGCCAGCAGTAGATTCTCTTCATGTCCAAAGTAGCCATTTCTCTGGATTTCCGGATCAACTACTAATTTAAGTTATACAGGTAGGTCTCGTGATAATGAAATTTTTCAACGGTCCCTCCGTCCTTGCAGGATGGTTTAATTTCGATATGAAACCAGACTGATCATAAGTTGCCCAAATTTTCAATTTTTCCGTTCCTCGGTTAGATGTGCGAGTTTCCTTGGGTCCCAAACTCTGCGAACAGTCACCAATTCTTCCAAACGTCCGGCAGATAGCCTTATCTGAACTTAAGTCTTCGCATGTTACAATGGTCGCTTCAATTTAATGTTTAGGTTTGTCTGACCAAAGGACCAGAAACGCCTTAGGTCCTTGGACCCACCTGGACTACTCTAACAACCTCACATCTGATTTTATAGTGTTTCTGTAATGTCAGCTCCTTTCTCTTTTAACATGTCTTTTGATTCAAATCGCAGATTCTTTCTCGGTGAAAAAAAAATATTATAAAATTTTTTTCATATGCCCATCTTTCTTCTTATAATGTTTTATCATCTGTCAAAAGTAACACATAAACATTGCTGTCCTCTTCTTCATTCAGTTCCGTTCCTTTCCTTTACCTTCAATTCCAAAATTTTTATCGCAAAACGATCAATGTTAAAACATGCCGAAACGAAGATGCCCTGATACAGAATCAGCAGCTGTTAAAGATATATTAGGCAGAGAAGTTCGGTGAAGAGACCTTACTCTCAGTTTCTCCAAATCCCTGGCGGATCATAGTTGTTATCATCAAGAGAATCACTATCTGGAATGATCTTCATTAGGCCTACTGAACTTCAACAGGAATATCTGCTTGCCCACTTGTGGATGGTTGTGATGCAGAGACCTTGGAGAGTTCTGAGTGTCATCTTGCCAACCTCTTTAGAATATTCCCACATTCCGTGATGTCAATTCCTACCACGGCCATTCGTCTAGCACCTCGCTGATCCAACAGAAATTCACGATCATTTACAGGCACCTTGTTTTTCATCACTCAGGCACACTTTAAGGCGTAATTAACTTCAGCACCCTTGTGCTATATCCCAACGCAGCAACATACCCAATTGCCAATTAGCAATATTATTGAAACTTGAGGACGCTCCTAAACATTAATCCAGTTAAGTGATTTTTGGCACAGTTTCTCTCTATACCATAACAACAAACCAAACTATTAAATCTGAAAAAAGTTTTTCATTGTTCCTACTTAGCTTCCTAAACCACTTTAAATCACATTGTTATTATTATTATTATTATTATTATCATCATCATCATCATCATCATCATCATCAAGTTTTTTATGTGATGAAAGTTCCGCGGAAGGCGACTGCGTTAAATCTCTGGGGTGTCACTGATATTCGCTGTAGTGTAGCAGAAAGGATGTTTCTCTTTCATCTCCGTATTGTCGCATTAGAAGACCGCCAATTTTCTTTAAGAAGCGGAGACCTTCTTCGTTGATTGGCCCCATCGTCCCCAGAGCCATTATTATTATTATTATTATTATTATTATTATTATTATTATTATTATTATTATTATTATTATTATTAGATCAAGTATGCAGAGGAATAGAGTGAAAGGCACGAAAACTTCTGCGTTTATTCTGTTTCTTCGAACCGTGGCCATCTCCACTGGCGTTCGTTTTCTCGTATCGATCGTCGGAATTAGCCGCCAACCCTGTCGCTCGCGTGAAACGGCGAGACAGGACGTCGTCTTTCCGTCGAATTAAAACAATATCTTGCGTGTGTCGAGAGGACGAAGAAGGAAGAGGGTCGACGCTGCGATGTCATCATCATCGGCGAACGGCGACGTTAGGGCGGCCCGCTTGTTTTCCGAGACGCTCCCCATCGGCCGAAGGCTAACATTCATGATTTCCCCGAACCTCTGTCCTCCCTGACTCTCTGGCTATCTCTCTCCCTCCCTCCTCAGTTTCTTTTCTCTCTTCCTCCGTCGTTTCATCCCTCTTTCGCCCCCTCGCGGTCTTTGTCCCTGTCTTTGTCAGTTAGTCTGTTTGTCTCTCTGTCTCTTCTGTAGGCGGTGCAGCCGCGTTGAGAAAACTCCTTTTTAATGAACTTCGTTCTTTTTAAAAATGGTCCTTGATCGTAGAACGTTGATTTGGCGCTCGTCGTTAATTCAAGTGACAGACTTTGAGTATATCGAATCCTGTCCCTTTTGCCTCATTTAATAGCAATTTGTATGCTTTCGATCGAGTTCAGGCGGTATTAGGCCAATCCGTTTTATGCGTTGAAGTCTATACTGACTCAACCCTTCCAAAAATAATTTATTTTAATTGGACTGCCGCAAAAATTGAAAATCCCACACTGATTTTAACCCCAGACACAATAATACTAAAATTAAACGTATAGGAATAAGGAGCTGTTGCGGTGCTGCTTTTGAAAGCACTATAGAAATTCACGAGATTTCACTTAAAGGCTGTCCGTTAATTACGTCAACAATTTAGGGGAGAGGGTTTGAAAAAGTTTGACAGTTGTTTACAGGGGAGGGGGGTCAAGAGAAGTTGACGTCAACAATTTCACTTTCTACAAATAATCAAAAACAGGAAATTTCATGGAATACTACTTACTACAATGGAGTAAAGCATGGCAAAAAGGTCATCACCACCACATTTTGACACTCGATGAGCAAAAAAGGAAAAAATGGTCATCACCGCAGAAAATAATAACCTTGTTATTGGGACCTGTCATTGATCTTGGGGGGTCAAAAGTTTTTGACATAATAATAGGGAGGGGTAACTGAAAGTTGACAGTTTTTGGCAAGGGGGCAGAGGTAAAAATTGTTGACATAATTAATGGACAGCCCCTTACTTATGTACTTACTAACTAAATCTGACTTCTGACATGCATATATTTGAAAATATGTCACGATGTTATTTTTTACTTTTGACCTGCCATTTATTCTACTATACGAATTATCTTGAAGGTATTTAGGGGCCTAAGACCTTGTTGATGTTTGTAGGTTTTGCATTTCTTACGTTTGAGAGTGAGGATGTTGTTGATAAAGTTTGCGACATACACTTTCACGAAGTCAACAACAAAATGGTAAGAATTATGGTGAAACTTTAGCTGTCCTTATCAATTATTGAACAATTTCACCCTTATCGACCATCAACTTTAAGCTTAGCTATTTATTTAATTAGTATTTTGTTAAATATTAGATTAGATATTTTCTAAAGTTTTTGGCTTTAGCTTGCCTGTCACTATTTCTGAATTGATCAGCTACATGTCTTGTTATTTCAGAAAAACTTAAAAATAATGAATTATTGAACTTAAGTGTGGGAGTTTATCTTCTTTACAAATCAGTGGCATAGGCAAGGGGGGCTTTGGGGTTAACACCCCCGTCACCGCTGAAATTTTTTTTATGAGTTTCCATGCATTTTAAATTTTTTGACACCACTTTGGGAGTCAACCCCCACTTGGCTATGCTTGTCAGGATTTTTGCAAAGTTGGTCACGGTAAAAAAAACAAACTCCCCTTTCGGAAATCCTGGCAACGCCACTGTTACAAATTGTAGGCCTACTTGTGTTTGATAATGTTTGTCTATGTAGTGTATATAGTGTAAATTCATTGGGATGCCTCAAAAGAAATTTTATGTGCAATGTGCTTGCATATTAGCAATGAATTTTAAAAACCTTTGCTTGACATTACAAGTGCTATTTGTAAAATACCGTAATGAAAGTAGAAATGCCAGATTCATCTTCTTACTGGTAGGCCTACTTGTTCACTCTAGCAGGTCATCTTTTAAGTGTCAGGAGAGTGGAAGTGGAACAAAGACTCTTTTGAAGTTTGGATAGAAGTCTGATAATTACAGTTTGTTGTATACAATTGATTTAGTCAAAGTTTCTGTTCGTGGCTGTTAAATGCCAGATGTTTAAAAAAAATTTCATCATTAGGTTGAATGTAAGAGAGCCCAACCAAAGGAGATGATGATGTCACAGACAGTAACCAGAGGTAGGACGTGTTGCACTCTTAAGTCCGTCTTAATATGCGTGTAGTCGATTTCATGATAAAAATGCAGGATCATTTTTTACATGAGTATCATGTGGCTCATCGTTTATATTTCAACAACTATGTCTCTTGCATTAGTTTGACTGATTTTTTTGCCGGGTATATTTATACTGCAAGATGAAAAGATACTGTAGGTCATTGGACATAAAAATTATGGCGTTATGAATAATGCCATGCTTTCTTGCTGTTTGGCTGAAAGTGACTTGTTCTGGAGTTGCACTCATATGTCTAAACATTTTGAGAAGTTTGTGAGAAGCTTAGGATATTTCATCAACTTTATTTGCTAAAATGAATGTGTATTTAATTCTTACTAAGCCATAAGATATATTTAATAGTTAGACTCGGTTAAATAGTTAAAATAATTAATATTCAGTTCTTCAAAATAGAAGATTAGGACTGTGTAACGGTAAAAGAATCTGAGTCTGTGTAACGTAATTGTTGTTTGTTCGAACTCTCTTTTCCTTACCAAAACCGGCTTTTCTGTTTACTGTAATTCAGTATTTTTACAAATTAAAGTGTCTACTGTCCTTTGCCTTAAGGATGCTGCATTGCTTCAGTATTAGTAAGTTTTCCTATAATGTCTAATGCTGTAAATCTCTGTTGGATTCTAAGGCCTAATTCCAGTTGCACTGCCGACTTATCTAAGTCCGTTTGGCCGAGGTTACCAACTTGCCAGCCTGCCTGGCTACTACTGTCAAGGTCAGTTTCCAAAAAAGTTTGCCCATTTTTCAAAAACACTTATGCTGTCAATGCTCAAACATTTAGTAATATTTTAAAATTTTCAAACTCATTTGGTCATCAATTAATTACTTTTGGTAGTTAATTTTCATCATTCGTTAATTAATCAATGTCTTGAATAATGTGCTCGTAAATCGAAATGGTACATTACATTTAGAGTTCAGTTGAGGCTCTGTTTCTTCTTTCCAGCACTTCCAGGGTACAGCTATATCAGCACGCCTTCCATCGGCATTCCGACTGCTGCTTCTGATGCGTCGGTGAGCTCGCAGACCGGCTACTTTACGGATTACTGCCCCACAGCATCCGCGACCATTCCGGCCGGCTCCGGACAGCAGCAGCAGGCAGGCAGCGGCCATCACCACCTGGCACCGGCGGCTCTTGGCATTGTTGGCATCCCAAGAACAGAGACGAACACACTTTCGGCGATCGGCGCCGCATCACCTGTACACCGTGAACAGTACCTCATTGAGCGCACTGCGATCCAGTCGACTGGACCGGCTACTCTGTCAGCCACAAGTCAGAACCAAGGATTGCTTTCCCTACAGGACTACTCCAGTAAGACCAGGAACAAGTATTATGTATCACGTGGGTGGTTTGGTGTTGTAGCAGTAATGAAATACAGTGCGGTGGAACCAGGGTTTAATCTAGGCCGTTTCCGGAGGAAAATTGCCCTTCCCCGGAAATGTCAAATCCCCCCCGGACATTTTTGCATACTACATCAACTAACAGCAGCCTCATAGCTAACTTCTCCTAGGCCCTGTCAGTTCCCCCCTTCCCCCCGGAGTCCAGGAGTCTAGATTAAACACTGGGTGAAACGTAACATAATGTAAAAACTTCATTTTAAGAGCCTTTTCATTATGAGCCAGTATACAGTGTCCATGTGTGTCAATCAAATGTTACTGTTGTTGGAAAGGCAAGAAAGGTTGAAAATTGAGGCTCATTGTCAAGTCAAGGTCTTGAAGGTCAAAGCAGACATGTTGCAAGAAGCTGAAGTGATGCTGGAGATGAGAATTGCTGCAGATTCCTGACAGCATCTTTTGTACACATAGCAGTACTTATAGAATTTAATACTTACTTACTTAAGCACCTAAGAATAAGCAGCTACTGGTGTACTACTTTCCAAAGCGCTATATAAATCCACGAGATTTTACTTACTTGTTTACTGCTTTATTCAATTGTAGAAGCTATCAGATATTTACCGATTGCATAGATTTTGTAGATATTTTTGGAGAACATTGATTGGCCGAGAGAACAACCAAAGCTTAAGATCTCTATTATTGAAGTCACATTGATGGCCATACAAAGAGTTTATGTTGGAAAATTTGAAGTGTAATGCAGGCCTAAGATAGTGTGATAAAGGACTTATATAATATAACACCTCTAAAAATACTACTTAGAGTCGCTCGCAGCTTTAGGGCCACTTGGTAATTAAGAGAAGGAGATTTTAGTCTTTGCAATGAACTGCATGTGAGGTTAAGAAGTGAGACATAAGTAAAAACGTGGAAGGCTTCATGAACGCTTTGCATATTTATACAAGACATCTGATACAGTAAAACAGAGAAAAGTGCAGTCGTTCAAGAAAAAAAATACCTTTATCAGAAATATAACTCGAATGTAATCGTGTCTTCAGTCTTTGCAGCTGGAGGTGCACTGTCTGTGATGAACGGATATGCATCCGCCTATACTACACGTATGTCGCCGACGAACGCTCCCGGTTTTCCGCAGATCAACAGCCCAACTGCACTGGATGTCTTCGGTGCCAACGGACTGAGCTACATCAGAGCCGCCAGTCCGCAGCCGCTTGCTTTTGCAGTCGGGGTCAGTGACCCGGGCTTATCCAATTTGGATTTCAAGACTTAAGTTCTATGATGTGCTCTGGGTCTCAAATCATTTAGGTCAAAATCAGAATTCTGAGTCTCAGTTCAAGTGCATGTCAGTCCTGTTAAGAATCCTACTGTTGGATTGCTTTGTCCTGCCATGGACGTCTGCTAAAATAGAGATCTCTATGGTCTCGCAGATCTTGTACCAATGCCTGTGGCTTTGGGGCCAGCCATAAAGTACGTTACTCTATTTTTGACAGTTTTTGACCACTTCACCTCTGTCACAAACTGTCACAAATTTCGGACCCCTTAAAGTAGGCCTACATAAAAATCTCTGACCCCCCCCCCCTTAAAGCGTCGTCGATAAATTATGGCATGCCAGTTTTCTATTTAATATATTTGAGTTTCTCATTCAATTTTCGACAGCAAAACAGATATTCAACTTTCGGCAATGACAACGAATATAATTGAGATCTAACATTTTACTAGAAAGATGCTCGCTTCGCTCGCGCTCGCTTCGCTCGCAGTGCAGGATAATACTAATCCAATACCTATACCTAATACCCAATCATTGAATTCATGCTGAACAACATTTCAATGATGTACATACGCCACCTAGCCAAGCTGTGCGCCACGTAATAATTAGGCCTATGTACGTTAAAATCACGCAACTGTGACCTTTTGTGACGCTGTACACGTATTTTTGTGTACGTTAAAATTGCGCAAACTTCCTCGAGCTACGCTCATCAACGCATCGCGACGTTGTACACGACGTTGCAATGAACAATTGAACGACGTTCTTACTAAACCGTTTGGTTACCAATAATATGCGCGTCGTCTTGAACATCGCCCACCAACGATCGCGACGTAAGGACTAAACGGTCTAAACCGCTTAGTCAACGAATCAGAACGCTTAACAGACAGAGAGACATACAGATAAGGATCTTAATATTAAACCCCCGTTTGATTTCTTAAAAGTTCCTAAATATATTTTTATCACAATTGCCACACTTGTGCAGGACATATTTCCCCACTTTTCTGAATTTTCATCTCATTTGCATGTAAGGTGGCCATTTTGTGAGATATCAAAGTCAAAATTCGATTTTTACTACTCAGTCGCAGCATGACCGGCCTAAATATCTACAGCTTCACATAAATTTGGCTTCATGTCAATTTTGGTGGTATTATTAGCAGTTGTTGTTATTGTTCCAGTAGTAGTAGTAAAGTTTAAATCGAATGAAATTTTTTGTAAACATGTTTTTAAACTCACAGAATTCGACATAACAATAAAAGTTTGATTTAAACTTTCAAAATGGGTAAAATATCGAACGAAGATAAGATGCGAATTCAGACATTGCGGGGGGCTTGGCTTTGGATACCAAACAATTTTTGCAATTAAGGTTAGGGTTAGGGTTAGGGTTTGCAATTATGTCCAAACCATCTTGAACAATTGTGGTTTAAGTTTAAATTTCAGACAATCAATAAAATTTTGTCTGTTGATTCGAAAAATCAAATTTTGACTTTGATATCTCACAAAATAGCCATCTTAGACAAATGAGATGAAAATTGGCAGAAAGGTGGGGAAATATGTGCAGATAAATTTTGATAGAAATCTTTTAATCAAAGTTTTCCTGCTGGGGGTTTTTTTCAGACACCATAGATGTATCTTGAGGCAAAAAAATTGTTGATGAGCCAAAAAAGTTATCCTCTTTCAAACGCTTTTACTATAACTTCTTTCAGGATATTTAAGGTTTTATTTATACTGAAAGTGTGACGTCACGGTGGTCCTTACCCTCTCCTGTCACAAACTGTCACATTTCTTAGACCCCTCCCCCTCTAGCGTGACATACTTTATGGACGTCCCCTTACAGGCATTGGAGAGCTGATTTGTCCATTGAGCTGAAACATTTAATGACTCGGCATAGTGAAGTGAATAGGAAGAGGTTTTAAAAGACTTTGTTTAAGCCTACGATTATGCACAGAAGTTATAGGTTACTTGTATGACAAACTTGTCAGTAGCTGGCAATCCCTCCCAGGCCCTGTTCTAGTGACGATGTTGCCAAATTTTTGCTGCAGTGACTGTTTAGAAATAATGCAGCAGATACCCGTGGTTGTATCTTTAAATAAATCAGACACTTTGCCAAAGTTCTCCTATTAGTCATTTACCGGTATGAAATCAATAATTTTTGTCTGTGAGCCAGGTCTGTGAGTACCCATACCCTGAAAACAGCCCATGAATAATTACCTGAAATTAATAAAGCATAATTCAGTAGTTTTGCAGCGAATTCATTTTATGAAGGAGATATTTGAGTGACAGTAGGTTATAATAGTAGTATCATTGTATTATATTTTATTTGATCTGGCTCTAATTCAATTTGGATTTGGTGTGCCATCGGATGATGCCCTGGGCATTATGATAATGGCGCTATAGAAGTTGATTGATTGATTTATTGATTTGCACAGTGTGCTTGATTTGACTTTTAAAGCATGCTTTAAAAAGCCTGCATTTAATTTTCAATTGCAAATTTCTTTGTTGCTCACTTCATAATTTGTCGAGCTATGAACATGATACAGTAGTGTCCCTCATTATAATAACAATCACGGGATCATACGAAATGAGTCATTATATCTGACTGTCAATGCAAATGTCAATCAATCAATCAACTTCTATAGCACCATTATCATAATGCCCAGGGCATCAGCCAATGGCACACCAAATCCAAATTGAATTAGAGCTAGGTCAGTCCAGAAAAGAGCAGTCAGAAACGGCGTGAGAGCAATCTGAGAGGGATAAGCAAATCAAACAGATGTGTTTGAAGACCAGATCTGAAAGATGTCCATGCTTAATAAAGACCATCCGTTTCAATATAAGCAGACTGTCAGATTGTGAATGTCATAGTAATAGGGCCCTACTGTATAATAGTGTGTATATGCCTATGGGCCTACTTGGCATTGTGCAACCAGTTCCCATCAGAACACCAAAGTTAAAAGCGTCAAACATTGGCGTGGATAAATTGGCAGTAGTGTTAAGCTGAAAAGGTAAAATGCAGGTCTAGAGAAAGCAATGGCAAACTACTCTAGATTAACGGCGTAAGCCACCTGCATCACTGCTTGCCTCGGAAACCGGAGATCAGTGCCAGGTTCTATGCTTATTTGAGTATGTGTCTACCTTTACCTTACCTTTGATTTTATTTTGGCATTGGCATTTATTTTATTTTATTTGCTTCTTGTTTTCATAATTTCTCAGCACTGATGAGTTGGGTAATTGACTTACACCAGAGAAGGAAAATATTATATTTTTGAATAAATTAGATCTAAATATTGAATATTTGCAAGATTTCTTAATTTAGCATATTAGTTTTCCTTGCCTATCTGTGCTCGTGTAACGCTAAAAATGTGATTTTAGGGAACGATGCTGCCTGCAGGCTTTCAGAATGGAATGCACTGAATTTACAACTGAGAAATGGTAACATTTCACCTGACAGTATTAATAATTAATCGTTGATAAAAACTGGTATTGCCATTTGCTGATTTCTTGTTATAATGAGACAGGCATAAAGTACATATAAGACTAGATGTCTTCGTATTTGATAACGGTAACATTGCCTTTGCTGCAGAAGAATTAGAAGAGAAATTTTGTAATTTTTTGCATATATTTTTTTTGTTCTAGGATTTTAATTGCTTTGGAGTGCTAGTCTAAGTCTTTTAGTAATCGTGTGAGACATTTCATTCCAGGTTTTGTTAAAGAATATTTTGTCACGAAAATGGTTTCAGCTTTGAATCAGCAATTAACGTCAAAGACTAACTGACCTGTCTTTGGTGAAAACGATTCTGCTATGGAAGATCTGGTGACTGTTCTATTACAAAATGACTCCGTTTGAATTGTGTTAAGTCATTATATGAAATAACTTGATTTTCTTTCAGTAGTGTACTTTTCTGTCTTGTTATTTGTTAATGATGCACAAATTAACATGTTGCAATTGCGTGCTTCTAATCTCGATGAGTTTGAAAAATTGAAATCGGAAAATACTGGAGCCTGAAGTTGTTGTTTCTTGCCGTTTTGTAAAATTTTTCTTTGAAATCAACAAAACAGTGGATTTGTTTAATTAAGATAGAATCAGTGGCGTTACCAAGAGGGTGTGGGGGTTAAAACCCCTCTTGGCTGTCCGACTGAATTTTTTTTTCATTGTGTTTCACACATCCGTTATTTACAGACGTGGTTTTGAGGGTTAAAACCCTAAGTAAGGTGATGACCATAACCCCCCTTCCGGAAATCCTGGCTACGCCACTGGGTATAATATTATATTTATCAAATGTTTTATCGGTGTTTTAGAATTTATCATCAGATCTTTGTTTTTCATAATTTGTTTAAAGGAATTTTAGTGTTAATAATGCAGTTCTTGTTGTGCAATGTGTGATGTGAAACTGTTGCGCTATGTGATGCAGATATGCCATTCGTTGCTTGGTATTTTTGTTTTTAGTGTATATATGTTTTGAATTGGCAACATACTAACTTGTGAAATTTTGTCACAGAACATTTCAGAGATTAGATTTCAGTTTGAAGCAAATCGACGGTCCTAGTCGCGTTGGCAACAACATTAAAACGAGTGTCTCTGTTTTGACTGAAAGGCAATCATCGAATTATTGTTCTCATCGGAATTTGCAAAGTGACTTTATATCCTGTGCCATTTT
Source organism: Metaphire vulgaris (assembly GCA_018105865.1). Classification (NCBI taxonomy): domain Eukaryota; kingdom Metazoa; phylum Annelida; class Clitellata; order Crassiclitellata; family Megascolecidae; genus Metaphire; species Metaphire vulgaris. The sequence continues at coordinate 10,200,247 of CM030847.1, read as the reverse complement.
GGTTTGGTCATACAATAAACCACATTGACAAGGACTCTGATAATTAACATGGACGCCAGTTGGTTTACAGAGTACCATCTTAATTGGCTAAGATTCAATGGATTTCCTCAGACTCGGTTAATACAGTGGCTCAGTAGTTTTACGCCCAAGTTAATGGGATTTTACTGTATAAAAATTACAGATATGCAAAGTTGCAAGTAAATATTAAATTTAAATTGGAAATTACTTGTTGAGATACTAATTGTTTTTGAAGAATTTTGTTGCAACTTACCTACTTACTTAAAGTATTTTAATGAAAATTTGTGCAGAATGAATCAATAAAGTCACTTTCTATTATTTCTAATATCCATCATTTCATGAAATTGCCTGTTAATTATATATGACTTTCAGTGATGATGTTTAGTGAGTGAATTAATTGTGTTGTCTTGTTATTGAAATTGCTTTTAAATCACTCTTATGATGTGATTTAAACTCATTTGTCTCATTCACCTTAGCAGATCCTTTACTTTACATGCTATTCTATCTTATTGTGATTTGTCTAGTAAAATTTTGTGAACACTTGACAGAGATGTCCTGGTTGGCATAAGGAAGAATCGTTTGACTTAATGGTGCAGTAATGAAATTGAATTGTGCTTATCTTAATCTTAACCATCTGACGATATAGATAGTTCATTTCAGTGCGTTACCATCGTAAGGATTTTAAAATTTAATGACGATTAATTGTACTTGTGAGTACTGCTGATAAGAAGGGTCTCAGAAATTCAAAAGAGAAACGGCAGAAAGGTCAATGATTTTCGCTATCATTTGCGAATTGTAGTTGGAAGGTCAATGTATAATGGAAAAATCCTTAGATGTGCCCAAACAATTTTGACGTGTCGGCTTATAAGGGTTTTATTCCATCAAATGCACCTTTCCCAGTTGGAAAAATATTACATATTTTTACTTTTTCAAATTTATATCCAGGCACGTATGTGCTTATCCAGAAATTAAGCTGATAAGCCTTTAAAGTGTGCTTCTCAAAAATTGATAAATCTCAGAAACACGTGTAATATTGCACTTTCATATGGCACTTTTTTCTCTAGTGCTGACAAGCAAAACGGAAGTATAGTCAACTGAAGGTCACTCATGGTTAGCATTATGTCCCGGTGGCTTACATTTTCCCATCTGCCTTTGCTCAAGTTTTCCTTCAGTTTAGATGACTTTTGTGGTTGTTTTTGGTTAAATGAAGTAAAATTATAAGCACTGCTTCTTTCACAGTATACTTGAACAACTCACTATTTTCCATTTTTAATGTTTAATTGAAATTATAGGCGATTAGGTATTTTATTTTCTTGTAAATTGTTTTATAAACTTGTAGATAAATATTTAGTTGTTAATGAGTAGATCGGCAATGTAGAAATGGAATTAATTTTTTTCTACAGTGTTGTTTCTTGTGCATGTTAATTGATCTCTGCTTGTGCTGTACATGTTGCATAACTGTAAAAGTTTTTTCTGCCGAGTTATTTACGCGAGTGTATTCATAATATGTAACTAAGCAATGATGTGAATAATATAAGTTATGGAGTTGTGAAAAGCAGACAGACAATGAAGTGCTGTGTTTTATCATGACGATTCTTGCATAGATAAATAGTTTTTTTGTTTCAAACTTGTCTCCAAAGTATGCTTTCCTCTAAAAAAATTGTAAATTCTGAGTACTGTTAAGCACTGTTTACTGTAATTTTGCATGTAAAGACTCATCAAATGATGTGGCCCCTATGCGCTGCAGTAGCTATTAGGCTGACATTGTAAGCTGAGTTTTTATGCCATTTGGGATTTGTATTAATGTGACTGTTATTGGAGCTTGCATTTCTTGAAATCTCCTTTCTAATTGTAGGCCTTTTTTATTAGGCCTATATAGCATGAATCACATATTTATGCTGTCTTTCCAATTCTTATTTTGTGTGACTTAACACTTTCTGTGTATTTTAACGTATTTATTTGTTTCTGTTTATTCGAACGTTTCTTAGTAATGCAACTGTTTCAGAAGACTTGTTGAATTATCAAGTATGAATGAATTCATTAAGTGGAATTCTACGCACCTATGTTTGATCTTTTTTACTGGTCATCCTTTTTCTGGTGTATGTTTAGAATTGTTAAATTTAATTGTGGCTTGCTTGAAACTTCAATATATTGAACTTAGCACAACTTGTCTCCTGGTGCAAATAATTTGTTTATAAAAAGCACCTTTAGACTCTCTACCATCAGTTGTCCTGAATTTCTACGTCTCTTTTATGTGACTGTTTAGTTTGCTATGTGAATATGCAGTGTGTCATTATGTCAATATGTAGGTCAATATGTATGTCAATATGTATGTCAATATGGCATGTCAATATGGCATGTCACCTTAATCATACCTTGATGATATGACATATGATGTGTGACGTGTGTTTGATTAATTATCTGTCAAATTCATAATTTTGTCTTAGTAGTCATTATATTTCAGGGTTGAGGTAAACCGAGCAGCATGTCTGGCATGTTGCAGTTGTTAGAAGTTATCGTATTCATTTTTTGGTTTAATTTCTAATCTGTATATAATTTTATATTTAGATTACAGTAGCAACCAGAGCACTTGCAAAATTCATTCTGCAATCGCTATTTCCAATGATTGTGTTGTTACACTTAATTGCAGACGAATCTTCGTCTGAGTGTTCTGTAGTTGCTCTGTGGAATGTTTAAATCACTTTTCTACTCGAAGACACATTTGTCTTGTCATGCTCTTATGTTAGGATAACCTGCCGAACTGGAATCCAAGACAATAAATTGTAAGCCATAAGATAATTGTATTCTTGGTGGGCATATGTCATCAACTTAAACGGTTCATGAGTCTGGTGTCTGTGTAACGAGTAATATCTAGTCGTGCTTCATACATTACAGTGGTTTATTAGTGACATTTATGGTTTCACTGGCTATTGCTTACAGAGAATGGTGGTTATTCGTGATGTTTGTTTGCCATGCAGTCGCTCAAGTACATAATATACAGCAAATTGAATTTGAATTAGTGCCGGCTAAGCGTGTAGAGCTGGTTCAGGTCACAAGATGCAGGATGAAATTTAGGAAATTATTATGGAAATTATTTTTAAAAATTACTTTTTTGCCTAGAAGAGAGGACTTTGAACAGCTGAACCAAGTTGGATAGCAAAACATATCAAGTGAATTTAATGCAGGATTTTCGTCTTTAAATCGTTTCTCAGTTTTATTGATTTCCATTACACTGGCTGATATAAAACCAGATTATATGGGTTTCCTCATAATTTTGAGACACCTTCCGCAGTTTCTTTAAGAATATTACTGGTAGTTAAACGTTGATTGATAAATATAGAGTAAAACAAGTGTGAATTTCACACAAGCCGTCAAAATACATGTTTTTTTCAAAAATCCATGTGAGAACAAATTGTATTTATTTGATTCTGATCTTGGGTCTTAGGAACGTGCTTGACTAGAGATCAAAAAGAACAGGAAGGAAGCTCATAATCATAATCTGAAACCACTTAAAACTTATCTCTTTGTCAATATACAGTAATTGCAGCAGGAGCGCTTCCAAGTGATTCTTCAGAAGAGGCGCTATACAAATATTTTGTTACATTACATCACATTACAATTAGACTTTCATCTCCAGTACAGTAAAGTTCCAATGTATTATGGTGATTTCTGTGGTGATAACGACCTTCGTTCTTGGACACTTAACTATTATCATATAGTTAATTTAATTTCTGATAGCTGGTTAGCGGCTAAATTTAACTAATGAATTTATTATGACTTTAACCTTGAAATATTTGTGTATGTATGTTGGATGTGATATGTTATTGAAAATTTATAATATATCTTCATAATTGATGATGGCAATAATAATCATGAATAAATGATTTGTCGTGGATAAAAATGTGCTATTTTGAATAAGCTTAATATGAAATACAGATGAAATTGTGAAAAACAAAAATTGGAAAAAGCATATCTAGGAGACATTGTCAACTTGATGGAATATGATGATGATAAGGATGATGATGACGGTGATGACGACGACGATGATGATGATGAATACAAAATTAATTTATTAATAAGTGTAAGCTGTTAATTCATTCTGCAATTAGTTGTAAGAATTCTTCAATAAGTTTTGAATTTATTTTGATGGAAATATATAAAATAAAGCTACTAGTAAGTCTTAATTGGTGTTTTGAAGCAATAATTTCAGAGTGATGCACGAATACTGGACAGATGTTTTTTCTGCCTTTGTACTGTACAGTTTGTACGTTTGTATATATGTTTAAAGTAATTCACTTGGAGGAAATATAAACTAAAGAAGGGAAGACCGAAAATTGTAATTGCAGGCATTGATGAAGCAGTGTATAACTATGAAATGGCACGTTTATGGTCACAAGAGGGGAATCATAGGTAGACATGGCGAAACTTTCACTCCACTTTCCATGTTTGTTCGTTTGTTTTTGTGAATATAATTACTCATGTTACGGCAAATGTATGGATTTTACAAGTTGAACATACTTGTTTTTATAATTGCTAACCTATGTATGTTGGTAGTAATCATGCATAATTACATTACTGCTAATAAATATCAGGCAGTCTAGCACTGCTATATATATATATATATATATATATATATATATATATATATATATATATATATATATATATATACAGTATATATATATATATTATATATCATATGCACTTGAAATGTTTTTCAATTGAAGTTATTGAACATTTGCATGACATTCATTGACTTGACAGATTTGAGCCATGAAACTACAGGGTGGTGCAATAAACCTGACTAGTCACATTAGGTTTGGCATTTAATATAGTCCGGTTTTTTTGCACCACCCTGTAGATGGTGAATAAAATGGCTGCGGCACAGAATTTAAAAAGAAGCATTAAATTTGAATTTATTGCCAGATTGTAATGCTTTACAGTGTCCTTGTGCAAGGGTACTCGTAATCTGATTTGCTAGATCAAAATGTCTTCAAATTGTTCTGCTGTCATCAGTATAAATATTTAAGGGTTTGCAGAAGTTTAAAATTAACTCAGTAATAGTATTATTTAAAATGTAATGACTTTATGAATGACTTCCATGCTGCTTAAGAGGATGTCCTTCTGTTTTCTTGAATTTTTATAGGCCTACTCGTAAAATAAATTCCTCCAGGACAGTTTTGTAAGACTCACTGCTTCCCTGTTTTGTAACTGTTACTGATTAGTATTTCTTCCAATATTAAACTTAATTGCATTGGTTATGGCTGTGTAGTTGATGTTGAGAAGCATAATTGCTTTTCTTTAAATCGATGAAGAGCTGGTGTCAGACCAATCCAGCCGCAGAATGTAAGCCTCCCGTTGGAGGAAGTTAGCTCCATAACTCCAATCACATTGAACACTGTATTCTATTACTATTAGTCTTTAACTTGTAATGAACAGATCTTCTTGCATTCATTAAGAAACTGTTATAACAAGGGTAAACATAAATGACTTAATTTTTTACGTAATATTTCAACTTATAATTTGCTTTTCCAAATTGACACCTCTGCCTATCAAATATCAATTGATTATTCGAAAAAATGCTTGTTTGGTTAAAACAAGAAATTCTGTTATTTGTTTTGATAGAATTATTGCCAAGACGATTCACTATAGTGATTTTGATAGTTTGATAGCTAACGAAGCGGATTTTATTAATAAAAAATGAATACATTCATCAAATTTTTCCAAGCTGGTGAAAAATGAAGAACTGTTATTGACCGTATTGAATAGATAATTATTACACAGTAGAGAAACGAATGTTTTCTGTAATCGTTCTAATACTTACATATATTGCATGATGTTTTACAGTCGATATATTATAGTGGCATGCGTTAATATTGGTAAAAGTACGCTGTATTGTACAAAACTGTATACAATTCTTTTCTGTTTTGAAAGCAATAAAAGTGTGGAATGCTATCCCTTTTGGTTAGATGATTCTATTTCTTCATTTGATGTCAGTGCGAGATTTATTGTGAGATGTAGGTCTAAGCAGACGCAGAATTTTTACTTTCTGAGCCTCGGTGCCAACAAATTGCAAGGGCTTCACACCATACGTTAAAAATTTTGGTAAAATTTCGAAATTTTTCATGATGATTTCGTGTATTTTTATAAGCGAAAAATTTTAATCTTGAAATCGGCTTTATTTTTGCCAATATTGAAGCTCATTCGACGTCTACTGTGGATTCTCACTAGGATTTTTGTATATCTTTCGTGCGTTTCGATGTAGGCCTATTTATAATTTGAAAGCCTTGGCTTTTTCAAAAATAAAATCGAAAATTAAGTGATAAATCACTTATTTAAGAACAAAATCCATAAAAATATGAGCCCAATGGGACCAAATGACATATCACTGTATTAGCTTAGCCACGAGAAGACACAGATACCCCCGGTAGGTGGCGCCTTCCTGTTGGGGATATAGACTGGACGTGTGTACGTGCAAAAATGAGGAAACCTTATCGAAGAAGGGTGTAGGTCGATTGGCTATAAGTTGTCTTACGTTTTTCAATATTGCACTAGAGTTCAAGATTTGAATCCGACGTCAGCCAACATTGTTTAGCATCTGAGACTCCTCCATACCCTGATGAATGAATGAATGAATGAATGAATGAATGAATGAATGAATGAATGAATGAATGAATGAGAGAGAGGGGGCTCATGTCGCATCCAAGAGCCTCCCGTGTTGACTAGAGAGGGAGGGAGATGACGTTTATAAGAGATCGTGCCCCCTAATTCTGGACCCTGGATAAAATGGAATAGTAGGCATACAGGTAGGTCTAGTGAATGGACTTCACTGAAACAGAATCTAAATGTAGATGCGATTATTTTAATACTATTATAGGCAATATCCGGCCGGCCTATTTAACGTTGTGCGACCGGTTCTCGTCAGAACACAGAAGTTAAGCAACGTCGAGCGCGGTTAGTACCTGGATGGGTGACCATCTCGGGACCTAATCGTGGTGCCGGCGGCCAACCAAGCCATTCATCGCTTAGGCGTCGATAAATTGGTAGCAGCGTCAAGCTGCGAAGGTAAAACGCTGGTCTAGAGAAAGGTCAACCTACTCTAGATTAATGGCGTAAGCCACCTGCGTCGCTGCTTGCCTAGTACCGGAGATCAGCGCCGGAAACCCTACGCTCGTTAGAGTACGGGACTACCTTTGCCTTTTTATAGGCAATATAGGCCCTATCAATCATAATGCCTACTCAATAAAGTATAAAGTAGGTCGTTAATAGAACCAGGTCAATCAGCAAAAGTCAGTCAGGTCAGCGGGGAACAATCTAAGGGGGATAGGCCGAGCCAAACATGAACGTCTTAACGCTAGATCTGAAGGATGATAACACGCTGGTTATACGAAGTGATGTTGGCAGTAAAACTACAAACCAGAGCGGGGAAGGTCTAAAGGAAGACCAAAAAGAAGATGGGTGGACGGATTAATTGGAAGAGGATCTGAGCATGGCAGGACTGCATCTCAACGGAAGACACCGAATTACCTTGTAAGAAATAGCAGAGAACAGAGAACTTTGGAGAGGTGTCTTGGAGAAGGCTTGCCGATAACTGGACACAGCTAGAGAACGAAAGACCTGATCAGTGATCAGACCTGACCTAAAATTGACCGTAGAAGTTTACGCAGTCCTAAATACATAGGCCTACTTGTGAACGCCATATGCTTTTGCTAGGGGCAGCTATAGGCGCAATTTTACGTGGTATAATTTTTATTAGGCGTGGTTTTTCTGACGATTAGCATTCCTGTGCTTCAAAAACAGCCTTGCAGGCAATTGTTCAAAGGCCACCAACTGAAAACAGGTACCGCGCCGTTCTATGACGCGACCATTCTTAGTGATTTGCCATGCCAGTTGATCCACTATCCGCGATCAGTAAATGCCAGTGGCAGCTGCGATCATGGGCGGAGCCAGGAATTCAGTCTGAAGGGGGCACTCCATATGTTCCATTCCTCACTATATGGCTTGTTCCGTCTATTCCATGTGAATTCAAGCATACTGTTAAAGATATCGTAAAAAGAAAATACGATACTCGCTTATTCCAGGGGTGCACAACCTTTTTAGACCGAGGGCCAAATTTAACATCCCCAGAGTACTCGCGGGCCGGAATCTCGAAAATGCATGTTTTTTATAAAATATATTGAATATAACCATAAAATTTATATAAATCAGCAAATCAAGCAAGATTAACTTTAATAAATGCTATAATGAAACACCAGTGAAATGAAAATGAAAATGAAAATGAAACACCATAAAACACCAGTTTTTTTTACTTACTACTTTCTATAACACAAACAGTAATTCCTCAGTCTAATTCTAGTGAGATTGCTGTGACTGAATGTTTTTAACCACTTTATCAATGTCTGGTTTCAATTTAGTTGAGGGGGCGCGTTAGGGTGTGTGTGTAAAAATATCTCTGTATTGCGATAAGAAATTTGCGAGCACAATTTTGAGTGCGAGATCGGAAAGGGCACGCGCTCCTGCAGGTCCGCCACTGGCTGCGATGCATTCTAATTTGGAGAGCCAATTATATTATAGTCACTAGCTGTTTCCAATACCAATTTCCGATAGGAACAGCAATTGCCGTCCGTTCTATACAGTGTAGTTCCAAAATGATCGGTTGAGTCACCGCTGCTGATTGCCAGAAGGCGGTCATCCATCATCTGGCTTCGTGTTTTACTTTATTTCTGGTCCACGATCATTAGATCGACGAATTATTGACAACTTATGCGGTACCTTTCTGCTGTAAGTACAAAAGCATAGTCCTACTGCACAATATATCGATTTTTAATGAGCGGTTGTTTTGTGCTCAGATTGTTCCAGAGTAAGCCTCTAGGCTAATTCAACCTCCTAATCGAACCAACCAACCGGTCAAGATCTCAAAAGCGAGAGCCTGCTAAGTGAGCCCTTGCAAACGCAGAGCCACTGGTGGTTTAGGTAAAATTTTCACTGCGTCAAATGGAATCCAGTCACAATCTACCTTCCGTTTCTAGGATTATGTGTGTTTGTTTTTCGCGGAAACGTGAAAACATTGTGAGAACGAAGCAATTAAATCGACAGTTGCCCATTTAGGCCTACAATACGGACAGATGTCCAATAGGATGTTATATTTTTATATGAAATTCTTTGGAAACTATCTATCGGTAATTAATCAGACCTAAACGCGCAAAATAGTCCTAGAATCAGTAGACGCCTCTAAGTTTTGCATCAGAAAAATCTGCAGGACAATTAGTACATCTTTGAAACTAAATGAATATCACTTCATGCGAATTACTAAGGCTACACTGTACGACGACTACGGCGATAACCATGCTCAAGATAATAGACCCAATTCAGGTTTGATGACGTCAAGTCAGAGAGAGACGAAGGGAGGAGATGAGGGAGAGACAGAGGGAGAGGTGTAGGAAGAGGGTGACAGGGATGTTAGTCCTTGGCCTTGGTCCTGGCCTTAAGGACTCCTTAAGGACCAGTTTCAAGTCCTTGGTCCTGGTCCTGGCCTTGAGGGCTGAGTCCTTGTTAACTTCCCTGGAGGGCGAGGAGAAGAAGAGGAGGGGCAACGCTTGACCAAAAAGGCAGTTTTCATTTTTTTTCATTTAAGTCGAGTCGGCCACGGCAACGCGTGGCAGGGTAACGCTAGTAGTAAATAAATATGTTGAGAATTTATAGTGTTAAACTGTGTCTTTTTAGCACGCGCAGTCTGCTTTGTACAACTGGTTGACTACACAAACAAGAACATTGGAAAAAAATTAACATTATTGTTATGAAGTGCGTGTTGTCGTCGATGCGGTCCACTTGATTTACGGCCGGTATTCATGCGACCCTTCGTGAAAAAAGATTGTCCCGCCCCTGTACTAGTGTTAGAAATGTAGTCAATGATTAAACTTGTGAGATGCGTTTAAGATATTCATCTACTTTGAGGCGAATAACATATGTTTGTTAGTATCAGGTCAAAATCAAAGAAATAATCAAAGTTACAAAACCCAAAGAATAGAATAGAGGAGCCATATGTTATTTAAGATAAAGTTAGAAGTTGTCATTAACGTTGGGATACTAATAATTATTGGATAAAAAGTTGTTCTCTGTAATAAATCTCTGTAATAAATCTTTTTTAAACAAAAAGACACACTGAGTTTTTATATATATATATATAAATATAATACATTTTTTTTTAAAAATCCAATAAAGAATTCATACTGAACAACATTTCAATGATTTATATATATATATATATATATATATACCATTTGTGACGCTATATTTTTTTGTGTATTAAATTGTATTAAAATTGCGCAACTTCCTCATATAACAATTGTTACCAATAGCAACGTCGTCGCACGCCCACCCCTCTGACGCTGCTTCCTATATTGTTACCAATAGCAACGTACATTATATAATGACTACATATTAAACTATTGTTACAATACACAACATCGCCCACCAACGAATCGCACAAACACCAATACAACACAATCACACACACAACAGACATACAGAATAAGGATTTTAATATTATATATTATATATATCCATATATATATACAATAACAATAACTTATAAAGCTGATAGTAGCATTTAATTAAATAAATTTGGCGTGAATAAGTAGGTGATAGTGAGAGAAAATTGGACATTGATATTGGTGTGCAAGTGCAACAGGATATAGTGCACCATTGATAGGAATGCATTTCGTGGTGATTTTTTTAAAAAGAAACTAATGACAGTGAGAGTGGGACAGATCCACCATAAATTTTCCAACCTCCAGTGAACACTGGATCGGGCGCCCAAAAAGCAAACCTCGATCCGTCTGACGACATCGTCCTCTGCCAGTGGATGGGGGGAGGGAGAGAGAGGAGAATGTGAGTGGCGCGGATTAGTCTCCCACTCCCCCGACAAATCGAAAGTTGATCGTCGCGGAATCGCAGGATTTTCGACGACAAGAACAGCTGCAGGAGGACGACATATGTCGTCGTCTGAGCGCGGCCGGGCCGACGTCTGTCAGAGCAATTCCTCTGATCGTCTGCGTCGTGCCTTCGACCGAACGTATAATTGCATTTGCAATCAGTGCTGATTGGCACCTTAGTTAGCGCCGAGACGACGACGACGACGACGGCGGCGGCGGCGGCGGCGGCGGCGCGGCGCGCGCGGAGGGGGTGCGAGGCGCTTTTACGGACAGGAAGCTCTACACGTCAGTTCCGTTATTCCGGCCAACTTCGATCCGTGACGTCAATTAGTCGAACAGATGACGACGCCTTGCTTGCTCCTCGTTCCAACGGGAAAACTGCAGGAAACCGTATAGTACAGTAGAACTTCGTTATGACGTATTTAGCGGTTCTGTAACATTTAGTACGTTATAGCCTCCGATGTAGTGGCGGCGCAGCCAGGATTTTCCGAATGGGAGTTACGACCAACCATTCCAGACTTTGAGATTCCTGACAAGCAAACAATATTTTGCTTTGATAGGTTAGTTACAACATAGCCAAATGAGTGTGCGGACAGCCCCTGTACAACTGCATTCACTGTTTGCCTTTTTGCTACCTTAAACTCGATTTTGGCACCCCTCCACCCACAGAATAATAATACGCAATGAAAATTTTTGGTCGGCCAGCCAAGGCGGGGGTAACCCCCAGCCCCCTTGACTACACCACTGCTCCGTGGTACCTTACATCCAAAGCCGTCCAAAACTGTAGCGCATCACAACACAGGACCGCACATTGCAGTAAGTTATAACCGAAGATACGTTATAACCGAGTCCGTTACAGCGAAGTTCTACTGTATATAGAACATAGCCATCGTAGCCAGGAGAAGGAGGAGGAGGAGGGGAACAGGAGGGTCGGGTCGGACATCTCATTCGGGTCTAAAATGGTCGTGAGATTCGTCTAAACAGATAATTAAGTGTCATCAGTTGGGAGGTGGGGTGGGTGGGGGGTGATCAACGACATGCAGTCATATAGTCTAAAAATATGCTATCCAAATCTGAGGATTTGAATCTAATTTCCTGACCTCAGAAGGGTCTGACCAAGTTGGTTGCAGAAATGTATACCAGAAATGTATACAGAAATGTATACCACCTCTATTCTGGAACCTGGAAACGATAGCGCGAAGCAGAATCACCAACCGGCATGGATATTGGAGACACGCGACACAGCATGATCCAGTTGTCAATAGCCAATAGGTGTACGGTATTGTTAGCGTTTTCAATTTTGAAATATTGGCCAGAGGTTAATTCGACCGTTTATAGAGTTTAGGCCGTCTTATCCTCGCTGTCGTGATCTGAAAACAACTGGCGTGCAGAGAGCGGTGGGTGCCCGGGACCAAAAAAATTGTGGCGCCCCCATCTGTCTGACCTGATAAGTTGACGAGCAAAGAAATGTCGCCAAGTCAATTTTGGCGCCCCCCTCTGGTCGGCGCCCGGGGGCAACCGCCTCACCCGCCCTCGTCTGCCCGCTACTGTCTGAAAAGGAAATGGTCTGTCGTACGATCCGATTTTAAAGGGCCAGAATTTTGACTATGCATGCCAAGTTATTTGAATGAGATTAAATAGAGCAACCATCACCCCACATCATAAGGCTGTTGGTCTCAAAAAATATATTCAATGTTCATGCACAAGAGACCTGGTCAATGTCAGAACTAATGGGGCTGATACACTTGAACTGGTATCAATAATGATCTTGCTCTCTGGTACCGCGTTTCGATAAATCAACGAGAGTCACCAACCATTGATGAAAGGATTTATTTGCGTTGAGTTTGGTATAAATTAAGTGTTGGATTCTCGTATACAACGGCAACCTTCCAGGTCACCGTCATACGTTTTAGGCCTATAAGAATGTCGAAGCATTGTAAAAACAAAGTAGGCCTAATTAAGCGAGCTACCCGACAGTCGTAGAGAGTTAGCTCGTAACTCCCACAAATAAGCCTGCCTGAAAGTTTAGACAAGTCCAGCCAATTTAGCAGAGCGTCGGACCATTCTATTGCTAGAACTTCAACTGTGAAAAATTTCTTGAATTCTGTGACTCATTGCAATGCTTATAGGCTCTCTCTCTCTCTCTCTCTCTCTCTCTCTCTCTCTCTCTCTCTATATATATATATATATATATATATATATATATATATATATATATATCATCCTCATTCTTAGGTCTTATAACCGTTTTCAACTAATTATCAGCAATAATAGGCACAATTATTATTCCAGCTTGTCGAAAGCAGTGCGATATTCTTGTCGTTCTTGTTTTTATATGCGTTTTCAACTGTATTGGCAGAAACTTATGGCCTGGAAAATGGAGAGGTCCGGCCTCCCGAAACTTCGGAACAAGAGCACTGAAATTCTATCTCTCAACTAGAAAGATGCTCGCTTCGCTCGCAGTGCAGGATAATACTAATCCAATACCTATACTTAATAATTCTCTCTTGAATTCATGCTGAACAAAATTTCAATGAAGTACATACGCCACCTTTTTAGGCCTATGTACGTTAAAATCACGCAACTGTGACCATTTGTGACGCTGTACACGTATTTTTGTGTACGCTAAAATGTACGTTAAAATTGCGCAACTTCCTCAAGCTACGAACAATTGTTACCAATAGGTCGTCGCACGCCCACCCCTCTGACGCTGCAATGACTCGACTAAACCGTGCTAAACGGGCTTCTCAAACGCTTCTTCGACTAAACCGTTTGGTTAAACAACGTCGTCTTCGAACATCGCCCACCAACGCATCGCGACGTGAAAACCGTTTAGTCAACCAATCAGAACGCTTGAAGGTAACAAAATACAGAATAAGGATCTTAATATTATAGATGTTCCGTTTATGTTCTTGTATTTAGGCATAAGAATTTTCGAAAACAAATTATGACAAAATTTTTATCACGGTTATTTTTTTTGTGAAACTAAAGTTATAAATCTATAGCATAGGGCCTATATAGGTACTCATAAGAGATCATAATTGTAATAATAATAATAATAATAATAATAATAATAATAATAATAATAATAATAATAATAATAATAATAATAATAATAATAATAATACGGAATATAATAATTATTATTATATAATTGTTCCACCTCACTGGTCGTCCCGATGAGTCGACGCGCCTTCGAACTGTCGGTGATCGCCCGTTCCCTGTGGCCGCGTCGAGAGCGTGGAACTGTCTGCCTCCATTTGTGCAGCTCTCTCCTTCTCTCAACACCTTCAAAGAGAAGCTTAAAACCTGGCTTTTCCGCAGGAACTACTCGTGATTTCTCGTGTTATTCTTGTGTGATTCTTTGTAATGTGTTCACGCAGTTCTTATAGGACGAGTTACCACATTAATCAGTACGTTGTAATAATAATAATAATAATAATAATAATAATAATAATAATAATAATAATAATAATAATAATAATAATAATAACCGCAGCTTCATAAGAGATACAGGACATTGCATGACTGTAGACGCAATTATACTTGAATACGGGACCGAAGTTTAGTTAGCTGAATAAAAATGCCCAGTTGGATTAATGCCAGACGGGAGCGATTGGAAAACGCAGTTAGCCAGTATTAAGCGAGAAAAACATGCGCTGTTTCGCGTGATTTCTGTTGAGTGCAACTGCGCATGCGCTCACAATAACTCCTTCGTCGTCGTCGTCATCGTCGTCGTCGTCGTTGTAAATGATCAATCTGCCATGTCGTTGCACATGGATGGCGGCGCTTCGACGACTTGCATCGTCGATTCGAAAGCCGTTTCAGAGCTCGTCGAATCGAAACCGTGTCGACATTCACGGCATCATCATCATCATCATCATCATCATCATCATCATCATCATCATCATCATCATCATCATCATCATCATCATCATCATCATCATCATCATCAAAATCGATCACTCATCATCATCATCATCATCATCATCCATCATCATTATCATTATCATCAGCAGCAAACAGCGAGCCGCAGATATTAAAACGAGGGACTCTATATAATTAAACCCTCCACTCGGCCTTTGCAAACAGCGATGAAGGATATTGCACGGGTTGGGATATCACGGCCCTCTTGTGGCGAAGAATCCGCCTCCATCAACGAACGAGTTTCGCCGTCGTTTGACGCTCACGTGCCGGGGTGGAGGCGGGGGGGCGAGGGGCGGGCTTTGCGATAAATATCAGACGAAGCCGAATCAGACCGTTGACGAGTTCAATCAGGGTGACTGTATGAGCGAGCGAAGTGGCCTGCTCGTCTGAGCGCGAGCTTGCAGAAGAATAGCGTGGGATTGCCGACGTCACCAACGAGCGCACACATTGTAACGCGAACGCGTTTCTAAAACTTCGTCGTTTCAACCGATTGTAATTGTCTGACGAAAGATCGATTATTCAAAAGCTGATAGGCCTACATTAAATTCAGTATAGGCTATAGACGTCATCAGTACAGGATATCGACGTCAGTATCATAATTTTTACGGCCATAATTTATGCAAACGATGCGGGAAGCAAGAATTTATTATTTATGAGATTTTGAGATTTGTTTGAAATGCTATCGAACTTTGACGGAAGAAGCCATAGAAAAGATGTTGAAAATATAAAAATGAAAATTTAAAAGAACTTTTAAAATGCCTTAATGATCCACATCAATCCATTATAGTTATAATTTGGGTCTAAAACGGCTACCATTATATATATATATATATATATATATATATATATATATATATATATAAGTGGCGAATCCAGGATTTTAGGATTTTGGACCAGGGGTCAAATTTAAGAAAAATCAGAACAAATTCGCCAATTCTTTATAACATTACACTACAGCTCACATGAAATGATTGAAATCAATATCAACGCTGGAATATGTGAAAGTAGAACTCTAGGAACATTTTCAATGTTTTAAATAAAAATAAATGCATTTATGTTTTAAGCATTTATGTACAAAGCAATTAATAATACAGCAATTAATTATTTATGGACATTGAGACTACTTATTTGTACCTACTACACCAACTGTTTAGACAGTTTAGGCTACGTCTGTTCTTCATTTTAGTAATTGTCAACTACACTGCTGGAATTTGAATTTTCAGAAAATTCTTTTTCAATTGTTAGTAATGTATATTCCGACAATCGGATCTCATTCATAGTTGAGCGTGAGCGTATGCAGCTTTTTATTTGCCTTAGTCTGCCAATTAAGACTCTGTTCAGCCGATGCACTGCTGACAGGCAAAACGTTATAGCCTATACTCTGTAAAGGTTTGCCAAGTTTGGAAAAACCTCGCTCATTTCATGAATTTCTATAAAATGTAAACGTCAAAGATTTTAAGAACTTCTGAAATTACAGTATCTTTCAGCATCTACTTGTACAATTGACAAAACTATTTAAATTCTGATAGTAAAATAATCCTCTCTTTATCTGTGTCTGATTTGTACATATCTGCCAACTCGGATAACGCTTCTTCACATTCATTGAAAGGTTTCTGAACAAAACATTTCGAGTCTAGAACTTTAAATTCCTGCACAACCGTTGTGAAGTCTCTGAGACGTTCTTCTAGTTGATTTGAAAATGTATTTAAGTAAGTTTATAATGTATAGCCTATCTATTTTAAATCTCAACCCTGTTTCTTCAAGAACCGACTCACGGACCAATTCATCAAAAAATTTCTTTTGAAGTCGTTTCTCAACAAACATTTTATGCCCTCCAAATTTATTAGAAAGCTCGATAGTACTGTATCTAGGGGCGTAGCGACGGGGTATATCGGTATATATACCCCCAAATCAGTCTATCTTGAAGTTTTTTATGTGATTTATATGTGGTTATATGTGGTTTATATGGTTTATGTGGTTTAGTGTTAAGATTTATACCCACCCAAAATATCTATACTCTCCCAAATCAAATTCCTGGCTACGCCCCTGATAGTATCATGCACGTTGAAGATTGCCAGAAATGATATCCTCCCTCGTTTCTAGTATTCCACTGTTGCGAGATTTGATAAAATTTTGATGCAAATTTAAACACGTTGTTAACAATAATTTAACAAAACTGAAACCAGAGATTTAATATATAGGCCTATAGGCATAACTATAGACGGTAGACTGCTAGTTTCGACCAATCTGACCACGTCATCAGAAGATAGCAAATACAGTCTGTGTGAAAGTCGCTCAGACGCAGTGTTTTATCCAGACTCCAGGCCTTTGGGGGAAATTGAGGCTTTTGGTTGGAGGGGGAAAAGACACAATTCAATGCAAAATTTGTGTAAGTGCTGGGATTTCTTTAGGTGGTAAAATTTTGAGGTTGGGAGGAGGGGGAAATCTCCCCTCCTAACAGGCCTGGATAAAACACTGCTCAGACGTATAATTGTGCAAAGAGATACTTTGTCAGCGTGATTTCAATTTTCAAATAATTTAGCACACAATAAAAAAAACGCAATTATAGTAATTATCTATTTTAAAACATATTACATTTTTTAAAAACAGGCCACTTTATTTACAAAATCAGGTCAGGGGATCAGCTAAACCCCTCCCCCTCCTCTCGCTGGATCCGCTTTATATATATATATATATATATATATATATATATATATATAAACGGGATTATATATATACATATATATATACATGTATATATATGCTTATACTTTGCTGATTGTATTGCTAGAATTTGTCTGAGGACATGTAGAGACTGACGAGATGGGCAGTGATAGTGGCTGGGCCAGTTTCTCAAACTTTTTCGTCTCGGCACACTAGAAAATACGCGAAGACATCGGCGTACACTTGAAAAGAAGTCTCAATTTTTTTTGCTGATGAAGGCATCAAGGCCTTCGATCAGTGTTTTCGGGGAGGAAAATTGCCCTATTAATTTACTTACAGTTCAGTTGATTTCCCCGGAGTCCAGGAGTCTAGATTAAACACTGCCTTCCTTGTAGCGAACATCAGTATGGTATAATAGGCATGTTTGATGCTGCTTCACAGAGCTGTGAAAGAAGTCAAGATTTAAGTGGTCAGGATTTTATAAGTTCACAACTTGAATAGCTTGGTTCAGAACAGACTGCAAGTCCTCTCTGCCGGTACACAGCCGCTGGCAGATATGACCCCCTTAAGTGCCAGAAACCAGACACCGGGCAGGGGTTGTATCTTAATGGCTGGCCGTCCCACGTAGTCTTAACTGCGAATTCACAACCCCTCCCCAAACCAGCATCCTCTCGTATACCAAGGGGTTTGGGCGATGGTGCAACCCAGTGGCGAATTATCAAACTCTAGATTCATCAGACTCGTCGGTGACGCTACGACCTTCACTGGCTATGCGTACAAGATAGAATGTTGAAGGGATCTGAGACATTTAAAACATTGACATTTTAATTTAACAAACTTTCAAAAAATCCCACGGCACACCTGATAATCTCGCTAGCACACTAGTGCCGCTGTTAGTCATGTAGTAGGCGGTATAGGCCTATACTGTGTGAAGTTGTGTTTAGTTTATTAGTTTATTAGTTCAGTTGATTTGTGTTACTGGTTGTATGCGTTCTGTTTGATGCTGTGCTTGTGACGAAAATAAAGATTTTTATATACATAATACATGTATTTGCAGTGGCGGCTCCAGGATTTGGCAAGGGGGTGGCCGTTGGGGTGGCATTGGGGTGGCAACAGTGTTTAATCTAGACTCCTGGATTCCGGGGAGGGAACTGAAAAAGCCGGGGGGGGAACTGACAAAGCCGGAGGGGGGATTCTGCTAGGGGACGCTGTTAGTCCATGTAGTATTCCAAAATTTCCAGGGGAATTTGAAATTTCAGGGAGGGCAATTCCCCTGAACGCAGCCTAGATTAAACACTGGGTGGCAACTTTTAATCATCCAACCATTTGTTGTTATGTGCCTATTTAGCATTAAGTCCCAACAGGGGCACTAAGGCACTCAATAGGGGCATATATATATATATATGTGTATATGGACCTAAACTGTCGCCCTATTATATATATATATATATATATATATATATATATATATATATATATAGTACTGAAAAACCACTAAAGTTTTAAAGTTACTCTCAACATTTAATAACCCAGTTTTCCTAGATAACTTCTGAATCTATTTATTGCTTCAACAATAATGTCATTGTTGAATGTCTTTTCACGAATTTCCTTATACGATTGCCAGATAAAGGAAAATGCTTGATCCGACGTCACTATGGATGGATCGCCGCAGTCGAAGTTATGTTGCGTCGTAGCCTAAAGTCTAAAAAGCGTTACTGTGTGTTCCGTTTTTCCTGCAATTAGAATATTATGCAGTAACGCCAGATCATCTGGACCTGTGATGACTTGATGACTCAGCATGATATCGAACGTGATAGCATGGACCCGCTGTGGCTTTGACCATATT
The DNA here is from genome assembly GCA_018105865.1 of Metaphire vulgaris. Lineage (NCBI taxonomy): Eukaryota > Metazoa > Annelida > Clitellata > Crassiclitellata > Megascolecidae > Metaphire > Metaphire vulgaris. Next base: position 10,180,858 of record CM030847.1, on the reverse strand, counting down.
CCGTGTACATAAATTGAGTCTGCTCTATCTCGTACACGAAACCGGGGGGGAAGTCATATTTATAGGCAAATTAGGCGATCGCGAACGTATATGGCACCATATCCTATCCACGATATTAAGGGACAACGAAATAGATTTTTAAAATGCGCAATATAGATAGCAACTATCTGGAATTCATACAACAAACCAACTTCCAAGCTATATCCCTACTAACCCCATAGCATACAATGTATGTGTACATGTACAGTATGTAGCAAAATTACTGTGCCATTGTCTTATTGGACTCGTGGATACAGTTGTCACAGAGTGGTTTAGTCGATGGATTATTACGAAAACGACGACGACGACGACGATGATGATGATGATGATGATGATGATGACGATGATGAACAGCGCAGATGTTGAGGATGTCTGTTCAGGAGATGACAACCAGTGGCGTCGCCAGAAATTTTTAGTTGGGGGGCAAAAGGGGGCTGGCGTGTCAGATTCCTTACCCACCCCCTACCCCTTCAGAAAAAAACTTTCTCACCGGATTTGCGCGAATCTGGTAGGTGATCTGGGGCAGGTTGGGGGGCAGTTGCTCCATTTGCCCCCCCGTGGCGACGCTAATGATGACAACAACTCGTGTTTCAGATGAGTCTAGTGTTTGAAAATTGGAATTTGATAAGCGACAATGCTAGTTATTACTTATTGGTCTGCTGATCCGAGCATTATTTTTCTCTCTTTATTTAATCACAGTCAGCTTTCGACTGAGAGGAGAAAACTGAATCCTGAATTGTAAAAAATAGCCTTGGTCTTCATCTCCGTCACCTGGTTCATAGATGTAAAAACGTGTTTTATGTTTTTTATTTTTTCTAAAATTTTTAAAAAGTTCCTTATGCTTATTTCCTGCATTTTTATCTAAATGTCTTAGTCCTTCCTTATTTTACAAATTTATATAAACTGAAACTTAGAAACTGAAATTATTTTAAATCAGTTAACATCCTGAAAATTTCCCGAACTGAAACTTTTATGAAATCAACCCTCTGATTCTGAGCTGAAATATCACTGATTCAGGCTCATCTTCTTGGTGATGCTGCAGGACTAATGTTTCAAGGACAAGGAATCACATATTCAAGTCAGTCGAATTTATTTCAATATCCGTCAAATGTGACGCGTGTATGGATGGTAAACAAAGGACTGTAAACGAGGTCAATGTTTTTTAATGTTTTTTATATTTTTCTAAAAACATGTTTTTCATGTTTTTTATTTTAATATTTATGTTTTTTTTACATCTATGACCTGGTTTGATATACACTTTCGTTGACTGATGATAGATAGATCTCCGATATGATAATATCATAAGTCTTTCGAAGACTGACTTTAATCAAATGTCCCTCATACGACTGAATCACCGACTTTCGATGCTTTGATGCAATTTATTGAATTCAAAAATCAAATCACAATAATTCTAATCAATATAATGCCTCTAAGTTTTACATCAGAAGAATAATTTGCAAGACAATTACAGTATTACTCACACATACAGGGCACGATTTGTAACGGGGAAGGGGATTTCCCCCACTGCCCAACAGCATCCCCCTACTGCTACATCCCTCCACCATTACATCCCCCCACTGCTACACTTCCCCAACAACCACGTCCCCTCCAAGCTCAACATATCCCCCCCCCACTGCTCCAGGTCACAAATCGCACCCTGCTCGCATATCTACATGACTAGACGAATATCACATGTAGTTTCACGCAAATTACGTAAGCAACGACGACTAGCCTATACGACGACTAGACGACAATATCACCAGTGGCGGCTCTAGGATTTGACAAGTGGGGGGCCGTTTACAACTTAATCATGACCATTTGTTGTTTAATGTATGTAGCATTACGGGGGCCACTGGACGACTCTCAATAGGGGCACGGGCCCCTGGAACCAAAACTGGTGAGAACCAAAATTAAAATGGACTTCTAAATCTGATTAAATTGAACTTTCAAGTGGACTGTTCGCAAAAATAGGTGCTGTCGTCATAGGCGCCGTTTTCCTAGAAAAGCTATAGCGGGCGAAACGTGTCAATTCTCCCGAGGTTTGAACATCTTTTTAGTAAAGGAGAACATAATTATTAGTATTAAAAATTGCGGTCTGTCTTTGACCATCAGCGTTCCAGGCAGGAATATTTTTACACCCCCTAATAACCCCTTCCAAACCCCCTCCCAATTTGAGACCGACACCCCAACACCCTCCCCAAATCTCAGCTACCCCTATGGGATGACTTTTTCTTTGCTTGTCAGGCTTTTTGGCAGGGGACCCCAGAATTTACGGACACCCCTCAAATTGATGATCCTAGAAATAACCCTGGTTCCAGGATCGGAGAGAAATTATTTTTAGTCCAGTCACTTCCTTCTTTCTCGTTTCCGCAAACGACGTTATAAATATCATACAGAAGTATACAGTAAATTCAAGAATTCCGTGAAATAGTGCCAATGAACAGCTGGATTCGAAAGAGAAACGATCGTCAAATGTCAACATTAGCGTCGCCACGGGGGGCAAATGGGGGAATTGCCCCCAACCTGCCCCAGACCACCTACCAGATTCGCGCAGTTCCGGTGAGAAAGTTTTCTGCGGAGGGTGGGTGTGGGGCGAGGGTAAGGAATCTGACACGTCAGCCCCCTTTTGCCCCCCAGCCCAAAATTCCTGGCGACGCCACTGAATGTTAACGACATGTTAGGGGTTCGAGTGACAGCGATTTTGTTACTTGCACTCATCACGAACAGTAACTATACTTTACTGCATGCAACTACTTCTAGAAATTACTAATACGATCACGATTGCTATTGCATATGTAGGCCTAGCTCTGGTTACACGCTTGAAATGTTAGCTTTTAAGTGGAGAAATCGAATGATATTCGTCTAGCCTTAAACACGACATTACAAATAAATAGATCACATACAATATCACGTTTACAACAGTTATTCCTCGCCTTTCGACAAGCTGTCAATGAATTACAACTAGCACCTATAATTATTTGAACCTTATATGCACGACCATCGTGTATAGTCCAATAATATAATTGGTGTCGGTACATTTTAAAATGCGATTATTGTGGTGTTCTAAACTGTTCTGCGTGTCTCTTTTTTCTGACGATACGCTCTGGCAGTGGCGTAGCCAGGATTTCCGAAGGGGGGTTGAAAAAAGTTCGTCGATAACCGCCAAGGGGGGTTTCACCCCTCCAAATCGCCAAAAATCGCTTCAAAAAACAAAAATTGCATGGAAATGCATCAAAAAAATTTTTCCCGCCGTCTAAGGGGGGTTTAACCCCCAACTCCCCGTGGCTACGCCACTGCGCTCTTGTCAGGATTGTATCCAAAGAGACAAGAACTGCCAACATAACGCTTTCTTAAATTATATATATATATGTATAATTGTATATATATATATATTAAGTAATTAACAAGAAACACGTCGACAAGATTATACTATAATCTCATCAGTATACTGTACACAGTATGCTGTCGCTATTGTACGACAGGGCCGTCCATAAAGTACAGTGTATGTCACGCTTTTTTTGACAGTTGTTGACCCATCCCCTGTCACAACCTGTCACAAATCTCGGACAACCCTAAACGTACGTCAAAATCTCGTCGGACCCCCATGGTGCACACAATTAAAGCGTATCCCATAAATAATTACGTCACGCAGCTAGGATTTCTGTTTATTAACATATTCGAGTTTTTCTCGTTCAAATTTCACTAGCTGAACGGATGTTCAACTTCCGGCAATAATAACGAATGTAATCGAGTCCTAGAATTTTATTTATCTGGAGCAAAAAGTGTTAATGAGGAAACAATCACCTTTTCAAACGCTTTTACTGTACCGCCTATGAGGCATATTTAAAGTTTTCTATATGATTCAATGAATCGTCAACATTTGCGTACCTCTGATCACAAATGTTATAGACGAGGGCGACTGTGTGCGTATAGATTGCGTCCGCACTCCGCATATGTTGCATGGGTAAGTAATATTTAACCCGTGGCGGCCATTTTTTCGTAGATCTCTTTCTCTTTCTCTCTCTCTCTCTCTCTCTCTCTCTCTCTCTCTCTCTGTCCTGTATTCGAATGGTCTCAGATGCTGCAACTGATTTCCGCGTATCTGGATCGCCAATACGATCTGTCCGAAGCCATGCCATCCAGATCCATCGGTCGGACATCACATTTCTTCAGATTGGCTTTCAGGACATCATTGTAGCGCTTTTTCTGCCCGCCAAGATGCCAGTCACGGCGGTCCTTGGTCCTCTTCTGTCGCACTTTCTTAGACTCCTCCCCTCGGACGTGACGTACTTTATGGACGGCCCCCAAAATCAGTGTTCGATTTTCCGGATGGCGTGGTGGGGCTTAACCTCTTCTTGTCGAAGTGAAGGTGATTTTTTTCAACTGGCCGACAACCCCAAGAAAGATCAAATGCTTTGGATATATATATATATATATATATATATATATATATATATATATATATAGAGAGAGAGAGAGAGAGAGAGAGAGAATAGAGAGCAACAATACTGCTTTTCTGAAAAAAGCAGGGTAAATTACTCTTCAATAATTTGCCATCAAGAATGACAAACAGATATCAGAAAATATCTTACTTCATGTTAGTGCTAAAACTTTTGAGAAGATAATGTTCAATGGAATGCTGTGAGTCGCAGTGGAAGTCGATGGATAATGAAGCAATTTGCTTCAATCAAGAAACCATATCATTGCCGTTTAGACGGCGGCGACGACGGCGGCGGCGACGGCGGTTCGGAATCTACATTAGTGTCTTGAATCAATTCCTTCTGCATTGGGTTTGTGTTATCCTCGTCTGAACTATTGTCGTTTCGAAAAGCCACTCCCTTCGTTCCAGCCTCAGCATCTCTAGAAGCGGTTTCTTCGGATGATGATGATGATGGCTCCGTACCCTCGAGACAACCTGGTCGCTTGTGGAAAACGGCTGCAGCGCCTCTGTCGGCGACGATTTAGATTCTTCCTCTTTCTCCTCGCTTTCTGCGGGGCTGGTTTCATTAGTCAAGCCCGTCACCGACCCATAGTTCTTCTTCCGTCTTTCTTCCGCATCGTCGTCGATCAGTTGTTGTTTGTCGCTTTCGGCTTTTTTCAGATTGCAGGCGAGAACCGAAAGCACCAGCAGAAGCAGCAGGAACACCACCGCGTCTGCGATGAAGACAAGACCCGGAAAGATGGAAACGGTCGCCTGGTAGACGCTGGTGAAGATGATCGACCCGAGAAAGCTGGAGAACGTCTCTCCGCACGACAGCAGCGAGAACGTCTTACCCATCTCGTCCTCCTCCACCGACTTGCTGATCAGAGACTTGGCGCACGAGACGATCAGAGCGCTCGGACCGCCGACGGCCACCGAAAGAAAGACCATCCACGTCTCGGTGCTGAACGCGATGGCAAAAAGGCGGGCGATCTTGAAGACGACCCCGACTATGACGAGCGTGACGTCGTTGAGATGCAACAGCTGGATGAGACACGGAAGCAGAATGGCGGATGCGAGACCGAACAGGGCGTAGTCGGTGGCGAGGAGGTACCCGTAGAGCGACCGACGCCAGCGCAGCGGCGCTTTCTCGGTGAAGAGCAGCGTGATGTCCACCTCGCCCGACTTGCACGTCTGCTGGACGATGATCGTCGTGAACATGAAGAGGATCAGGCGACGACTCGGACGCGACCGGAGGAGCACGTCCACCGACTCCTTCAGGAGTTTCCAGCGAAACGGAATCCGGCACTTCCACCGCGGCCGTTGCTCGTCGACGTCGGCGGCGGCGTCGGCGGACTGCTCCGGATCGTGGACGCACAGCGCCGCCGAAGAGTCGGACTTGCAGACGGGCACGCTCTCCTTCATGAACAGAACGGTGACGAAGACGCAGGCGCAGTTGAAGACGATCACGAGGCAGAAGATCACCTCGAACCCGGCGCCCTCGAGCACCGCCCCGGCGAGCAGCGACCCGACGAAGTAGCCGAAGTGGTTCATCGACAGCAGCTTGCCCAGCTGGCGCGTCCGCGTCTCTTCGCTGCTGATGTCCGACACGTGACTGTGCAGCGCCATCGTCATGATCGCCGACTTGCCGAACATGCCGCGTACCGCCGCGCCGACGAAGACGAGCGGCAGCAGCGGAACGCCGCGTTCGTCGGGGATCATGCTCGTCAGGAAGAAGAGAACGGCCACGATCGTCCCGAACGACGACAGCACGACCGGCATCTTTCGCCCGATGCGGTCGCTCCAGGCGCCGCAGAAGAGACCGACGAAGACGACCGGGAGGTTGAGTATCAGCTTGTAGACCATGAAGTACCTGGCCGCCAGGCGCTGGACCATGTTCTCGCTTTCCGGGAACTTGTGCAGGTTGTTGCAGGTGGTCTCGTTCGAGAACTCCTGGATGCAGATCGCCTGGTAGATGTACAGGCGTATCGAAGGCTCGAGAAGAGCCTCGCCGATTTTGAACAGGAAGAATATGGACTCGGCGACGAAATGAGCCGGAGAGCAGGCAGCGGCCACTGCCTCGAAGGGCTTGAAAGGCATTTCGACGCTGTATTCAGCAAGACGAATGCAGTGAATTCACAGGCTTCTATAGAACAACCAAAAGCTGGGCTCATTAATGTGAAATAAGCAGAGTAATTCTAGTTCATTTATTATGAACGATATGTGAATGATTTCAATATACAAATCTCAGTAGGGGCCTAAGTAAGGATACTAGATTAAAATACAACAGTGGTTTTCTATACAGGCGCCCTTCTGAACCACTGCAGCACAACAGTTATTAGCTTATTATTATTATTATTTATTATCAACATCATCGCTCAGCAAACATATCTTAAAATAGCTTATGGGAAACATTAAAAAGTTTATCAGCCAGGCAATAGTCAACATCCAAAGGGCAGCGAGGCTAGGTTGTTACCAGCCCATGGTCCGGAAATGATTCTAAGAAAACAGGAAGGATTTAAGAATTTGACCTGAAGATTCGAGGAGATGGTTCAGGATCTTATAGGAAACGGGGACTCAGATTTTATTGTTTGAAAGTGTCCAAGTGTCCGCTGGGGAAGCTGGGATCGAGTTCCAGAGTTCAGGTGCAGCAACGAGAAGGCACAAATTGCAAACCTTCAGGGATGACTGATTTAGCGGGCGTGACAGAGTGAGATGAGATGACGAACGTGATGCCACGTCGAGGAGGCTGAGGGGTTAATAGTGATCTAAGGTAGACAGGTTTTGATGACTGAAGTGAGCTATGTGTAAGTGTTATTATCTTATATTGGATACGTTCTGTTATTTTAACCTCCAATGTAATGATTTTCGTATGGGTGAAATATGGGAGAATTTAGGTGACATAGTAACAACGAGCTAAAGCATTTTTGTATTGATTGCAATTTGTTGATGGAGGCTTTGGGAAGGTTATAGTAGAGGAGTTACAGTAATCTAATTTGGAGTGGACTATAGAGGTGGCGATTGTGGACGCAGTCTTAATATCAAGACAAGGCCTACTATAGGATACTAGATTGGAAGGTACAACAGTGGTTTTCACACAGGGCAAACCCTCCTGAACCACTGTAAACTTTATTATTATTACTAGAAAGATGCTCGCTTCGCTCGCGCTCACGGTGCAGGATATAAAACCCAATCATTGAATTCATGCTGAACAACGTTTCAATGATGTACATACGCCACCTAGCCAAGCTCTGCGCCACGTAATAATTAGGCCTATGTACGTTCTCGTTTTCTTCTGGCTGCCAATGCTCTTGATGAATTTCCACCACGACTCGCCATTACTATTTATAATCAATTCGATTGCGCAACGTTCGTGCCAAGGTCTGCGCCACGTAATGATTAGGCCTATGTACGTTAAAATCATGCAACTGTGACCATTTGTGACGCTGTACACGTATTTTTTGTGTACGCTAAAATGTATTTTAAAATTGCGCAAAGTTCCTGAACCTACGAACAATTGTTACCAATAGCAACGTCGTCGCACGCCCACCCCTCTGACGCTGCAATGACTCGACTAAACCGTGCTAAAAAGTACGATCAATTGTTACCAATAGCAACGTCGTCTTCGAACATCGCCTGCACCAACGCATCGCGACGTAAGATATTGACTAAACCGTCTACCAATAGTCAACCAATGAGAACGCTTGAAGGTAACAGACATACAGAATAAGGATTTTAATATTATAGATTATTATTATTATTATTATTATTATTATTATTATTATTATTATTATTATTATTATTATTATTATCATCATCATCATCAAACATATCATATGTTCACACTCTTTAAATTACATAAAACATTTAAAAGTTTATTAGACACCAGAGACAGCAATGGGTCACTCAAAATGACCCATGACTCATGTGATCCACCTTAACCTTTGACCAAAAACCCATGAGTCCGGAAAATTTAGATATCTATTGTACCTTTTCAAACCCCTCAATCCATGTCAAGAATTTGATCAAGAGTGACGTCATCTATACGGTCTGCAAAACACGGATCTTAAGACAATAATAATTGTGAGAATACTGTGTGTATACAGCTGTTTGGTTGACATGTAGCGTGTTCCTAAAATTTCTCCGCTGATTTCGTTGATTGCTTTTATGAATTACAACGTTGCTGGCTTGTTGTACTGTAACGAAACCCCAGCTCTGGGATCAAATATGTTACGACCCGGCGAGTGGCCTGTTCTTGCCAAAGTTGTCCTCTCAACCGGCCTACGAGTCTTTCAACAATAATAGTGTTTATTGGACCTTTCTCCAGGATGCCACGTCCAAACACTATCGGGGTATTCTTGGCACGTAGCCTATTGGGTCCCTAGCTTTTGGCTAGGTCACCTGAATTAGCTAACTCCTTGCACCCTTAACTATACTTCTAGCACCTTTCCTGTATCTCCTTTCTAGCTTCAGTGCACCCTTTCTAGTGCTGCTCGTTCATTTCTCACACCCTCCTGAAGTGTCGATCCTCCATACTCAACATGGAACGCGTCGCGGAGATTTTACTTTTGACGGGCACAACCCTGCCCTCGGGTCCTGCTTTCGCAGTAAATCAGCTATTCCATATAAAGGAATCACTTATTCTAACACATAGTCCATCAAGGCTTACCCTGATGACTATCCGCCACTGGCACACTCTCTAGAAGCTCACTCTCACGTGTGCTCACTGTTACGTGTGCTCGCTCTGTCCCTTTCTTTTTTCTCTATTGCTAATGCCTTATTTAAGTCCATTGACCCTCCTTAACGGTGGTGTGCTTAAGTCACATGCTGATTCGAAATATACGATTTCTGCAGCAAATGAGAATCAATATATTCAAGAATATTAATTCTCGCATGCAGGCCAACTAATGGGCCGAAAGTAGTCTATGTTTTTTTTATTAATGACATCTTCTGCATTAAATTATTATTATTATTATTGCTCAGCTCCGTATGAGACCGAAATGACTTTTCCATTAGCTAGGAATTGATCGATAACACTCGGCTTGAAAGCCTTACAAATGCGGCCGACGGCGTCTCTTTCTTCGATGCGCTGTTGCCTCCGGCATTCAATATAACTAGCTTTTAGAAATAATTCTCTAAGACGTGCCATACAACTGAATGAATGACAGGAAAACCAGCAGGAGGATAGAGCCTTAATTAGAATCTTTTGATGGTGAAATGCATGCCTTAGAGTTTTTTATGACATTTTATATAAGACTAGCTGTTTACCCGTCGAAAGTGACGGGGAGGAGTTTGACATTCATTTTATTTTTGCACAATTTTATTTCTATATCGCAATAATTAATTATTAACACATATTTTTAAATCGTTAAAGATGTCAGCTGAACCATTCAATTTTTAATTCATTAATTCACGAATAACAAAATTTTGTTAAACACGTGTTTATCGCTTAAAATTTTTCCGTGCTTGAAGGAATTGTTAATTATTATTCTTAAAATGTCATTGTTACAACACCTGTTTAGGGCAACGTACAGCTGTCTGTGCATAGGCTCCGCTTTGATAAAAGAGTCTACGTCCCAATGGAGGATTTAGAAATTTTCGTTCCTCACAGGAACTGAGCCCCCAATTTTGTTATGTAAGTAATGGACAACCCTAAATTGCTCTTGGAAGTTGGTTACATGTTGTAACTGGCTTCATTTTGCCACCCTGAATTCAGGTATTTCCTGGGTGCGATTTGTGAACTGGAGCAGTGGGAGGATATGTCGAGCTTGGGGAGATGTAGTTGTTGGGGAAGTGTAACAGTGGGGGATGTAGTGGTGGGAGATGTAGCAGTAGAGGGATGCAGTTGGGCAGTGGGGGAATCCCCTTCCCTACAAATCGCGCCCTGGGTATTTCTGAAACACGGATTTCTGATTTGTCTACGACCTACATAGGCCTACAATAAATTTGACACCAGTGGTGACAATTAATTTTTGATCCAATTTTGACAAACTGGTCACATGCTGCCTATTTCCAATGCTATAAGCGCATGCAGATTATTTAGGACTAACTGCTCTCCATTTTTGGTTATTTATTGAAGTAAGTAAAAAATCTCGTAAGTTTGTACATCGTAGATTCTGAATAGCATTAATGTGCTAAAAATCGTCAAGGTTGGCTTTGTGGTTCTATTTACTCAGCTAATAAAATCCCAGATGATATGCGCAATGGTTCGTTATTGTGCCGATCAAATATTTAATCACCGATTTCACAACAGTACTAAATCGTAATAATCGATACCGTCCGTCTGTCGTTACAAGGTCCTTCCTCTACTTTAACCACGTCGTGCGTTTAGTTTTGTGTTTAAGGGACTGTCCATTAATTATGTCAACAATTTTGGGGCAATTTTTGACCCCCTCCCCTTGTCAACAACTGTCAACTTTCAGTGACCCCTATATAATTATGTCAAAACCTTTTGACACCCCCTCCACTAAGATCAGAGACGGGTCTACCTCAGTGTTTATTCTAGCCACCTTGACATGGGGGGAGTTTGAAATGTTTGGGGGAACAAGATTTGTCTCTCCACGCTTTTGGGAGGGAGAATTTCCATCCCCAAGCCAACATATACACATTTTTGTTGGGTGGGGGGAATTTTAAAACTTGGGGGAATCCCCCAAAAAAAAAACCAGGCCTAGAATAAACATTGGGTCTCCCTAAAAAGTTTAGAAGGTTATTATTTTTGCGGCGATAACCATTTTAACCCTTTCTTTTGTTCATCAAGTGTCATAATGTGGTGGTGATGACCTTGTTTGCTTGTCAGGCTTTTTCCGTTGTAATATATAGTATTACATGAAATTTCATTTTTTCATTTGTAAAAAATGAAATTGTTGACGTTAACTTCTCTTGACCCCCTTCCCCCTGTCAACTACTGTCAAACTTTTTCAAACCCCCTCCCGCTATTTTGTTGACGTAATTAATGGACAGCCCCTTATCCAGTGATTCTCAATCTGTGGTCCGCGGACCACAAGTGGTCGGCGAGAGGTAGTCTTGTGGTCCGCGGCGAAGTCTGAAAAGCGTAAATAAAAATTGGACATGTAGGCCTATATTTTCCGTGTGAAAAACCCTGAAATGTGCGACGAACAAAACAAGGTCATCAGCACAAAAAGTAACCGGCACATTTTGTGTGTATTCTGTGCATTTTCAACGTGAAAAAGTCTGACAAGCAAAAAGAACAAAAGATCATTGCCGTTTTAGGAGAAGATGACTGCTCAATTTATCAAGTGGTCCGCGAGAAATTGTTGAACTTCAAAAGTGGTCCGCGAAGCAAAGAGGGTTGAAAACCACTGAACTTATCTAATATGATGAACTTGAAAATAATATAACCAACAGAAACCTAAGGCCAGTGTTTTATCCAGGCCTGTTAGGGGAATTAAATTTCTTCCCTCAAAACCTCAAAATTCCCCCTCCCCACCCAAAAAAACCCAGCACTGAAAATGTTTGCACTGAACCGTGCCTCTTTCTCTCCAACAAGGTCGCCCCCACCCCCAAATGACTGGAGTCTGGATAAAACACTGCGTAGGGCTCGTTGAATTACATTCAACGACTTTATTTCCGTTGAAATTTAAGGCACGGAGAATCGACCAGCCCATGAGACTTTGACACAATTTCCATGTATATTTCAAATGATCACTAAGCGGTATTCGTCTTATAGTGGCGGCGTTCGTCTTCTAGTGACGCCCACTTTTGATTTTTATCGAGAATCGATCTATCGATCGATTTTCGATAAAAATCAAAAGTGGGCGTCTGATTGAAAATGGAATTTGAAACAGAAATTTGCAAACTAAGCGTTTCTTCCACGCTAGCCTTAAGTCTATGCGCCACTGATTGATGGTATTGTGGATCCAATTATTTAGCTTTTTTATCAACTGGCGCTATACATTTTAGAACAAATTCTCGATCTCCCATTTTGTTTACTCTTGTTTCAACAGCGTACCTATGTTCTTCTGGATCGGTCAATCAATCATCGTAACTTTTCGCCCATTGTTTGTATATTTTGTTTATGCTTTATATATATATATATATATATATATATATATATATATATATATATATATATATATATAGTGACTATCATTGTGCTCGTCAATAAATAATTTCCGACCCGAATTATGCTAAGCTTATGCGATTTATCGTTTCTTTATTTAGTACAATATTTAGAATCTTCTGGTAGAGATTTAAAATGACTAGGCGTCAGGTCCATACGAAATGGGGGTGCAGAGGGTGCAGCCTCACCTCCTGGAAAAATAGGGGTGCAGCGCACCCCCTGGAAGACGAGGTTGGGGAGGGGTGCAGATCTGCACCCCTTGGAATTTTCGACTCAAAAATATATAGGAAATGACCTTTTTTGGCCTGTCGACTCAAAAATGTGACAACTAAACACCTCGCCTCGGAAAATCTGCACCCCTGCTAAAAATTCGTTCTGACCGTTCGTGCCTGTTGGGCGTGGATCTTCATCTGTTCAGATGAACTGCAACTTATCATTTATAATGACAGTCAAATACTTTAAGATAGTTTTCTTACTCTAAATTAATGTCAATGCTTCTCTTTGTTCGAAATGCATTCTGAAATTTCTAGCAAGTCCTAACATTGCTCAGAAGGAGAATTGCTTTTGGGGACATCCATAAATGACGTCACGCGATTTTGGCAGTTTTTTTACCTCTTCCCCCTCGTCACACGTCGTCACAAAAAGTCAGACTCCCTCAAATATGACGTACAACGCGTTAAACCCTTCCCCGCGTCATCTTGTCGTCTTTCCAATGTCAAAATTAATGTTTCGTTTGAAAATATTCATTATAATTATCATAGTTGAAACAATATTCAGAAACTTTTTCAAATTATTTTTTAAAATGAAGTGTAATAATTATAAGTGCAAAACACGTTCAATTTTGCGGTAACATAGCTTTTTGGTATTAATAAAAATATTTAGTATTACGTGACGTCACATTTCTTGAAACACCCATTCCCCGTCGTCACAAATCGTCACAGATGTCACAGATGTTTGAATCCCCTCCCTCCCTCTTACTGTAAGTGTGTGACGTCAATTATGGATGGTCTTTTTTTGAAACTATGCAAAGTTATGCGCTCGTTAAATGCTTTCTCGTCTAGGAATGATCTATTATCATATTTAGGCAACTTAAATTTCCGATATTCCGCTGTATAAATTAAGAAATCTTGCAATCTGGAACAAGCGGCTGAAATGCGAAGCTATTGACAGCCTTATCTGCGCACCTGCTTATTGCTGCGCCGACAAGTTTTAATGTGCGAGCAGGTAGGCAGGTAGGCGAAGGTGATTTATAATCCAGTTCTCGCCTTCTATAGCGCCACTTCATATTATATTTAACTTATAATTTAAGCGTTAGACGATGGCGCGCCAAAACCCTTTCCGCATAAGAAACAAGTTATGTCCCGGGTAATTCCGAGTTGAAAGTTCATAATATTATGTCAACAGGGGCAGTTACACGTTGGGGATGACTGGAGATACATCCCCACCGAAATTTTTTTATTGTTTGTCAGCGTTTTTCAGGGTTTACCGGGTCCGATCTGCTACATGTCGCCGGGCTCCTGGGTGTAGATAGATAGATAGATAGATAGATAGATAGATAGATAGATAGATAGATAGATAGATAGATAGATAGATAGATAGATAGATAGATAGATAGACAGACAGACAGACAGACAGACAGATAGATAGATAGATAGATAGATAGATAGATAGATAGATAGATAGATAGATAGATAGATAGATAGAGATAGATAGATAGATAGATAGATAGATAGATAGATAGATAGATAGATAGATAGATAGAGACAGATAGATAGATAGATAGATAGATATAGATAATAGATTTATTGATAGATAGATAGATAGATAGATAGATAGATAGATAGATAGATAGATAGATAGATAGATAGATAGATAGATAGATAGATAGATAGATAGATAGATAAAGATAGATAGATAGATAGATAGATAGAAAGATAGGGAGATAGATAGATAGATAGATTAGATAGATAGATAGATAGATAGATAGATAGATAGATAGATAATAGATGTAGATAGATATAGATAATAGATAGATAGATAGATAGATAGATAGAACAATTAAAATATACTAGATCAATAGATAGATAGATAAATAGATAGATAGATAGATAGATAGATTATTTATAGATAGATTTAGATAGATAGATAGATAGATAGATAGATAAACATTTATTGGACCACCACATGAGATTTAGTAATATGTCGAAATATAACAAGTATGTAAAACGGGGAGTGTTCCAAAGGGACGCAGAGGGTTAACTCTGACCTGGATGACTTTATAACTATGTATAGTATGTAACTATGTAACTAGGGAACAATTAAAATATACTAGATCAATACAACAGTTAAACTATTATTTATACAAGGTTTTAGTGTTAATTAGCATTTCCAGGCAGATTTGGGCGATTTTCGGTCGAGAACAGGATTAACAGTTGCAGAATGTGACAAATTTAGCGAAGCAGAAAATTGTCTAATTAGCTTTCGGAAGGTTGTGAGACAGTATCGATTTCTGAAAATCGTTATATATATATATATATATATATATATATATATATATATATATAACGTCAGTAGTCTGTCTATTGCTAAGTGCTATTGTCCAGTCATTTACAGATTCCAGGAGGTTAGTACAGGTAGAATGTCGTTTAAGAAATCCGTGTTGATGCTTAATTATTAGGTTATTTCTTTGAAGGTGGTCTATAATGCGTCTGTTGATAATAGTTTCCATTACTCTGCAGCAGACACATGTGAACGATATCAGACGATAATTGTTGGGGTCGCACGTAGGGCCTTTTTAGCGAATGGAGTGACATTGGCATGTAGCCAAGCTTTCGGAAGGTTGTTGTCAAGCATGGAGCTATTGAATATGAACGCAAGCGGGTCACATAAGTCCGGAGCAAGAGTCCTGAGAAAGACACTTGGAAAGCCATCGGACCCAGATGAGTGTTTAGGCCTCAAGCTATATTTGGTTGAGATATCGTCTCCCTGCCCCGAGCATCCTCTGTCGCAACCATAGAAATTATGCTCATTGATGGCCTAAGTTAGTCAAATTCTTAAATTCTCTGCCTCACGTTGACCTTCCAGGTGCTCTCTCTAGGCTTCCATGACTCAACCCATCGTGGAGGACCAATTACTAATGTTCCAAACTTCGAACTACACAACGGAGCCAGGGCCATATTAAGGTGGGGCTGAGGGGGCTGTAACCCCCGGTCCATCATGAAAATAGGTCCACCGATTTTCGAGATAAGCTAAACATTTTAAATAATCTAACCGATTTTCGAGATAAGCTAAACATATAGCCTATAAACATATAGCTAAACATGTAGGCTCCCGGCCCATCATGAAAATAGGCCCACTGATTTTCGAGATAAATTTTTTTGCTTGTCAGCACGATTTTGAAAGAGATAAACTTTTCTTGTTTTTTCCTTGTCAGCACGATTTGGAAGGGAGATAACCTTTTTTGCTTGTCAGAGATTTTCAGTACAGGCGACGGCCTTTTTTTCTCAGCCCCAGGCCCACTCGGACCTTAATCCGGCCCTGAACGGAGCATATCGTCATGTGCAGTGCACAGCACAATCAGCATCATCAGAAGCAGCGGCGGCCCCAGGCATACAAAAAGCAGGGCTTGTAGGCCCTGCCGATTTTGGTCAGGCCCTGGCTTCGGCCCTGACAGACTAAATAATCTTCCCAATCGGTAAGTATTTTAAAAGCAATTCAACAGAAACGATCACTGTTCTTAAAGTGCCCACGAATGGTCAAAGAACAGCTGTGGTTGCGGGGAAGGGGTGTGTGAAGCATAGGCTATATGTGGCAAGTGCTGAAGACCGAATAGAAAAACTAATACTACCATTGACTGTAACTCAAACATCAACGAAGCAGAATCGTCCGCCTTTACGCAAGAATATATTATGTCACATGTAGTGGGAGAAAATACAGATATATCGGAAGAAGTTAATCAGTTTCAGACTATCACAACAAGACATTATTCACACACAGGGAAACAAAGGCCTGCTTCGCTCCGTTGATATGACTTTGGAGCAGTTAATTAAACAATCGGTTATCAAAAGAATGTGTCGTTTTTATTGCGCGAGGTATTGTTGCTACAATACTTAATCATTTTCTAAGCATTGATGCTGTAAAAGTTTTTCTGAGCGCTAAATAACTCATAAAGATTTATCATTAAAACTTTTATTTTATCTTAAATTTTATTCTAATTTATTAACCTTATCATTAGAAAATTAAAAAGAGGCAAACATCTGGTAAATGGAGCAAATTGTTATTTTTAAAATCAATAATAACCGTTTATTATTTTCCAAAAAATGCAATAGTATTTGAACATCATAGTAGTACTTTCAGTAAGGCTGCTAAGTTCATGATACATGATAGAAAGTTTACAATTAATGAAATAAAGTACAAAGATTATAGCCTTACTGATTTGACCAAAAAAATTACACAAAAATTTAATAAGAAAAGTCATGAGCATATAAATCAAGTTAATATCAAAAAGTTAAAGATAATGAAATCATTAATTAATTAAATGGTATATATTGAGAGAAAAGAAAACAGTAGCTCATAATTTCACAAAATAAGTCATAGGAAAATAAAAAGATCCAAAAGGGAAAAAATTCCCGCCAGTAGGTATCTTAGGGAGGAGTATTGAAAATTATATTTAAAGGTGGAAATGGTATCATAACAGACACAATAAAAATAAGATAATAAGGAGGTCAATAGTTTGATTTAACATTCACCTGATAAGATAAATATTATTTATTAATCTTTACTTTAAATAAATTTAAATTTACTATCATTTTTAGTGCAGTGGGAAGGCTATTCCAAATTCGGGGTCCAGAACATTTAATAGTGAAGATTCTAGTATTTGTGTGGACATAAGGAATGATAAATTTAAAATGATTTCTTATATTGTGTGAGTGTAATTTGTTAGTAAATGTAAAGAATTCATCCTTATAGAAAGTTAAAGGCAATAGATTATTGGCATATTTAAACATGAAAATAGCTGTTTGTTGTTTGTATATATTAGCAATCTTGAGTATATTCAAATTCAAGAATAAATTTGAGGTACTGCAGTATTGGTGTGGATTTCTTATTAGCCTAATGGCTTTATTTTGAAATTTTTGTATTTTGTCCGTAGTACATTTATAGTTGTTACTCCATATAATATTGCAATACGTTAAATATGGATGTATCAAAGTGTATTAGAGATTTAGTATAGCTTTTTTGTTTATAAACTTAGTAATATGCCTAACGATATTTAAATTTTTAGCCAGTTTATTTTCTAATAATTTTGTATGTTCTTTCGGGTTCAAATTTTGATTTATTATAATTCCAAGGAATTTGGTAGATGTTTTTTGAATTATTTGGATATTATTAATTTTAATTATCGGAATATCATTAGGTAATGGCTTACGAATAGAATGAAAAATGATAAAGTTCGTTTTATCAATATTTAGTAGTAATTTATTTTTGAAAAACCACGCTGAGATTTTGTTAAGTTCATCATTAATTTTATGTATTAGTTCATTGATATTACTGTGAGTAGGCTAGCAATATTTGTGTCATCGGCAAAGAGAAAGAATTTGAAAAAATTTGAGACATTTGGTAGATCATTTATAAATCTATAATAAAAAGATCCTTATCTGTTATGTCTCTCTGTTACCTTCAAGGGTGTTCTGATTGGTTGACTGTTGGTAGACGGTTTAGACCGTTTAAGTCTGCCTTACGTCGCGATGCGTTGGTGGGCGAGCGTTGACTATTGGTAGACGGTTTAGTCCACTTTTAATCGCGCGATGCGTTGGTGGACGATGTTGCGAAGACGACGTTGCTATTGGTAAAAATTGTTCGTAGAACCGGTTTTAACTGAGTCATTGCAGCGTCAGAGGGCTGGGCGTGGGACGACGTTGCTATTGGTAACAATTGTTCGACAGCCTGAAGAACGTTGCAGTACGTCAAACATTTTAACGTAGCACAAAAATACGTGTACAGCGTCACAAATGGTCACAACCGTTGCGTGATTTTAACGAGACGCAAAACCAATCAGTCAGCGTATTACGTGGCGAAGAGCTTCTCTGGTTTTGTGGCGATCATTGAAATGTTGTTCACGACGACGAATTCAATGATTGGTGTATTAGAAATATAGGTATTGGATTAGTATTATCCTGCACTGTCAGACGTCGAATTATTATTGTCGTCATCTTTCTGGCGGACGACGGTATGATAAATAAAAGTGGTCCTAAGATAGAGCCTTGAGTTATTGTTGCGCATATGTTCTGATTTCTGAAGGGTGTTTTCGGACTGCCGTAGCCTATATTGTATTGTAGTACAGCAATAGTTAAGTAGACATTGAAGTACTGCCTTCGAAAACGCTATATAAATTAACGAGAGTTTACTACAGTGGCGGATCCAGGAGTTTGGACCAGGGGCCCTACTAACTTACTTGCACTTTTTAATACTGCATAACTTAAGAAAATCATGGTTAATTCGGCACCGAATGCGTGAAGACGTTCTTTTAGAGTCGAAAATTAAGATTAACCCCTTAACCGTGTATTTAACTGTAACTCAATGTAAAATGGACGGACATATCCGGGATCCCCAGTTAAGGGGTTAAAATACTGTATTTTAAGATCGTTTCGACTTACGTGTTAAGAACGTCGCAGTACGTCAAACATAGTCTGCCAGCTGAGCACGAAATAAAAAGATCATGGAAAAGTAGGAGCGACGAAGAATTCGAACTAGAATGCGCAGCCACCGACCGCTTCGTGCACAACAGTTCCTTAGAGGAGACGCAAAACTCAATCAGTCAGCGTTTCTAGTCGCCGTTTCTATGTGCTTCTCTGGTTTAGTTTCCCAGGCATTTTTCTTTTCTCCGACGACGATGACGACGACGACGACAAAAACGCAGCGGTGTATTCTGCGGACAGAAATAACTGCTGTCAAGAGAATTCATTAGTCGAGGAATTAAAGCTCGACCCGATTCCTCTCGCCGATGTCAGACGTCGAGATATTATTATTGTCGTCGCTTCTGTCGCTGGCGGACGACGGTTCGAACCACCAAGTGCTCGGCGATAAGGTCTCATTTATAGGCGCGCTTTATTGACGGGCGTTAGAAAGGGACCGCTTTCAAACGTCCACCTACGATGAACGGGTCGGAATTATAAAGGCCATCGAAGATGTGTGTGTGTGTGTGTGTGTGTGTGTGTGTGTGTGTGCATTGGCAATAATTACCCGGAGATATGGCGCCCTCTGCCGAACGACGAACAGATTGGAGTCGCTCGTCTGCAAACGTCTGCTACTAATGGATGGATTGGCGGGAGGGAGGGTGCGATCGGACGTTATTACTTCGGACTTCGAGACGTCGTGTTTAACGCCTTACAGACGGCATAAGCGTAAGCTACAATTTGGTCTCTAGGCTCGACCCCGTCACCCTCCCCCCACACTTTTTGAGAAACTATCAAAGAGAAAGGGAAGGTATATGGGCTGATGTAAACTTGGATGAAAAAGTGGAGGTTCAACCCATATACCTTCCAATTTTCCAATGGTAGTCTCTCAAAAAGTGGGAATTCGAGCCTAGAGACCTGATATAAGTTTACGCCTATAGTATAGGTTTTGGTCCCCCCACTTTTCATCCAAGTTCACGACAAAGGTAAACGGCGACAATCGCTGGTCATTAGCGTAGTCGGGAGAGGGGCCACAGAGGACAGGAACCCTGGCTACGCTACTTCAAAAGTTGCATCGCTGTACCTCGAAGAGAAGGTGTAGAAATTAAATTTTCGACTATCAGGCTATACTGCAATACTGTAATTGTATACTCCGAACGGATCACCGAGTTCGTATACATTTTCACGTTCAAGCCTACTATAGCCAGAGGTTCCCAAACCACGGCCCACGGTTAAACTTGTGGTCCGCCAATACTCAGAAAGTGGCCGGCGAGCATTGGCGTAAACTTCTATTAGGCCTTTATGCTCGAGCACCCACTCTTTTAAAGGCTTCCATAGGGAAGAGAAGAGTTTACGCCAGTTCCTGGGAGGCCTTAATATATCATATATTGGCTGTCTGCTTTAATAGTTTTAGAAATTAGTTTCTGAAACTGAAAGTTAAGAATTATATTAGGCCTAAGCCTACACGCCTTTTATAATTTATCTGTGGACATTTAGGTTCCTTACTGTAAATATCGAATCGAATTTTCATCAAAAGAACCAGGATCAGTAATAGGCCTACCAGAACCTTAGGCGTATAATTTTAACCTAGAAGCTTAGGCTACGAATAACGGTCTTGGAGTGCAGGGATATTTTTACACCCCCTAACAGCCCCCAACACCCCCTCCAATTTTAGGTCGACACCCCCAAATTTGGTAATGCGACAATGGCATGCATACAAAATGCATACTAATTAGCTCCGGACACCCCACATCCCCAAATGGAGAAGGACACCCCAACTTTTATTCTCGGGTGACCTTTTTTGCTTGTCTAACGTTTTTTGCTTTTGTTTTGTTTTTTGCTTGTCAGCCTTTTTTGGGCAGAGACTTAAAAATTCCGACACCCCAGATTTTCCCGACACCCCCAAATTCAAAATCCTAGAAATAACACTGTTGGAGTGCGATGTTTGCATTGGCATTGAATTGACGTAGACGCAACAGTCGTGATGTTTATAGTATTGACGGAGCGCATTGCATCTGCTGAATATTCATGAATTTAAGACCGGAATTAGCGATATTGGAAGATCGCGTAATTCCGCTTTCGAGATCGATAGATGTCGCGTCAACAGTCGGTTCCATTATTCGGAGGATTTTGCGACGTCCGCCCGTTTTCTCGTCCGAAACGAGGGGCGATTGGCATCGTCCGTTCAAAAATTCCGGCTTCTCGCCCAACGCAGATGCATGTCTTTATGTGTCCGCACTACGACATTTAGGCTACACCAGCCTCACGGACAGTTGACCCCCGTTTTCTCATTTAGATTTATCCGGTAGTGCTGACTTCTGTCACCCTCGTTTGCACGTTATCGCCAGGTAGCTTGAGCGCGGGGTTATCGTCTCGATAATCTGACACTGAAACAATGAAATAATGACCCCGGTTTAGGTCTGAAAATCGACCGTAATAGAACTATTTAGGCTATTCCTGTAACAGATAGAGGTAACATCTTGTGTTGGAATACATTCATCAGAAGAAAAAGCAAAATATCATCATGTAAGCCTACTTCAGGGTATATATATATATATATATATATATATATATATATATATACATATATAATTATATTGTAACTTTTCACCAGTTAATATTACTTTATTATTTTGTGGTAATTTATTTATAAGATTTTCAATTTCTTCAGTAAATTTATCAATCCCTTGTCCTGGTGGACGATAAATACAGACAATAAAAAGATTTTATTTTTTATTGTTTTAATTTTTATAATAGGCCTAATATGCTCAAAAGTGGTAGTTTCACAGGAGTCAAGTTCAATGGTGTTATATATATAATACTGGATTCAATAAAGAAGCCAACACTTCCTCTCTTTGTTGAGGTTAATCTGGACTTATGTTAGAATTTATATCCATGCATTTGAATTAGTTTTGAGGTTTCAGGACTAAGCCAAGTTTCTGTAAGTGCCAGAATTTTAGTATTGGTGATGTTTTTTTAGTAATTCAATTTCATTAATTTTATTAAATATACTACAGCAATTTATATGTGTTATATTGAATGGTTCTTTGAATTTAGTTTTTTCTAATAAAGATTTAATATCCTCTAAGTTTTTGTAGCTTGTACTATTTATTTTTAATTTATTAAAGAAATTTAAGTCAGGATCATGGTTAATTTCCTGCATAGATAATTTATTTTCACAGAAATCTGCAATATTAAATTAAAAGTAGAATTTGCATTATTTAGAGTGATTTATATATCAGTTTGATTGAACGTATTGTTTATATTGATATTTGCTTTACCTTTATTTCCTTCTATTATGCTATGAAATGATATTATGAAATATATATAGCATGTCATATAACACTGTTATAAAAAAATAATAAAATAAGAACATATACGACTTGACTACCGGTAAGTGTCAACTTGGCTTTTAAATCATTGCACACAGCTGTGTGAGCTTCGCCAATATGTTTATCGTATTTGTTCTTTAAGTAGAGTTTTTGTAATGTCGTTTTACGTTAAACTCTTTCGACACAGACACCACTTGCAGACAAATTAAACACTGTGGCAAACCAGAATTGTCCGTACAAATATAAAATATTTTGGGGCTGTCCATTAATTACGTCAACAATTTAGGGGGGTTTAAAAAAGTTTGACAATTGTTGACAGTGGAGGGGGTCAAGAGAAGTTGACGTCAACAATTTTCCTTTTTACAAATAATCAAAAAATAGGAAATTTCATGGATTAGGCCTACTACTTATTACAATAGATAAAAGCATGGCAAAAATGTTACCACCACCACCACCACACATTTTGACACTTGATGAGCAAAACAGGGGAAAATGGTCATCACCGCAAAAATAATAACCTTGTTATTGGGACCTGTCATTGATCTTGTGGGGAGAGGTCAAAAGTTTTTGACGTAATTATAGGGGGTAACTGAAAGTTGACAGTTGTTGACAAGGGGGCTGGGTCAAAAATTGCCCAAAAATTGTTGACATAATTAATGGACAGCCCCTTATTAACAAGTACGATCCACAATTCCACGCAACTTCTAATATTATCATTGACGTCTATTAATAGCCTAGACTGGTCATGGCCTATAGCCTGTAACTGCAGCAACTGAGGCTAAAGTTCCGCCATTTTGCGAAGTTCAGGAGTGTGTTACCTTATCGTTAATGTTTTAATGTGGTAAATTCGTTGAAAATGATGTCATGCACCGCGATTAACTGTACAAATAGAACGGCCTCTAATTCCTAAAATAATCGACTTAAAATTAATTCCTACGACAATAAGATAGCTTATATAATCAGGAATCTATATATACACGAGTGAAAATCACCAAAAAAGGAACTTATAATAATAATAATGTGATTTTAAGTGGTTTAGGAGGCTAAGTAAGCCTGTGTGAAAACCACTGATGTAACCATCTGCATTCAATAACCTAGTTTATCTAGATAGTAGTGCTGTTACGGTTAACCGAACCGAACCGAAACCGCGGTTTTGATCATGCAAATTGAACGGTTTTAACCAGTGCTGTTAAAGATACTTTTCAAATACATACATACAAACATACATAAAGTTCATTTACTAGGCGCAATTATTACAAATGCGCCTCGGTTGCCAGGTCAAACATGTATGTTTTAAGTCGAGCGAGAAAAATGTCACGGTTTAAAATTCCATCTCTGAGAGGAGGCGGAAGTTGATTCCAGAGTGATGGACCAATCACCCTGAACGCACGCTCTCCCATTCTGGTACGAGTGCGTGGCATCTTGGATCTTAGGTACAGATAAAGATACATGTGAGGAAATGTATCAAATATACTGATTCTAGATACATGATATAAAAGTATCAAGATACAAATACAAATTGAATGCATCTTGATACAAGATACTTTTTAAGATACTTTATTTAGAAGTTAGTATTGATAAAAAATTTCCAAGAAGAGTTTGTTTCAAAATAAACCTAGTACGGAGAAAATTAGTCATAGATGCAATGCAAATTTACAACCAAAGAGGTTGTCATATTATTCAAATTATATGTCTCTTAATAGTTTAGCTTAAAGTATATTTGAAATGTCCACATATCATCAATATCCAATATAGTCAACCTCTATTGAAAGTTTAAAAGTATCTTGTATCTAAAGACTAAAGACCAAACATCTCATTTAGTCAATCTGTAAAGCTCTTGATCTTGGCCTGCTGTGACTTAAAAATATTAACTCTAACTAACTAACTATCTAATTTAAATATACAGATACAAATACTCTTTTTTGTATCTAAGATACTGATACTAGATACTTTTGAAAAATGTATCTTTATACAAGATACAAGATACAAGATACTTTTTTGTATCTAAGATACGTATCTAGATACATGTATCCTAGATACTTAACAACACTGGTTTTAACCCTAGGTTAGGGTTAGCGTTAACCCTAACATAGGGTTAAAACCCTAGGTTAGAGTTAACGCTAACCCTAACCTCCGTAGGGCTAGCGTTAGGTTAACCCTAACCCTATGACCTCTTTTTTTCAATGCATTAAATGCATTTAATGGATTTCAATGCAGTTCAATCAATGCACAGCTTTTAAGCGCTAAAATAACGAGTGTTGTTCTTCTGTCATATCTATGTCTCTATGATGAGTCAGAGTCTGACGCCATTATTGAAATCAGTCAAAACAATTTTAAAATGGCTGCATTAGTAGTGTCGCGCAGTGCCAGTTTAGCGTGGAATTTCTTTACAATCAGCGTAGAGGCTAACGGAGCGGGTTCAAGTCCTGTTAGTGCCCCTAGTGGCTTTCACACATGCAGTAATTTAATGCCTCCTAACTTCCTAAGCCACTTTAAATCATGCCGAGTTTAAAATTAGGCCTATTGAGCATGAACTGAAAAGAGAAGGTGACTTAATTAAAGAGGCCGTCCATAAATGACCTCACGCGAATTTGTCACTTTTTTGACCCCCTACGTCACGCGACGTCACAAAACGTCGGACCCCTCTAAAATATGACGTCACAACGGGCCAACCCCCGCATTTTCAAAAATCGCGTAACGTCATTTTAATTATTTTTTCTTATTAAAGTCCTCAAAAAGGCCATCCTTGTATTTGTTCCTCTCGAAAAACCCTGACAAGCAGACAAGCAAAAAGAGGTCATAATTGTATCATATTTCCTCTCCAAAATCCTTGCAAGCAAAAAGAGGTCATAGGGTTAGGGTTAACCTAACGCCAACTCTAGGGTTAGAGTTAGGGTTAACCCTAACCCTACCCTTGGGTTAAAAACCGAACCGAAACCGCGGTTTTTCGGTCAAAACCGAACCGAAACCGACCGAGACTGCACGAGGTGAAACTGTAACAGCACTACTAGATGGCCTTTGAATCCGTTTACTGTTTCAACTGTCACTCTCACCTCGTCCAAACTGTTTCATTTGTCCACAACCCTTACACTAAAAAAATTTCCTTCTTGGACCAACCCTCTGCTTAAATAATTTGCACTTGTGGCCTCTTGTGCTGCTATAGTGTGCCAATGTAAAGAATCGATCATATGGCACATCTACTTTCTCAGTCATTATTTTGTATGTTTCTATCAAATCCTCTCTCTCTCTCTCTCTCTTCTCCTTTCTAATGTTGTCAGTCCACAATATTGAAGTCTATTTTCGTAGCTTAAATTATGGCACCTATTGACCATCTTCGTTGCTCGTCTTTGCACTTTTTCTAAAAGTTCTATATCTTTTTTCAAGAATGGATTCCAAGCCTGAACACAGTATTCTAGATGAGGCCTTACTAATGACTTATAAAGTTTAATGATTATCACTTTGTCACGGCTCACTATTGTCCTTTTCACCATTCCCAACATTTGGTTTCCCTTCTTTTTAAAATAGCAAAACGGGGAAGTTTGAGTCGGCAATAGTGAGGCTGCATACGATCTCAAATCTGTAGTGTATTCAAAACTTACAGAGAAAATCGCCTTAGATTTCAGAAGCCGTATAAACAGTTACTATACAAATTCTCCACATTATTACACTAATTTATTAGACTAATAGATTATTCGAACCACTATAGATGGGATTGGTACTCAAAAGGACCGAATAATGCAGGACAATGTGTCTTTTAACTGTAGGCCTACTATGGTTTCAGCAGCGGCAAATGAGAATATAGTTGAGCATCTATCCCGTTCCTTCCAAGTCTCGGTCGGCATCCATCTTGCGAGGCTTAGACCGTGGCCTCAGGCTAACGAGGTTATGACCAGTCTAGGCTATATATAGACGTCAATGAATATTATATAGCATATACACGCATTTATTCTATTTACATGAGCAAACTGTTCAAAACGGCGTCAAATTTTAACTGAGCGAGAACGAGACTTGCAGCGAGATGACAAAATGTAAGTAAGTTAGTAATAAACCTAAATGCTCTTAATCCATCCAAATAATCGCCGTCACCTGTGGCGTGTGGATTAGTAATTAGTTGTCCTCCTAGTCCTAGTACAGTCCTATAAAATAGCGACAATAACCGATCCTATAGCTAAAATTGTTATTTTCCCAAACTTGGTGTCGGATGAAACCACCATGCAGGCTCCCAACCGGCCGAAATCGGGCCGACCAGTTGACAATCCTGGTTTAGACTAGGGGTGGGTCGATTAATCGAAATCGAAATCCACAATCGCGATTTTTGAAAAAATCCAATCGAAATCGACACGATTATTAAATAAATCGAAATAATCGATAATCGTCCAAAAATAAATCGAAATCGCGATTAATTTTCGATTATTCCCGTAAAAATCACCATATTATACAATATTTCACGATTCAAAGAAAGATCAATTGACCGTTGATTATAAGATTTTCTCTTTGAAAATGGATTCAACAAGATAATCTAAAGACAGGTACCATCTTTCTGGGTTTGACAGCAGCTTTCGATAAACTGTGTCAGGTGGGTTTAATGATCATCAAACTCTCATCTCAACTTGCCACCCTGGTTCTGTCAACACTGAAAATTACTCATCTCTGACAGACGGTTCTGAGTTCACTTGGGAGATGTCAGCTCCTAGAGACGTCGACGAAACGGTCTACCATAAGGTCCAGTTCTAAGCCCCTCATTTCGTTAATTCAATTTGTCAAACCTTTAGGCCTAAAAACGAAAACCTACCTATTACCATCAGTAGGAAGTTTGGATACGCTGACGATATCGGTCTTGCCACCCAGGCTCGATCCTTTTGCCCGGCCGATTGAAGACCAGGGTTATTTCTAGGATTGTGAATTGGGGTGGAGTGTCGGGAAAATCTGGGGTGTGTTTATTTCTAGGATTGTAGGATTGTGAATTTTACTTGTCGGGAAAATCTGGGAGTGTTTGAATTTGTTTAGTCTCTACTGAAAAAGGCTGACAAGCAAAAACGTTATATTTGACTCACAAAAAGTCTGACAAACAAAAAAAGTCATCCGAGGATAAACCCTGTGGGATCTATTTCTCCATTTGGGGCAGGCCTCTTCAGAGGCTGAAGGAGGTCCAGGCCAGTTGGAATTTCGATCATATGCTCCTAGCCTTCCCAACAATTAAAATTTTGACAAGCGAAAAAGGTAATCACCAATTTTGAGGACCTTCAGAATACCTTCCTAGCTTTCCCAAAATCCCAAAATTATCAACAAGCAAAAAGGTCATCACCAAATTTTGAGGCCCTTCTAGTTATAGCTATCTAGCTTTCTAGCTTTCCATGCAGAATTCTTTGACAAGGAAACAAAGGAGGCCCCCTAAATGATGGAGGCCCGGGCCTGAACACAGTATCCTAGCCCCCTCTGAATGAGCCTGTTTTGGGGTGTTATCTCTTTGGGCTAATCACTCCTCTCCTTTTCACCAGATCGACTCCACTGGATTCCCTTTTTTCCACAGCGCATTGTCTAACAAGCGCTGTTGGCTTAATTTCGAGGCTGCATACATGACTCCACTCTGTCCTGATTATCTAACTGTGCTTTGTACGAAGATCGACTTCAGAAGATCGAGAGGAGATCGGTTCTCAAATCCAGTTGGAGAGTGCAGTTGTTGGTCCCTCCCCGTCCAAGACCCCTAAGTTTGGGGAAAGATCATTCAAAAGGACTGAATAATGCCCTGTGTGTCTCTTAACTTCCAGACAATGTGACTGGAGCAGTCTCAGCTGGACTTTTCATTAGAAATTTGAAGACACATTTATTTAATATTGGATATGAACCGTGGCCTCAGGCTAACGTTGTTATGACCAGTCTACTGCGCTATATAAATTGTCAATAAATAAATAAATAAATAAATATGAATTTATTCTATTTACATATCATTGTTACATCACCAAATTTTAACTGAGCGAGACCTCAAATTTGAGGTGTTGACAAAATTAGGTGTTAGAATATCCCTGTTGAAGACCAACTGAATATCGATACACAGAGGATTGCCGACTACTAGTAAATATGGCGGGAAAGCCAGTTTCTAAAGATACTGTGAAATAATCGAAATCGAAATCGCGATTATTTAAAAACCGTAATCGTAATCGAAAATCGTAATCGGGTCGGATAATCGAAAATAATCGTAATCGTAATCGGAAAAAATAATCGTAATCGACCCAGCTCTAGTTTAGACTTTGAAAATCAATCTTAACGTAGAATCTATGTGTAAGTGAATTCTATGGTGTAGTAATGTGTCAGGGATTGATGAGGGTTTTTGTTTTGGTTCATTTGCCGTGAAATGTTTTAAGAATTCCATATTTTTGTAAAAATCGTAGAATTGTAGTTTCGAACCGTCTCCAGGTTTTGTTGATGTAAAACCTAACACTTGGCCTGGTTTTGCACTTTGATTAGATTGTTTATGCAACTGGCTATATGCCCAGGTATGTTATTTTGTTGATCTTTTGAGTAAGTAAGTAAGTAAGACGGAAATTGCACTAGCTTATTCACGAGCGCTCGCTATTCATACGTATGATTGTGTTGTTTTCAATATTACTGTGGAGGGGAAGGCGGGCGGTGGAGTAGTGGTAGAGGTTCTTGACATTGCAATTGGAGGGTGTAGGGTTCGAATCTGGTCATAGCCAATACGTAGCGACCTTGGTCAGTTGCTGACCAGTAATTGTCTGTGAGGAAGGCAATGTGAGACTATCCCACTCACCTCATCCAGGGGTGTTGTAAACTAGTTGGACATGCCGTATGGTTGAGAACACCACCATCAACACCATTACTGTAGTAGACTTTAGATTTGCGGGCCATATGAGAGTTTACTTGATTAACAGAAAATTTTAATAATAGCTGATAGAAATAACCATAGAATAGAAACAGCCATCTTCATGTTTACAATAAAGAATATGCTTCCTGTCCACTTCCAGACATATTTTAACCTTTGCTCTGATATTCACCCACATTATACTTGAAGTACAATAGACAACTTCTTCGTTAACACTAGAAACACGTCATTATATGAGAAATGTGTTAGATTCTCTGGCCCTAAAATTTGGAACGCATTATCAACTGACATTAAGCAGATTAGATCCCTCTATAAATTCAAAGCAACTATCTCCGATTCATTAATCTCTAAATAAAATATATGTAAGCTATAATATAATATAATATTGCAGCTTAAAATTTGACT
Source organism: Metaphire vulgaris (assembly GCA_018105865.1). Lineage (NCBI taxonomy): Eukaryota > Metazoa > Annelida > Clitellata > Crassiclitellata > Megascolecidae > Metaphire > Metaphire vulgaris. The sequence goes on along the minus strand of CM030847.1, from coordinate 10,151,070 downwards.
ATGTATCTGCACTCTGCACCATATGTTGAATTTGCACTGTGCGACATATGTTAAAATTTGCACTCTGTAACATATAACATTTGCACTCTGTAACATATAAAATAATCATATTTGTGCAATCACAATTATTCTTTTTTATATTGCATTTGTATCCGTAATTTGTTTGTATCTAGTATATCGATTCATAGGAAAAGCAGGCTTTGGACAGAGAATGTTTCTCTTCTTCTGCTTCTCCCTTTAGTATCCTAATCCTTTAACATCAATGTTAATATATCAAATATCTAACTTATCAAAATCAGATATTGAATTATTACATATTTTGGCATTTGTCTTTACAACTTTTTCCCTATATTGAATTGTGATATTGATGATCTTTGGTTCTGACTTTGATACTAATAAACAGATTGATTGATTGATTGATTGATTGAAATAGTTCAATGTCAATAATGTCATATGTGAAGCATTTATGAAAAAGTTGCAAAAAGCCAAAAAAAAATCTTCACTGTTTTATGGATACATAAATATATTGAATTTTTCTGATAAAGTATGAAATGAGAATACCATTGCTTTGATTTGTATTTTAGAAGCAAAATACTGGTAACTTTGAACTGGTATTTAATAACTTCTGAATACAGAAATACTGCACCATTTATGCTGGATTCTTTGCAGGACATCTTGGATTTTATTCTTACATTCCTGGTTTCGTAATAAAGTTTTTGACGAGTTTTGAAATAACAGACTCACATTATTCTTCCTGTGAAACTGAAAGTGATGTCATTGACGCATAGACGGCAGCAGCATGAGGCTGAGGCAGTGCATAGACCGTATTTGTTGAACAATGCTATTGAAAGGTGTCCAATAGAATCAGATGAAGACTCTGACACATTTTCAAGACCTCTCATAGATAACAGCATAGGTATTGATTGAAGCTCTCTCAATTTTGTATGTCAAGTTTAAAGCGGTTATGTTTATTAGCCAATGGTCGAGACTGCATTGAATTACAAGCTTAAATTAAATTTAAACCAGCAAGACTTAATTCCACAACACTTGAGCGACAGTGATTTTTTGTACAAGAGAGATCCTATTATTATTATTATTATTATTATTATTATGATTATTATTATCCTATTATTATTACACCCCAGACTGGTGGTACAATGGCATATGGGGCATGTCCCCGAGTGGTGGATGGGGGGGATGTACTATGCTGGGAAACCTGTTGAGATTGCATTGAATAATATGGGATAAAGTGCTGTGGAAGTTCAATAATATAACTTAATGCCATTTACAGTTTTTTGCTCACTCACTTTTACTATATTTTTGTTATTTTTTTGCACACTCGGTTCTACTATCTTTTTGTTATAAGCTCAACTGTCAGTATTCATTAAAAAAAATATGTTCCATTTTACCACAAGATACATCTGGTACAGTTTAGTAATTTTAAAATTTGATAGACAATAACTTAAGGAATGTTGCACATTTGGTGTTTTAAATGATTTACGCTGTTTTGACTTGAACACATTGGTGATAGGTTTACCACTACTTTGGTGCTATTATGTTTCAACATTATGACAGTTACTGGTTTTAATGTTCTCAATATTTGTTGTAGTGTTAAATAAGAATAGTATTGCCGGTAATCATAAAATTTTTTATGGATATTGTCTTGAGTGTCGTTTGATTTACAGTAGTAAAGTTTTATGGTTTACAGGATCTGTTGGAACTGAGTCGTTGAGCGATGGAGATGCTCAGGTTCATTACTCGGTGGAAGATGCTATTGAGCACATTGGATTTGGACGGTTTCAAGTGAAAGTCATGTTTGTTGTTGGTCTTTTTCAGGTATTAAAATGTTTAGGTTACTTTATTATTGAAAATAATGTAATTGTAATATAGTCTTGTCTTTTCCAAGATATTTGAGATATTTCATACTTACCCAAGCAATGCAATTTCTATGCTTAACTATGTTTTAATTTATTCTTACCTGATATGGAATACATATTGCATCCTGAAGTCATAATGCTATCAAGTTATTGATATTTGAGCCTAATCTTTCTTATGTAAGTTACACTGTACATGCTTTTGCAAATAATTTGACTATTGTTTATTCTGAATGTAGTTTCGTATAACATTTTCTAGGCATCTGATGCACTGGAGATGTTATTGCTATCTGTTCTCTCACCGGAGCTTAGGTGTGATTTTCAGTTGGAGGAATGGCAGGTTGCTCTTATCACTACTGTAAGTCCGGTAATTGGATAAAAATAATATAGTTTGATAAAACGTCTACAGCGAACACTTTAATCTGAAATATCAAGCACCACTTTTAGTTCACCTGTTATTGGCAAAATTAGTTAACATGATTTATTTTTCGATTACTTCTTTTAGCATTTTAGTCAAGAGTGTAATTCTGTTGCAGAATGTTTGCATATTTATGCTATGAATTTGTATGCACATAAAGTACTGTATTGTAGCAGTATTCATCACCCAGATTTTGGGTCAAAACTTTTGGTTTTAAGATATTCCTAATTTGTTTAAAGTCTCTAATTCAGGAGTGGTCAAACTTGCTACAAGGGGGGGGCTCTATAAATTTTGATCAGCAGGCGAAGAGCCGCGTTTTTTTGGTGCCTTTTGCACATCATTGTTTTCAGCAGTGGTATAGTCACTGCTGTCACGTACCAGTAGTAACTGGTAACAGAATTAAACAGCAGTTTAAAGTAAGTTACTATTATACTAAATTAAGCACAGAAACTAAAAGTCTTACTCATGATTCAATATTGTGTGCATAAATAGGACCAATAAAGTTTATTTGGAAAGATGCCCTGAGGGCCGTCAATTAAAAGCTGGCCGGCCGCCGGTGTGCAACCCCTGCTCTTGTTGTACTCTATGTGCATCAATTTTTCTGTTTAAACACTGGAACTGTTGATGATACTGAATCATATAATGTGTTTTTCTGCCTGCTTCTGCTGATGCCTCCATCAAGGTCCTTAGGTCTTAAAGCCACTGTTAGATACCTATACCTCATTTGCTGGCAATGAAGGTTTCTAACACTAATCTCAACATTCTACATTTCTTTTGCAACATTTTAAGGAGTTTCTCAATATAGCATCATTGCTGAAAAGTCTGTTCTGTTATTTAATTTTTTTTTCTGTTTGAATTCTTAGATTAAATGATTACCCAGTAGTGGTTGTAAGACTAAGATTATGTTGATTGGTTCTTGTAGATTGTATTTGTTGGGATGGGTCTTGGGTCAAGTGCCTGGGGGACTTTTGCGGACATGTATGGAAGGCGAATTGTTAGTTCTCTGCAGTGTTTCAAAATTCCTTCTTTGCTGACGTATTATATCGATTCGGGTGCTCTTGTGATTTTAATTATTTATTAATTATTTATCGTGTCTGATCATCAAGCCTACGTCGACCGATCGGCGCTCGCAGCTTCGATCAAGTAGCCATCTTCAATTAGTGGTCCCCTCCATCCAAGACGGCGGTTTTCGGGACAGGTCCTTCTCAAGGGGAAACCTGGGGCTGTGGAACTCACTGCCGAAGAATGTGACAATGGTGACCTCCCCAGAACCGTTTACTAAGCATCTTAAGACACATTTATTTAACATTTCCTACAGCATCTCTTGTTAAGCGCTCTTTATTTTAGCCTTTACTATGCTTACTGTGTTTATAAATTGTCATTAAATAATAACAATAATAATACTAATTGTGTGCAGTGTCTGTCGCCAGAATCCTGTCATCTTGGATGAACCAGTTTGTCTTCTTGCCCATGTTATGAAATGCTTTTTAAACCTGCAATGCATGAGCTTTGGCTATGCTCAAACTGAAGAGTTCTAATGCTCTGTGACAAGCACTTCAGCCATTAAGAATGTAATAAGATATTTCTTGCACTTACTATAGTACTGGTAACTTAAGGTCCTAAGATATATCCTAGTTTTGATTTCTATGTAATTATTTGTAAAATTTTGTTGAAACAGACTGTTTTGACCGCTGCTTTGTGGATCAGTTACTTTGGTCTGCTGACTTCCCAGAGCCCCAATTACTACTGGGTCCTGATTCTTCGAGGGCTTGTTGGGTGTGGATTCGGTGGTGGTGTCCAGTCGTGAGTATTTAAATGTGGCTTCTTAATATCATGCACTCGAATGCATGCATAACCTTGCACATCAGTGAATGAATGAATCAATCAATCAATCGATCTATCAATCAATTAACCAATCATTCAGTAAACTTCTATGTCGCCACTATCACAATGCCTATGACATCAGACGATGGTGCACCAAATCCAATCCAAATAAGAACCAGAACCAGGTCAAGATCTATCCATGCACATTACTGCTGTTGTGGACCAACACACGACCATGGTAATTCTATTTCACAGGCTTACTGGATATTAGCTTCCTTGAAGATTTTCCATCTAGAACATTATGTGTCTTTTATCTATGTTTCTTCAAATTCCTATTTATTATTTTAAAAAAGCTTCTTTTATGGAGTTCATATAATGGTTTCATTAAGCAAATTAATGACAGATAGGAAAAAGCAGAAATCAAACTCTTAATATGATCGCACTGAAATGATCCAGTATTGCATGCTTATTATCTAGTTGCTGCATGTTAATACATAATTTACTATGGCTCCCATGTACACGTGTATACTTACTGAAGTCAAACATCTTTCTATAAATAGTTTGTTGTCTTTGGGAATTTATAAATAGCATTTCTTTTTAAAATGTAATTGTGTTTTGTTGTGACTGTAGACAAGAGTTTGATTCAAAATAGCGGCATTAATGTTGGAGGTGTTGCAGTCACAGCAGCTGTGAATTTTTAAGAAAACTGTACCATAAAATGTTTTTTTTTTTCAGATTTACTCTGATGTGTGAGTACCTGCCTTCCAAATACAGGGCAAAGCTTTTGATTCTGTCAAGTGTAAGGACGACTACAAGTTTATTTATCAGTTGGGAATTGTTGGCAGTTGGTTGTGTTGTTGAAAGATTGCCGAAAACATACAGTTTGGAGGGGTGCGGTGGAACAGCTGGGTCACGGTGGAGTAGTGGTAGGATTCTTGCCATGCATTCGGGGGTTGCTGGTTTGAATATGGCCCTAGACACTACGTAGTTACCTTGAACAAGTTGTTGACCCTAAATTGTCCTGTGCTTATGATTCTTCACTTTGTGAATGACTTAATGTGCATTTGCAACTGTGTAATAATAATAATAATAATAATAATAATAATAATAATAATAATAACAATAATAATAATATTAATAATAACAACAATAATAATAATAATAATACAGTTGCAGATGTGTCATGTTTGATTTTTTGTATTATTCTTTTATGTTTTCCCTATTTCTGAAATTACAATGTGTTTATCTCCATGGCATTCACTGTGTCACTGATAATGTAAAGGGTCTTGCTTGTTAATTAATTATAATGCCAGTGCCACCTGGCAGTCTACTTTGCCTAATGATAGATGAGTTTTGTGGATGTATGTGACAGTTTTGTTAATACATTTGTTGCAGTTAATGTGGACGGCAGGATGTCTTTTCGAGATTTTTTTAGCATGTGTTCTCATTCCAAGATTTGGCTGGAGAGTGTTGGTCATTGCCTCTGCTCTTCCATTATTTCTTACACTCTTCTGTATGTGGGTGAGTAGGATGTGTGTGTGTGTGTGTGTGTGTGTGTGTGCATGTGTGAAATAATTTTATAGCAGTTACAATTGTAAAATTGTTATTTGTCATGTTGCTATTTTTTTCTTATTGATTCATCTTGACAAAACTTGGCTCATTGACTGTTCTTGTATTGACTGATATCCTTAAATTTAGGGAAAGCTGTGTCATTAGATGTTTTGCACTCTCCTTTCATTTTAATCAAATTAATATATTGTGGATGTAACTGCAGTGGTTATGAATTAGAAAATCAGGAATACATATGAATCTTGCAATATGTTGCCTTTTTAAGCTTAAATGTTTTAGACATTGTATGGTAACCAGGGAGGGGCAAATTTAGCATCAGACTTGTTTACTGCCTGTAACTTTTTTCTGTTAAGAGAAAAGGGCATGCACACTTGACTTTTCCTGAGATTGATTTTAAAGTGCTGCCACCTGTTGATGGCCAGGACTGCAACTTGTTTATTACACTATAGCAACATGATACTAGCATGTACCACATGCAGCACAGTAGTGTCTAGTATTTGCAAGAGCTTGTGGATGACATATAAATTATTTGTTTTTTATATTTATAATTAGCTGTGTATATTTTTAGTGTGTATTATTTAGTTATTCTTTGTCATATTGAAAACGAAGAAAGTTTTGTTGAGTTTAAATGACTGTTATCAGAAGTGTGTAATTATAGTTTATTGCTGATTCATAGTCCAATTTGACTGCGCTATTGGTCTCTAATAATGCTCAGGTAGCTTAGAAAACATCAAGACAAAAGTTCTTATTGAAATTGGCACATTTCTTGATTAGTTTCTTGAGAATAATATGTACTCAAGTTGTGTGTTGAAATCAATATTGTTTAAGGGTTAATGTATGTCTATCACTAACTAAAGGCGTTATAAGTATCAGTTTACTTGCACTGAAATCATTTGAAGAGCTTATTTTGTCTTTTTCCATATTTGCGCGTAGGATCTGCCGGAGTCTGTGCGATATTTGCTAGCAGCAGGCAAAAGACAAGATGCCATGCGTGTCTTGAAAAATATTGCAAAGACAAATAAAACAACTCTACCAGATGGTGAATTAGTTCATTCTCCGACGGTAGATATATTTCAGACCTTTGTTAACTATCATATGCAATTATGCATAGTATTGCATACCGGTATATACCAAAGCAATTATTTTCCTTACAGTATTTTAATTCCAAATATGTTGCTATTACCGGTACATCTTTGTTGAAACTGGATGAATTATTTGTTGAGCTACAATTGATCAGAAGTGTCATATTGGTTTTTATGGAATTCATTCTTCTTATCCAGAATTACAGGATTAGCATAGTTCCATATTAGCAACTATGCCCACATTTTTACAAGATATGTCTATGCATAGCATGAAGTAAATTATATAACCAATGTAGCTGTAGGGTTTGCGTTTGGTTTGTTTAAAATGAAAATATGGTACGCTGTTTTCTTCTGTCATTTAATTTGATGACCGTGTTAAACTTTCATTCTTGTTTCTCAAGTCATCGCTGAAAGTAAAATTTAGACGCTTTATTGTCATTGCCATTATTCAGTCCCTTTGCTTGTCTATTCATAAACATTTGCAAAATTATTTAAATTTTTTGCTAGTAGGTTTTATTTTGTGTTCTATTTTCCAGGCAGATAGGGGGCGCTACCGAGACATGTTTGTGAAATCTTATTGTCGTACGACCCTTCAGCTGCTTTTTATGTGGTTTGGTGTTGCTTGTGTCTACTATGGCGTCATTCTCGTTCAGTCAGAACTTCTAGAAAAGGGTGGAGTCTGTGTTGGTTAGTGTTTGTTTTTAGAAATAGTGATTGAGTATTGCATGAAGGCATCATTGCTATTGTACTTATTTGCATTATTATCGATGATTGACTGATTGATTGATTGATTGATTGATTGATTGATTGATTGATTTATCGACAGTTTATAATTATCAAAGTGTGAATGACATTCTTGGGAAACAGTTTTTTGGGCTTATCAGAATTTTGTTTGGGATTTCCCATCACCTATCAGTATCTGTTTGCCGTCTGAATTGTATTCGACTCAAATAACATGTTATTCATATTTGATTGGATGTGGAAATTTAGTTTGTTAACCCTTTTTTCCCACAAGACCGACATTTCAGTTTCATAACATATTGGTTATACGGATCACTGGCATGATAGGGTTAAGCTCTGTATCTGCAGGAAGACTGTGTGAGTCTCGTGATTTCATATTTGTGTCTTTTCACGATGGAACAGTTTTGAGTGGATGAGCCACTTTAAGTTTTGTACAGCTGTATGCGTTGTATATATGTTGACAGAGGAACATAAGAAAGGAGAGGATTCATGCAAATGCCAGCATCACGTCTGGTCTGATTATTTGAGCATGATAGTGGCAACCGTTGGAGAGCTTGCAAGTATGTGCTGAACACAAGAAGCATTAGCCATACTTTAATAACATGCTCACAAGTCTTTTGTCTTAAGTATCTGGAATGGTATTCACTGGTGTTGGATGAGTTTTCTTGATCTTATAAGATGACTAGATTGAATTAAAGCCATGGCTTGATTTGTGCTTTTAGTAATTCCAGTAAACATCTTGACCATTGATCGTATTGGAAGGAAGGCCTCAATTGGAGTGAACTTTGTAATGGCTGGGATTTTTTACTTCTTAATACAAATCTGCACAACAACAACTATTCTGACGCTTTTGATATTTGGCGTTCGAGCTTTCATCTCTGGCTGCTTCAATATTATCTATGTTTACACTGGAGAGGTCGGTATATATGCTATGCAAAGACCAAGAATAGAATTTCCAAAAAATCCACTATGCAGAAAATTTAGATCTGTGTTACAAGTACATGAAATTAATAATAATAATAATAATAATAATAATAATAATAATAATAATAATAATAACAACAACTGGGCTTAAGTGGTTTAGTAGATCTAATCTTTCTAGCGTTAAAGGCCACTGTGCCTCTTATACATGTGACATTCTATTTCAGTTTCTGTTAGTTAGAATCGCTTTTGTTGTTACATGTTTGGGCCTACAAGCTGCAGAACACTGCAGTATACAACGCCATAACTGCTCTCATATTAAATATCAAAACTTAATAGTTTTAGAATTGGATCAGTATATATAAAGCAATCTATTGTCCATAAATTTCTGATTTAATATTCCAGTGAGTCCCAAACTTTGTTTTGTTGATGTACCACTTCAGACACTTTTCAAAAATCCATGTAACCCTTAATTTTCAAAGTAAATTTAACTTCATACTATATGTATAGTACATTGTGAATAAACTGCAATAAAAGTGAGAGGTGTTCCATTTCAAATGCTGCAAAGCAAAATCAAGACGGGCTATATTGACTCTTATAGTACTATTTGAAGCAATGAAGATGGGGACAAACAGAAATGTGGTTTTCATTAGAGAATTTGTTCAACACGCTGACATTTTTACATCTTTATACTCCGACTGTTAAATATTCCTTCCATTGGCTTCTGTCATGCACCATAATAGACCTAATGTCTTAGAACCTAAGCAGACTGCATTAGAATTGATTAATTATTAATTACTAATTAGGATCAAAATAGCATATATGTGTAACATTCACGGATATAATCCACCCACAATTTCTTAGAACTGTTGTAAATATGGTGAAATGTCTTACTATTGGACACCAATGCATAAGAAATTCGCTGCCTTTTGCGTACCCCCTGGAAAGTCCGTTTTGTACCCCTGGGGGTATGCATACCACCGTTTGAGAACCACTGTAATATTCTATGATACTTGGATTACTTTTAAAATCATTCACAATACTAGCTAATATCATTATTTAATTTATTCCATTTCTCTACAACTGTGGCACTCAAGAACTGTTGTTTGTGTCTACCAACCCATTCCTTGAACAACCTTTTGGCATGTCCTTGAGTACCAATTAGGCAGGCTGAAGCAGTTTTTTTATTGCTGAGTCATTCTGAGAAGCATAGATATATTGTAATAATGAAGATCTTTGTGTAGATCGGAACTGATTGATATACGATTAGGTGCAACACTGAAATGATTTAAGATCTATCGGTTTTCTTGAACTATTTTAGGTTTATCCAACTACTATACGATCAATTGGACTTGGTAGCTGTAGTGCAATGGCAAGAATTGGATGCATGATAACACCTTTTATTGCTCAGGTGAGAATTTTCGTGCTGTGGATACATAATATGTTAATGTTTTCTGTATCATGAGGCTAAAACTGATATTTTATAATGAGATATTGTTGTAGCTTCTTGAATCTAAGAAATGTTGTTTTAACTTCAAAAAAAAAATTCAGAGAAAGCATAAATAAATGATGAGCATGATATGTTGATGATCAGGGCATTGACAATTTAGACATTCAAGAAGCACCTTAAAACCGAGCTATTCATTAGATGCTATGATGTAGTGTGACCACCTCTCTGTGCTCATATAGGCAATTTCATTTCAATTCATTACTGTTTAATATTGTTATTGTTACGTGCCCTTGCAGTCGTTAGACATTATGTCACGTTAATCTTGTCGTTCTATAATAATAATAATAATAATAATAATAATAATAATTTATTGAAACTCTTTTTGACACTTGAGCAAGCAGCTGGTTTCAGACTTGCTTGTTATAGTACAGTAGTTGTGGAATGTTAAATGATCAATGTTATTATTTTCACAGGTTTTACTTGCACATTCTGTTCGATATGGTCTTGGCTTGTACGGTGCTCTTTGCTTCTTGTGTGCAGTTTCTGCTTTTCTGTTGCCGATAGAAACGAAAGGAAAGCCCATGCAGGTATGTTCAGCACACTGCGGAAGCACTTGTGGTTTTTTCATGCATGAAAATTTCTTATTGAATATTTTTTATTACATTTTAATTTACATTAAGAAAATTTACTTAATTTACATTAAGAACATTTCTTATTGCATAATTTTTCTCTATCTTACTACAATCTGAAATTATAATAGTTCTTTTACAGAAGTTCGTTTTTTGTTGAGTTTTTTTAATAGATTGTTTATTTATTGATGATGATGATGATGACGACGACGATGATGAAGCAAGCTGCTGATTGTTTTGAATGAATTTTCGTTTATGTCTGTTATTAGCAACTTCACGCAGATGACCAACCTTGTGCCTCTGAGACACAGGATTAATAACGGCTACAGAGTTGAAAGTGTCCTGCGACTTTATGAACACAGAGTTAACGGCACATCGAAGATATTCTGCAATCTATCTACGGTACTGTGAATGAGAAATGATCGGAAGTTCAGATTTTATGTAAAATTAGTTAACATCGTGTGTGTGTGTCATATGCTGGACTGAGTTTATATGTGCCTGGGTTCCAATTATCTATTATATGATATTCACAGCCAGCTGGTGAATTGCTGAAGAAAATATTTTTTAAAAATATCCCTGTTTCTTTTATTTTTTGGATGGAATTATTTTTTGTAAGCATTGCATATCATGGTGACTTGGTAGGCATATGGAATATTTAGCATTTTTAAAAATCTATTAATTGTATATACAGGGTGGTGCAAAAAATTGTATATACAGGGTGGTGCAAAAAACTGGACTAGTTACATTTAGGTTTGCATTTAATATAGTCCGGGTTTTTTTTGCGCCACCATATTGAATTTTTGCATTGTATTTCCGACTTTGTTTATGGTTTTAAGCTTGTGTTTGTTAGGCCTTCATGGCTGCCTTCAGGTTTTGTATTTTAATGGTTTCTGGTTATATGACTCGTGACAATCATTGTATTTTTATGCTAGGTATTGTTTGAAACTCATTTGTGATTGCCATGTTTGTTTTATATAAGTGTTGGTGCTTCTGTGCTGAGATATGCGTCATGTTCTGTTACTCAGGACAGAAACAGAGCTCTAAATTGGAGTTAACTTGTTATCATTCCTAATTCAAGAGTTTTGATAGTTTCTTATTTTATAATTGCTTGTTTATCCCTGAAATATATGTTGTTATTGAGTCTTGGATCTCATTGAATATGTCCGATACCAGTTCTTATTATGCTGTGCACTCTTGCATAGGGCAATGATGCTAAGGTTATATTGATTAGACCTTATTGATACTCTTAAAGTCTTAGTTAAATTATTATCACTGCTGTTTCTTCTAGATTGACTGAATACTGCCTGCATAATTTTGTTTTTTAACAAAAAGATCTTCCTTTTGTAATGTTTATGATGTTCAGTTCACCTTTTTGAATTTATATATTTAATTTAATGAACCTGTATTTATTACCATATAACGAGTTTAATTAGCAGGCATTTGATAAATTGTTAATTTATTTGAGAATTGTTGATTGTGGTGTCTTTTATTGTTGATTCTGTGAGAGAATTGTTAACAATGATATTTTTATAAACTTTTCCTTCACTTGAAAGATGTACCTAATGATCGATATTATATTAAGATTATGTCATGTTGTAGTTGTTAAGTATAGTTTTTCTGATGATACTTGTAGATATCAGTTGACAACAAATATCAATTGTTTTCTTTTAGATTATCATATTTTATAACTGCATAGTTATGGGGAGTTTATCTGAGTTAGGATTTGCCATTTGGTGATTATGTAGATTTTCATGTTTTGTATGTTGTATTTCTTTCAGTGCTAAGGGCCAACTGTTGTACCATGTTTTTTTAGCTGCTTTATCTAATCTCTAGAATTATACACTCAATTTCTCTTAAGTCTCAGTTGCTTATTTGCTTCTTCTTTTCATCTCCTATCTGACTTATCCGGTTGCATATCTTTAGGAAAAGGGAAAGAAAAATAAATTTTTAAAAGCATTTTTCACCTGTGCATTCTTGTCTTACTGTCATATCTATCAGCTTTCCTATTTCAATCCTTGATCCTTTCTACATGTTATTTCTAATATGTACTTCTGTAAATTCAGTTTCAAAGGAATAGTCAGTACTGCCCTCCATTTTGCTCACTAATTTGAAAATAGCTATTCTTAGTAAATAGCTCATGATGCAATATCAGTTTCACTCCATATCACTGCTGGTATATTATAGGCCTGCTAGACTCTAAGAGTGTTAAAAGCATTGTGGTCCATTCATGCCTAAGATGCAAGTACAGGGGTGTATAACTGTATATCTGTGCTTGAGAAACATTGTGCAGTTGCTATGTACATACAGGGGTGCAGATCACTGGGAGACTGTGGGGGACTGTCCCACCCAATAATTATTGAGGGTATATCCCCCATGTTTTGTGCTTCTTCTTTAATGTTCTAAAAAGTCTGACAAGCAAAAAAAGTCATCACTAGAGTTTAAAATATTTATGGGTGGGCATATTAAATTTTAAAAATTTGTATATGCCCCATTCTGATGGTAGGAATGCACCCCTGTGTATATAATACGATACTTGTGTTATTGAACTAATCTAAGTTTGCGGTTCAGAGGTTTAGAACTTACAGTAATTATATTTGTTGCTTCTGTTAGTAGTATGATTTTGTTAAGTGGTTAGACATGATAGGCTGTTGCAAAACATCTTTATGAAAACATTTCTATATGATTATCATTTGTGTATTATTCCTTAATGTACTTTTTGGCAGAATGTGCCTTTTGTGACTGAGGCTTTGTGGCCAGTTTTACTGGATATGAATTTTGAAAAACCATTCCGTCATTAAAAATTTAAAATTTCCAATGAATGACCTTACTGAACTCAAAACGTACCTGTTCTCTTCTGCCTATCTGCCATAGCCGGGACTGACTTATTGAATTTGAAAATGGGAGACTACGATTCAAACCAAGGAGCGACCATCGACTGATGTCAAGATCATTATTAAAATGACGCTATAGAAGTTCGACGACGATGATGATGGTGATGATGATGACTGGATAATGGATATGTTCCTAAGGCACTGCCCATGAGTACATAATGTCACATCTATAGTTCACTTGATGCACCAAACTTTTTATAAAACTGGTTATTAATCGAACAGTTGAAAACTGCACAGAAAAGTGACTGTTTCATGACAAGTGCAAATCCAAGATGGTGAAAAATTCTGCTTTACAGACTGTTTTCGTGTAAAATTGTTTGGTTTCAAATTCATAGATGATTTGTAAAACCTCAATTAAGGCTCTTCGTTTTATTGTTTTATTTAATTGATACTGTGCCTTTTGAATCTGAATTGTTTGCTTCTATGATTATATATTTTGCAGTTACCATGTAACTCAGTGATGGGCACAAATTTTTATCCGAGGTCCGCAAAAGTGTATGCGATGAAAGCCGAGGGCCGCGCACATTTTTTGTCATTTAGAATTAAATTTTTAGGTAGCTTCTAAAACAACTTTAACATAAAGTATTAGATAATGTGCAGTGTAAGTAATTATTAATAAGCCAAGATTGTCAAGTCAAAGACAAGTTAGTAAATATTCAAAACATTATTTGTAGCCAACGATCAATTGCCAAAGTGTAAATCCAATTTGAATGCTGAATTTTCCATTAAGGTGTTGTCAAATGTTTCATATGTTTTAGAGGGCTGCGCATTAATAAAATGCCTCTCGATGTCGGGGGCCGCACAAAAGGGCTTCAAGGTTCGCATGTGGCCCGCGGGCCGCACTTTGCCCATCCCTGATGTAACTATATACCTGTGTGTGTGTGTATATGTGTGTGTGTGTGTGTATATATATATATATATATATATATATATATATATATATATATATATATATATATATATTCCTATCACTGGAGCAATCAGACAATTTGACCAAAGTATTATAAAAGTTTGTGACTTGATTGTCAAAATAATATGAATCAGGAAAGGAAAGAAGCTTAGATCATTTGAAAAATGCATGTTTATATTCAAGTTTTAACGTTTTTATTTTATTTGAATCTCATACACTGACTGTAACTTTTTTGACTTACAGTAATTATAATATTTTTATTCTGAACAAGTATGTGCCTTGACTTTGATAATTTTCACAGATAGAGAGAGACTCAATCTCGAATCTGCTGGATGGGCTGAAAGAAAGATATTTGTATTTTCTTTTTAAACTCAGAGAGTGAGGGTTCCCATTTTATATATCACACCATATCAGTGTTGGAGTTGCCGGGGGGGTTGGAGGGGTTGAACCCCCCAGCTGACTTTGCAACCCTCCCAAAAGTTGCATTTCGGGTACATGCAGTTACTGTCATTCACTGAATTTCAGTCCTCAACCCCCCCCCTAGCTCAAATTGCACAGCTCCAACACCACCATATGAAGAATGATCTCTTATTTTGCTAATAGGCCTACTTTTTATTTGTGATATGCTGATGATTATAGTCGACATATAATTGAGCTAATCAGATATTCTAGATTCAAGAAGGAAATTTCCTGTAATTGTTCAATTATTTTGTACTGTTTTAGCCACTTTGAACCTACTGTATATTACTGTTGGAGTTTAATAATTATATATGCTTTACCTTGATTGTTTTTTTTATAATTCTTTAGTCTGCAAATTATAGAGTCGCTTGATCAAGAACATTATTTAAAGCTTATTCCAAGTGTGTGTGTGTGTGTGTGTGTGTGTGTGCAAGACTTCCTTTTGGTAGACCTATATATATCTTTCAATCAACCTCTCATTGTTTAAGCTATGGCAATTCTGATTACTGGATGTTGTATGTGGAACTATGAAATCGGTAGGTTTTTATTAATGAGGCAGGCATTATTCTAGTGTGCAGCTGGACACCAAATGTGTACCGTAGTTGAAAAAAAGTGCAGTGGAAATTCATGTTATGTGCTGATCGTTTCGATGAGACTTAGATGCTTAAATGAGACTTAGAGATGAGACTTAGATGCCAATCGAACCGAGGACCTTATTATTTGCTTGTCAGACTTTGATTAAGATGCTGAGGGCGCCACAAGTAGCCTACATCTTGGCCGGATACCCAGTGTTTAATCTAGACTCCTGGACTCCTGGGGAAACTGAAAAAGCCGGGGGGAACTGACAGCCGGGGGAATTCTGCTTGGGGCCGCTGTTAGTCCATGCAGTAATCCAAAATTTTCGGGAGAATTTGAAATTTCCGGGGGGCAAGGGTAATTTTCCCCCGGAAACGGCCTAGATTAAACACTGCGGATACCTCTATATCTGTGCGAGTGTACGCGCTCACATACCTATAATTATAATTATATTTCAATTATTGAAGAATAATAATAGCTGGCAAACTTTTTTGCTTGTCATGATTTTTCCGTGCCGCTGTTAATTAAATCAAATCATGGACTGATGATAACCTTTTTTGGTTGTCATAATTTTCCCGAAGTTGGGAATCATGGGACCATAACTCTGTGCCCCTTACAGTGGCGGCTCCACCGGGGGCTTCGTGAGATACTGGCCTCCCAGTGGCCCCTGTTGAGACCCTATACTATATATATACTATATATATGATATACTATATATAAAAATTTACAAAAATATTTTAAAATTGCAATTTGCCAAAATTTTTAAAATTGCCAAAATTGCAAAAATTGCTAAAATTTGCAAAAATTGCCTAAAATTTGCCTAAAATTTGGCAAAAATTTTTCAAGAAAAGTGTGAAACGCTTCTTATTAATATTACCTAACAACAAATGGTTGGCCCCCATTTAGAAGACCCCAACGGCCCCCACTAATGGAGCCGCCAAGGAAAATTTTATTTGCCTGTAATGGAGCTTAGATCAATGTTGATGCACTGCAGTACACTGTACACATGATGTAGGGCCTTAGGCCTAGCACTTCTGTTGTTAAATTGAAGTCTTAATACATTGTGCTGCATTGTTTAATTTGCTCTTTTCTTGTCACAATATAATAATTCATAATTGCAATCTTCGTAATCAAGAATTTTTATTTTTATATAAAACTAGCTGCAAAAATTATTTTAAACAGTTATTGTCAAGTTCAAACTTATCACTAGTGACAACAATACGATTCTTGCATCGGTAGAATTCATTAGGCCTATATTTTAATTAACTAATTAAGCTCCATCGGCATAGCCACGGGTGGGGGAGGAAAGACACGAGGCCGCTCTATATTTTGGTTGGGACAGGTCGTGGGATTTGCGCAAAACCGTTGAGAAATTTAGGGGGGAGGGGTAGGTAGCACGATCTAACGGAATACACGAGTGTGCGACGCACCCCTTGACAAACAAGCTTTATTTTGCTCGTTGGAGACTTTACCCAAAAATTTCAATGTGCCCCCGCCCCCCCGCCCCCATTCCAGAACCCTAGCTATGCCACTGTTAAGCTTTCAAGATTACACGAGGAGTACAAGGTTAGTTTGCTATGGCAATTATATTTGCCTATATCCCGCTGGCTAGATCGGTTACTTTGGTGTGAATGGATCAGCGCCACAAGCTGGGCCCATCCACGGACCGGCTTTGGGTTTTGGATATCCCTCCAACACTCTTCTTGCCTCTTCGTCGTATTTCATGTAGCTGGAAACAGAAAGATACAATGCACGTGCACCATTCCCGAGTGAATATTATATTTGGTCAGATACAGTTTCAAAAGTCTATGACAGCATGTGCGAGGTTCGAATATTAATTACTGTGTCTGCGTGTTCGCCTGCACATACTCGAGAAAGAGGAAGACAATTAAAAATTGTGAATTACTCTATATCAAGATACTGTAGGCTTGATTAACGTCAATCGATAAGCGAAAATTGAAATTTTGCAACACCGAAGAATGAAGGCACCCAGAATATAATATGACAGAATTCGTCCAGTTTGAGAAGTGATGTCAACGACTTTGTGAACGATTAGTCTCTTATCAAGTCCAAAGATTGAAAATTTGAGTTCGAAATATTCAGCGAAATATTCGCGCACTGTGTTTAAGAGGAACCTGCGTTTGTGCATGAATCAAATTGTTCGGCACTTTTGGTTCTGAACTCACTCGACTATACGTATACAAACATACATGCATACATACATACATACATACATACATACATACATACATATATATATATAGTTGCCTATTATACTTAGTACTTACTAAGGTCCTCTGAAGAAGTAGATGATGCGCAAATTGTCGGTAAGACGAACGAGAGAGTCGAACTCTATCGGTGCTCCTGGAAAGAGGTATTGAAACTGAATAGGTTCCGAAGACCGGATATCCATTTGATGTTCGTCAAATGTCCAAACATATCCATCCTATCGTGGCAATCATCACAGTGCAATCAATGAACAGACGAAATTCTGTTTCAAGCAATCATAGGCCTAATGCTTAGGGTATCAGCCGATGGCACGTCGAATCGTAATATAATCAAATCCAGGTCAAGCCGAAATGGTCAGTCCGATCGGCGGTGGAGCAATCTAGGGGATAGGCCGACAAGCCAAACAGGTACGTCTTAAGACTAGATAAGAATCAGTATCAGAATCAGTTTATTAGTATCAAAGTCAGCACCAAAGATCGTTAGTATTACAATTCAATATCGGAAAATAATTGTTAGGACAAATGCAAAAATATTTCACCTTTCGATATTACTATATTAGATATTTTAGATATTTGATATATCAAAATTGACGTTAAAGGATTAGGATACTAAAAGAGAGAAGCAGGAGAAAAGAAGCAATCTCTGTCCAAAGCCTGCGTTCCCTATGAGTCAATATACCAGATACAAATTCAAACATTCGAGGTACAAATGCAACTTTTTTTCAAGAAAATAATTATGATTGTACAAAATACATATGATTTAAAAGACTGATAGCTTAGGTATTTCATACATTACAGCAGAGGTTCCCAAACTTTTACGATTGCGGACCCCTGCTTTGTTCCCAGCTTAGCTCGCGGACCACATTATTTAACAAGTAAATGTTACAGTTAATATTTAATTAAAATAACGGGCAGACTATTCTCACACCAACGCTTTCCCTAAGACGACATGCTACGATGCGGTCAATCGTAATATAGGCCTACAATTAAAATCATAGAAGGGTTTTATCTGTTTCTTGACGTGTTCTGTACTGTTTTTTTATTTTCTCAATTCTTCTGTTAGCCATTAAGGCATCAACTCTATAACTCTGAATAGCGTGTTTTGCTGTGTACTTTACTATTATTTCTGATTGTTGCTGAGGTCTGGTGGTCTTTGCTTATGATTGATGGATGCAGCTGTAGGTGGTCTGGTGGCGGCCAGGGGAATTTGTGTCAGAATTAGGCCTATATGAAAAGACAGTACTGGCAGGCATTTAACTTCTTCTTTATTTCTCCAAGGTCAAGCGGCTGGTAACTGACTAAGCATCAGTACGAAGCGAAATATTTCTTGAATGAAACAAAATCTATTACAAAATAACGTTCTCAAAAAGGACCTTGAATAAAATAAACTAATGTCGTCTCTCGCACGCTCTCGCGAGGCCTCCTTGGTTTCTCCCCTTTCACCGCTACTAGTTTACTACGTCTGGCAGTGTAGGCCTATATCTACACTGTAGATATTAATGTTGTTGGACTAGGCCGTCGACACGACCGATCTTGGATCTACGTCGGTTAGTTATTGTGTTCTCTTGTGGGCAAAAAGTCTAATTCTAGAGGCGCAAGGGCGCTGGTAGATGGTCGCAAGATAAGCTTCCAGTTGCAGTCAGCTGTCTGTCTTTGCGTAGCCGGCGTTTTTCCTCTAGTAGGTTGATGCGACGGGCCTCAAAGTTTGAAATGCCAATAGATAATAATAATAATAATAATAATAATAATAATAATAATAATAATAATAATAATAGATATTATTTTTTTATTATATTATATCTTATGATTTATATTAATTATTATTGTTAACGGTGGCTCTACCGGCACACAGACTGTTAATGCTAAAACTATGAAGTGCTACTAATATTTTGGGAGGTTCCCGCGGACCCTCGCCATATCCTCCGCGGACCCCCTTCGGTCCGCGGACCACAGTTTGGGAACCGCTGTATTGCAGAGTGCAAATTTTAACGTATGTTGCAGAATGCAGATACATAGTCAAATTACAAGCTGCAATATTATAGCGGACAGAAATTTAGAGATTAACGAATCGGAGATAGTTGCTTTGAATTTATAGATCTAAAAGATGATAATGTTCTGGTTTGACGTGCTGACTATTGGACGTCTAAGAAGGGGTCATGTATGAACAATTCCCCACCGTAAGACTACGGGGTGTGATGCAGTCCCAGTCAAATAAGACTGATTGAAATTGATTGATTGATATATAATATTATATATATAATATTATATATCAATCAATAAACTTCTATGGCGCCACTATCATAATGCCCAAATCGCTTCCGTATATAATAGGGGCTATATATATATATATATATATATATATATATATATATATTCTTCTGTGCGTTTAACAAGTCACAAAATGTGGTCTGGGTCTTATTTGACTGGGACTGCATCACACCCCGTAGTCTTAATGCGCCATCGGCTGATGCCTTGGGCATTATGATAGTGGCGCCATAGAAGTTTATTGATTGCATATTATATATAGTTTATTGATTGTATATTGATATATATTACATATCAATCAATTAATAAACTTCTATGGCGCCACTATCATAATGCCCAAGGCATCAACCGATGGCGCACCAAATTCAAACTGAACTAGTTCTAGGTCAATCCAGAAAGATCAGTCAGAAGTCAGAACAGCGGGGGAACAACCTAAGGGGATATATAAGAATATAGCATACAGCGCGTGTTGCAAAAATATTTTCTGGTGCGCAATAGCCTATTATATGTAAACGTTTATATAAAATTCTATGCGGCGATCATAATAATAGGAGTTTGGTTCTTGTATAAAATAAAATGCATGAAAATCAAATGGAAGAGAGACAGCAAAAGATACAGATAGAAACGAAAAATTTTCAATTTACGAACGCAGTGATGCGACAAAAATATAAACTAGTTAGGGCCGAAGTATATCAAAGCTGCGTAAGACTATAGACGTGACTATCAGACCTTGAAGAGGTAAATAAATCCATCCCTAGAAGCAATTGCAGCGTTCGGATTTTCCGGATATCCGCGAGTCTCCGCTTCTTTTTCGTCAACCAGCTGGAAGCCATAATATCTCCAGATTCTTTTGTCTTGTTAAAATAGACGACAACATCATCGTCAAAATTATTTGCCAGTGGGAAAAGTTTCGCGCCAGGAGCCACAGAAATGATTATCGATAAAGCCAGTGGCGGCTCCACCGGGGGGCCAGAGGGCCCGTGCCCCCCTATTGAGTGCCTGGCCCCCCAGTGGCCCCCCAGTTGGGACCCTATACTTAATGCTACATAAATTATACAACAAATGGTTGGCCCCCATGATTATAAGTTGCCACCCCAACGACCCCCCACTTACCAAATCCTAGAGCCGCCACTGGATAAAGCACGCAAAAGGAGATTAACTTGATTGGGACATGTTAAAAGAATGGACAAAAAAAGATAGACCTACAAAGCACTACACAGCACATACAAAGTAGAAGGAAACAGAGAGCGAGAAAGACCAAGAAAAAGATGGATGCATAACATCAAGGAGGATCTGGAAACAAAGAAAATAACAATAATAGTAGAAGGATGCAGAGATTACTACTACTACTACTACTACTACTACTACTACTACTACTACTACTACTACTACTACTACTACTACTACTACTACTACTACTACTACTACTACTAACTACTACTACTACTACCACTACTACTACTACTACTACTACTACTACTACTACTACTAATAATAATAATAATAATAATAATAATAATAATAATAATAATAATAATACTGTAGTAACAGTAATAATATTCACTCTTAAAGAAATAGGTGTAGTAAGATCTCCAGGAGAAAATGGTGGCCGATATATCGTCCGGAGGATTTTCGTAATAGGTGGAGATGGTGAGTGGAAAGCCTTGATCCAGTCCGTAGTCACTCGTCCTCCACATCCATCGCCCGTTGAACACGTAGATACGAGAATCGTAGCCTGCACGGAAAATCAACAGCAATCGAATAAAAGGGCTACTAGGGTTAGGGTTAGAGCGTCGCGTTGAATGACGGCGGTGAATGACGGCGGTGATAGTCTTGGCAGCGACAATAATATTACCGTATTCTTTCCGAAAGACAATCGGATGTAGGCCTAAGGGAAAGCTGTCGTTCCAGTTTTGCTGATGATCCATGAAGCTAATCTGCACAACGCCAACGACGACGACGAAGATGATGATGACGACGACGCAGTGGCGGCTCAAGGATTTGGCAAGTGGGGGTGGGGAGGGGGCGTCGGGGTGGTATCTTCTAAGCACGGGGCCAGCTATTTTTCATATAAATCAGCATAGACCTATACAGGAAGAATATCACCTTCGATGGGTGGCCACTGGGGCACCAGGCATTCAATATAGGGGGATCACAGGCCCTCCCCGATCCTCTGCAGAGCCGCCTCTGCGACGACGACGACGAATGTGATGTTTCTGTCGATGGTGGTGATGATGATGATGGTGGTGGTGATGATGATGATGACTTACTCTGTGTCACTGCTTTGTAGATCAGGTCGCAGGCGTTTGGAGGCTCATCTGGCGAGGGAGGTCGGTTGGTAGGTTTAGGCCCATCACCGGGCTTATGGGTCGGTGGGATATCTGGACGATGAGGAGGTCCCCCTGTTGCAGATGCAAAACACTTCAGACAAATTAATTATTACATGATAATAAACTTATAATAGTTTGAACCGAGTCAATATATTGTAATGGTAACAAGTTCGCGCCTTACTAAGCAGGTTATTAGCATAGATTGATGCATAAGTTAACTATGTGTGTGCTTGCTTCTATGTATCGTTTCAGCGAATAAGAAGACGTCGTTTCGGCAGTTGACGAGCGTGGAGAACGGTGATTGGTGGACGACGAAAAGCGTCGACGGTTGGTGTTTTAAAACGAGGTCGATGGAACGCGGCGAAGGCGAAGGTCGATCGGAAGAGAATTCGGCGACGATAGAAAATTGTTTTCTTGTTTATTTAAACTGTTGAATTACATATTTATAATCGTATCGAAGCGAAGTCGTACGGTTGTGGTTATCAGGAACTATTTGATAGAGTCACTGTGTTTTGCAGGACTCTTGTTTTATTGTTGATTCAAAACTGATAGTAGTCAGCTGTTGTAGCTTAGCGTCGTTAGCGACGTGTTGCCATATTAGTACTGTCGCTTTGCTTAGTGAACAATTTGTAGGTCCTGAATACTAATTTGATTTGATGACCGCTATTGTTGAAGAGATATTAATTAGTTAAGATTAAAATGTATTTCATAAGAAGGAAGTTGTTAGAGAATTAATGTTGATAGGGTTGGCCTAGGAGATAAAATATTCTCCATTAATACTAAAGACCCCTAGACGATAGCGATAACCATTAAAGAGAGATAGGCGCCCGTCACATTATTGGGGACTCGCGTCCGGAATAGAACCTGTGTTTTTTACGCTACTCGCCTTCTGGTAGTTGGGAGTTAATGCCGCAGGATTTGAACCTAGCTCATAGTGGAGCAGTTAAACCCAGCCAAAATTAATTGTAGCTGATTAACTGTAGATTGCAGTAAGATTGTTGTTTTGTGATTGTGTTGCATTGCATTGAATTGTATTTGCTAACTTGTTACCATGGCCTCAGAACAAATAGGCTTAGATTTACCTTCAGCTTTGTCCCTGGAAGAAATCCTTGAAATGAGCTTAGAGGAGCTTAGAACAAATTTATCCAGCAAGGGAATTGTCACAAAAGGCATGACAAAATGTCAGCTTCAATCCCATTTGATAAAATTGAGCTGTAGTGTGATGAATGAAGTCAGAGATGATGGAGAAAGTGTGGGTAGCAGAAACTCCACCCAACAAACAAACACAATGCCACCAGTCGAGTCAGAAGCTGTTACCCTTAAGAAGCTAGAAATTGAATTAGAATTCCGTAGGCTTCAGTTGAAATCTGATGAACTAGCAACCCAGAGATACACACAAGAGTTAGAAACTCAGAGATACACACAAGAGTTAGAAACTCAGAGACACACAAAAGAGTTAGAGACTCAGGCAGTAACCAAACAAAGAGAAATAGAAGCAAATGAAAAAATTGAAATGCACAAATTAAGTGTACAAAGTGAGAGAGTAAGTGAACCAATGATTAATTTGGGGGGTTCTGATAAGTCCCTAGAGAATGCAAAGAAATCTTTGCCTAGATTTAGTGAGACAAGTGACATAGACTCTTATTTAACACTTTTTGAGAGGACGATGATAAGTTTTCAAATAGATAAGACTAAGTGGCCTTCAGTACTACAGTCACAAGTCACTGGGAGGGTAATCAAAGTTTTTGTTGAGTTGACAGATGAGCAAGCCCGTGATTATGACAATGTCAAAGAGGCTATTTTGAACTTATTCCAATTGGTCCCAGAAGCGTATAGGGTTAAGTTTAGACAGCTTTCCAAGGACCCAAGCGAAACGTATAGTCACTTTGCAACTCGTTTGAATTGGCCATTCCAAAGGTGGATAGTGGGCCAAAGAGCTCAAGATGACCCTGAAAAACTGAAAGAAGTTTTTAAAATGGAGCAATTTTTGTCTAAGATTAATGACAGTGCATTAAAGTCTTGGCTTTTAGACAAACAAGCACAAACACTTGCAGAATTGGCTAGATTAGCAGATCAATTCATAGCAAACCATAGAAACTACTCTGCTAATAATGACACATTTGGCAGAAACAGGTTCAATTCAAATGCATACAGACCAGAATTTAATTCAGATCAAACAAACAAATTTCACACTGGCAGAGACAATGCAAACCATAATATGAACTGGAGATTTCAACCAGACCACAATGCTAATCAAAGAGCATTGCAGCCTGGGACTAATACAAGTTTTAGAAATTCGTCCAATTCTAACATGCAGGGAGAAACATCAGGTTACAAGAGGGACAAAAATCTGTTTTCAACCTCACCCAGATGTGCTTTTGCCACAAGCAAAATCACACTGTGAATGAATGTTTTGCTTTGAAAAAAAAAGAGAAGAAACTGCTAAGTTTGGCCCAAACCCAAATTTCCCTGATTCCAATGTTAACTTTGTACAGCAGGTAACAAATAACTTGAATACAGTCAATCCTAGCTTTAGACCATTCTGCTCAAAAGCAGTAATTTTTAACAAACACAATCAGTCAAGAGAAATAACCTGCTTTCGAGATACCGGCTCAGCGCAGACTTTGATTAGTAAAGAACTAATTAATCCAAGTGAATATCAAGACACAGGTGAATTTCGAATGATTCGCGGTATCACCGGGGAAGTCGTGAAGATTCCGTTGGTGTTGATTAACTTAAATTGTGTGTATAACAATGGAGAGGTGTTGTGTGGGCTGATTGATCGTTTGCCACATTCCATTGATGTCCTGATTGGTGCAGACGTTGATTGTCGTGGCAGGGATGATCCATTTGAGTCGTGTGTTGTTACTAGGGCACAAACTAAATCATTAATTGAACTGGAGAAGGACTTGTTGGGTCGAAAGGAAGATGTCACCCACGAGCCAAACGAATTTTATGATACAGAGCTTAATTTAGAGGAGTTTTTTGAAAGAAATTTGTTGGGTTCTGATGAAGATCCACGTTTTGCTGTTTCGTGTGATGCAGATCCAAATGGTTTTCATGATGAAGTTGTTTCTGGTGAATCGTTGGAGGTTTTGATCCACAGTTTCACATTGGTTTTCATGAGGATGGAGTGGTTAATGGTTCGATGGTGTTGCATCGCCCAGTTGATCAATGGTTTTCAATGAAGATGTAGTTGGTAGGGAGTTGGCTTTGTCTCGTGATGAATTGATTCAGCTGCAAAGGCAGATGAAACTCTCAAAGAATTGTTTGAAGAGGTAATTGATTTTGAAACTTCAGGACACAAAAATTTCTTATTGTGTGCATGACGGTCTTCTGGTGAGAAAATTTGTGGAATCCGATTGTCCACAGGAGTCTGATTTGGGTTTTGTTCAAATCGTTGCTCCAGGAAGATTCGTCGTAGGTTGTTAGAAGTAGCGCACGATATCCCAGCATCCGGTCACCTCGGTACACAAAAAACAAAACAGAGAATAATAAGACATTTCTACTGGCCTTCAATGAACAAAGACATAAAGGATTATGTTAAAACTTGCGATATTTGCCAAAAACTTAATAAAGGTAAATATGGTAATATTGCCAAGCTACACAGTTTACCCATCATGTCCAATGCTTTTGATAGAATAGCTGTAGATGTCGTCGGACCACTACCCGAGTGTAAAAGTCCGGTAACAGGTGGTTGTTAACCATAATGGACCTATGCACCCACTACCCCGAGGCAATACCTATACCTGAGCATAAGGCGCCTATCGTTTGCCGAATGTTAACAGATGTTTTTGCCCGGTGCGGTTTTTCCTAAGGAGATTCTTACTGACCAAGGTCGAGAATTTATGTCGGACGTAATGCAGCACTTTTTAGATCAATGTGCCATCAAACATGTTAAAATCTCCGCATACCATCCTCAGTCCAATAGCTCTCTGGAACGTTTCCACTTCACGTTAAAACAGATGATACGTGCTGTGAAAAGGGATTCCAATCTTGAGTGGGACGAGTTAATCCCATGGGTTCTGTTTGCATATAGAGAGGTACCAATAGAAGGCCTCGGATTTTCAAGTTTTGATTTGCTTTATGGAAGGCACGTCAATTCACCTCTGTCCTTATTAAAAGACCAGTGGTTCCAAAAAGCAGACACCCTGGAACACATCAAAAAGGTCCATGTGTCAGAATTTGTTATGTCGTTGAGGGAAAAGATTAGATTTTCCATAGACATAGCGAATAAGCTGTATGCTCAGCAGCAAGCTAAGATTAAAAAATATTATGACAGAAAAGCTGTTGAAATAGAATTTCAACCCGGACAATTAGTGTTAGTGTGGTTGCCCAGGGATGGTAAACCATTACAAGCAGCGTACCATGGGCCATACAAAGTGGTTAAGAAAGTTGGATCCGTGGATTATGTAATTTCCACACCTGATAGGAAAAAACAAACTAGGCTATGCCACGTGAACTTGTTGAAACCTTATTTTGAGAGGAATTCATCAGCAGACAATAACAATACACAAGAAGTTGTAAATCTAGTTGAAATTGCAGAGAAAGTTCAATGTTCTTTTGAAGAACAGTTGGAAAATAAAGCAAAACATTTGGATTGCATTCAATCCCAAGAGTTGAAATCTCTAATTCTCAAACACGAACAGGTTTTCAGTAATAAACCTGGGAAAACTGATTTGATTTCACATAGAATTAATCTTAAAACTGATGCCAAGCCAATGTACTTTTCTCCCTTATAGGCTAAGCCCTGATAAGACTAAGTTTGTAAATAATGAAATAAAGCAATTGTTAGCAGATGGGATCATTGAGCCCAGTGACAGCCCCTGGGGTGCTCCTGTTGTAGTTGTTCCCAAAGCAGATGGATCTCTAAGACTCTGCACAGATCTGAGAAAGTTAAACGATCAAACCATCCCTGACCCGTTCCCAATGCCGAGGATAGAACAATTGATAGACAAAGTAGGGCGTAGCAAATACTTAAGTAAAGTCGACATGACCTGCGGATACTGGCAGATCCGTATGGACCCTGAGTCAGTCCCACTTACTGGGTTTGTAACCCAAAATGGCCATTTCCAATGGAAGTACATGCCCTTTGGCTGTCGAAATGCTCCCGCAACGTTTTCCAGGCTAGTTAAGAAAGTTCTATGTGGGCTAGAAGAATTTGCAGATGCCTACTTAGACGATATTATAATTTTCAGTAACTCCTGGGCTGAACATTTGGAACATCTTCATGCAGTTTTAACTAAAATTCATAAGGCTGGCTTAAAACTTAAACTGAGCAAGTGTGAATTTGCAAACGCTCAGATAGACTATTTGGGTCATCGTGTAGGGTTGGGCCAGATCCAACCTTTGCAGAATAAGATATTGTCCATCCAGAATTTCCCAAGGCCTAAGACAAGGAAGCAATTGCAGTCGTTCCTTGAGTCTGCGGGTACTTCCGCAAATTTTTGCCACACTATGCTCACCTGTCCATAGCCCTGACAAATTTACTAAAGAAAATGCAAAGTTTGACTGGACAGAAGAGTCAGAAAATGCATTCCTTGATATTAAGTCTAGGTTAGCTTCTAGACCAATACTGAAGACACCAGATTTTAATCGTCCATTTGCAGTTGCAGTGGATGCCAGTGACAAAGCAATTGGTGCAGTTCTTTTCCAGGTATATGATAATATAGAACACCCTGTGTGTTACTATAGTAGGAAACTTAACACTCATGAGTGTCGTTATGCGACTGTTGAGAAGGAGGCTTTAGCTTTAGTGTCAGCGGTGCGAGTCTTCAGTGTTTACTTTGGGACTGACAAAACAATTATTTACTCAGACCACAGTCCACTGACATTTATTCATAAGATGGGAAGACATAATGCGAAGCTTCTGCGTTGGTCGTTAGAACTCCAGCAATATTCCTTGGAGATAAGACATAGGCCCGGCAGAGATAACTTGCTGCCAGATATTCTTAGCAGGCCATCAGATTAACCTCCTTGAGGTTACATTCTCTGGCACTTTTCCATGCAGAAAGCGTTCCATGCATTCTTGCATTGCTTCCGAAGAACCGTCCCATATGTCACACTATTCAGCGGAGAACAATGGTTCGCCCCTTTGGCCGAAGGGCATTGGATATTGGAATGCAATAATTGGCTCAGAGTGTCCACTAAGAATACCTCGTGTGCCAAAGACCGCGGCTCCATTTGGTTGGGCGTGTCACCAAAACAATTAAGTGGGTGGTCACCTCCTGCTCCTGCAGCTGCACCTGCTCCACTGGAGACGTAGACAATAGACGACCGGGAGCCGTACTTAACGCTTTTAGTTTCGGAATTCTCCGACGACCGCAACCCGTCGTTAACGCTAGGAAGGTTAAGTAAGGTCAATACTGTAGTTAGGTTTTTATTTGAGTAATGTCGTGTAAGTAATGCATAGGATATAAGAGTTTAAGTTAGTGTAAGTAAGATACTGAGTAATGTAATATAACTACAAGGAGTTGCTCAATTTTGTGGAGTGGTTGTTTTTGACTCGAGGTGATGTCTTCTACCGTTACCCCAAGTTTATTAGTTGAGTTGTTAGAAGTATAAGTTGTTCTTCACAAGCTCATTTCAGAGATTGTTCCTGATTTTTGTTTTTTTTTAAATTGACGTGATGATCCATCCCGTAGGCTCGTGTACTAGGGGTGTAATGGTAACAAGTTCGCGCCTTACTAAGCAGGTTATTAGCATAGATTGATGCATAAGTTAACTATGTGTGTGCTTGCTTCTATGTATCGTTTCAGCGAATAAGAAGACGTCGTTTCGGCAGTTGACGAGCGTGGAGAACGGTGATTGGTGGACGACGAAAAGCGTCGACGGTTGGTGTTTTAAAACGAGGTCGATGGAACGCGGCGAAGGCGAAGGTCGATCGGAAGAGAATTCGGCGACGATAGAAAATTGTTTTCTTGTTTATTTAAACTGTTGAATTACATATTTATAATCGTATCGAAGCGAAGTCGTACGGTTGTGGTTATCAGGAACTATTTGATAGAGTCACTGTGTTTTGCAGGACTCTTGTTTTATTGTTGATTCAAAACTGATAGTAGTCAGCTGTTGTAGCTTAGCGTCGTTAGCGACGTGTTGCCATATTAGTACTGTCGCTTTGCTTAGTGAACAATTTGTAGGTCCTGAATACTAATTTGATTTGATGACCGCTATTGTTGAAGAGATATTAATTAGTTAAGATTAAAATGTATTTCATAAGAAGGAAGTTGTTAGAGAATTAATGTTGATAGGGTTGGCCTAGGAGATAAAATATTCTCCATTAATACTAAAGACCCCTAGACGATAACGATAACCATTAAAGAGAGATAGGCGCCCGTCACATTATAAATAATAAATTATTAACGCAGTTCCTTTCTCGTCGAGAGCTAAACTTTTTACACGGAATGTGATGCCAGCTATAGAATACGACAGTAGGCCTAAGACAGGTTCTAATCCGAATCCAGTAGGTTCACACCACGAGAAACAATTTTCACTGACTGGTTGCTTGTTTTCCAGGACAGAAAAAGATAACAGAACATCGAGAACTTTCGACTGACTGACTGACTGACTGACTGACTGAAAAGAGTGAGAGCAAATTTAGGCAAATTGTAGTTAGGACAGGAATTTGATAGCAGTGGCGGTTCCAGGATTTCTTGATGGGGGATGAAATGAATTCATAGGAAGTTGGTGGGGGGATTAAAATAGAAGGAAAAAATCAGTAAATTTTACCCAAAATGGCTCACAAAAGGGAATTTTATCCCTAAATTTACTACACTTTTACCGCGAAAAATAGAAAATAGGTTGACAAGCATAAAAAGGTCATCCGCAGTCTTTTACCCGTAGTTTTACTAGACTTTTACCCAAAAATAAGTTTCACAAGCAAAAAAAGTAAGTCCGGAAGTCCGGTGGGGATGCATCCCCACTCATCCCCCACCTGGAACCGCCACTGCTTGGTAGTATCTATAAAATGCCTCAGCCACTGTCCAAGCAATATTCGGATACTTTAAGTTGTTCGCGTAATTAATAGGTTTATCGCGGATATATTGTGTCGAAGCGGATTTACTTTGCGCGCGTGCGTGCGTGCGTGCGTGCGTGCGTACGTAAATGCAAGATCCTATTCTCAGAATTTTGGACTTGTGTTTGCGTTAAGTTTCACGTTGATTGATTGCGTTTAACATAGGCCCTATAATTAATTAACCAATGTTGACCAGACTCGGAGTTCATTGAGAGAGATGATGACGATGATGATGATGATGATGATGATGATGATGATGATGATGATGATGATGATGATGATGATGATGATGATGTCAGTCAGATTAAGTCATCGAATTATTATAATCACGCAACAAAAAAGTACGCCGTCTTCAGATGTAGTAACATCCGCTGGTGTGCACCTCCTCGGTGGTGTAGAAAGGGTTTCGGAAGAATTGGGGGCGTGACGAAATTTTGGGTAAAAAGTCTCCGACGAGCAAAATAAAGATTGTGAAGAAATTTCTCGCACATTAAGCGTATGCTCTTCGATCATGCCGCTGTACCTATCTCCCACCGAAAATCTCAGCGGATTTACGGAAATCCCACGACGACAGATCCCAGCCAGAATAGGGGGCCGCCATCGCCCCCTCCATCGTGGCTACGCCAATGGTGCACCACACGCCAAAATATTGAGGCAGTAGTCAACGGTAAAAAAAACAGAAAACTAGTTAGACACGGACAACAGGAATAGAGGTGCTCTGGAAATTGAATCAAATCGAACAGCAAAGTCTTGCTGTTCGATTTGATTCAATTTCCAGAGCACCTCTATTCCTGTTGTCCGTGTCTAACTAGTTTTCTGGTTTTCTGGTTTTTTTTACCGTAAAGCGACTGAATGGCTTGAATGTCGTCGTCGCGCAGCTTGAAATTCGGTTCGTAGCCCTGGTAGATGGGCGCCATGAGGGCCCCTTCGACTTCCGAATGACCGAGACCCAGGGAGTGTCCAAGCTCATGGGCGGCTACGATCATCAGATTGGTTCCGTCGTACACTCCGTCGGTCCAGTACTCCTGCTCGTCGAAATGAGTGTCGCCGGATTCCGGATAGAAGGCGTGAGCTAAGACTCCGCCTGTGAAAGGAAAGGGGGAAAAGCAGGAAGACCAGATAATACAATTAGTTATTTAACCAGACATTTGAAACGCAACGAAATTCGTCTAGAAACTCTAGATGATCAAATCAATTAGTCGAATATATTGATTCGTTCAGTGCGTTCAAACTGTGGCGGAAACACAACTGGCAGCTGGATCAAATTAGATCGGTTCTGTTCGATCAGGTTTTATACATGATTAATGATCATTTAAGTCAGATTAGAACATAAAGTATCGGATCAGACCAGATATTTTAACAAGGACTCGACCCTCAAGGCCAGGACCAGGACCAAGGACTCAGTCCACAAGACCCGGATCAGGACCAAGGATTTGTAATCTGTCCTCAAAGAGTCCTTAAAGGCCAGGACCAAGGCCAAGGACTAACATCCCTGGATCAGACAAGATCGGACTAAATTATTATGGACCAGTGTTTATTCTAGGCCTTTTAAAGGGGAATTTCCTCCCAAAGTAAGAAAATCCCCCCAAATGTTTTATATGTTGCATGGGGGATGGAAGTTTCCCCTCCAAAAGTGTGGCGACTCAGACCTTGTCGCCCCAAACATTTCAAAATCCCCCCCCCAATGTCAAGGGGGCTAGAATAAACATTGATTATGGACATGCAACAAAGACGGTAGACGTGATAATCATAGGCAAATCACTCTGTCTCTGTGATTAGATTGGAGGCTGACTCTGCCTGTATCGCTTCCTCACCAGATCCGTCGAAGGCGTTGTATGATCCGTCGCCATGGTCACCGTTTGCGAATTGCATGTGGATGTCTGCATCCCCTTCTGTCTCGCTGAAAGTCAGTCCTGATACGTCGCTCCAATGCTCGAATGCCTGACTAAAGGCTCTCCTTAATTAATAAGAATTACTTTTAAAACGGATTATTTTCGCCGAATCTGATCAGACAAAGTAGTATATCAGTTTATGAAATAAATAAACTGATTTTAAAAAAAATTGTTTTAGAAGACCGTGGTTAAGCAAAGCAGATAAAAATCTCTTAAATCCATTTCTTTTAGAACATAAACATTTTGCAGACATATTTCATTTTCAAATTACTCGCAGATTTTACAGTATCATTGGCTTAGACTTTCTGTAAAAACAGAATATACTTATATATACATATATCATCATCATCATCATCATCATTATCATTGTTGCTTTCTGCCAACACATTAGCGGCAATAGCTAGACACAAAACTTTTCCATTTATCTTTTTCCGTTGTTAATCTCATTCCATCTATTATTGTCATTTGATATCTTTCGAGGTCTTCTTTGATGTTATCTATTCACTTTTTCCTGGGTCTTCCTCGTCCTCTTTTGCCTTCTTATATAGGAGTCTTATATATAGGCCTACTTATATTTATATTGGTATAAAGTTTTGCCACATTTTCCAAATTACAGTGAGTAGAAGAATCGAGGTATTTTAGATCTATTTTAAGTGAGACAATCCTGTACAGTACATACCTGATAACTTCGCGGCTTAAAAGTCTGTGGTAATTCATGGTTTTCCATTTGAGATGAGTTTTTCTCCATTTATAACCTGAGAAATTCGTTTAAGATTAACAAATAGCACAGTATTAGCACACGTAGACCTAAGTTAAATACCGCTGTATTCTACGGTCTACAGTCTGCAAGATGTGAAAAACGGCTATATACAGGGGCCGTCCATAAAGTACGTGACGCTCGGAGGAAGGGTCTAAAAAGGCGCGACAGTTTGTGACAAGGGGAGGGGTAAGAACCAGCGTGACGTCACACTTCTAGTATAAATAAAACCTTAAATAAACCTGATATGAGGCATAGTAAAACTTTCAACTTGCTCATTAACAGTTTTTTTGCCAAAGTTGCATAAAAGTTTAGGTCTCAATTATGTTCGTTTTCACTGTCGGAAGTTGAATATTTGCTTTTTAGCAAAATTATTGAGAGAGGAACCCGATTCTATTAAATAGAAGACCTGTGTAACGTATTCTTTTGACGACGCTTCAAGCAGGTCCCAGATTTGCGACAGGGGAGGGGTCGAAAATGGCCAAAAATAGCTTGGCGTACTTTATGGACGGCCCCACAATAGGTCATGCCATTTTGTGTAGTCTGAGACATCTAGATTGTTTGTCGTCGCAGAAATAACTAATGTAAAATAATAGACTGCAAGTGCGCATTGATGTTCAGTTTTACATTACGTTATTATCATTATGAGATGCCTGTTGTCATAGTGATGTGATCCACTCTACATACGGCCGAGACTGGTGCGGCCCTTCATAAAAAATAGCTTGCCCATCCTGAGCTATGAGACAGGCCACGAGTATAGGCAGTGGCGTAGCGAGTGTGTCCAGGGCAAAAATGTAATAATGGCGCCCTCAACTTCCGAAAACTCCTGACAAGCAAAAAAACGTCATCACCTATTTAAATATATTAAGCCATATTTACACGGATGTCCCATGTAGCTTAACTGGGTGAAATAGGCGATGAACTTGTTTGCTAGTCAAGGTTTTCCCGAAGTTGAGGCAAATCCTCACTCAATTTAAACTAGGTTATTGAATGCAGTGGTTTTCACACAGGCTTACTTAGCCTCCTAAACCACTTAAAACCACATTATTATTATTATTATTATTATTATTATTATTAGTAGTAGTAGTAGTAGTAGTAGTAGTAGTAGTAGTAGTAGTAGTAGTAGTAGTAGTAGTAGTATATATATATATTATCCAAACCATGTTACAAGACTATCTTTAAAAACATTGGGGGGGGTCGATTCGGCGCCCCACCTCGGCGCCCGGAGGAGGGTAGGAAGGGGCGGCTACTGCCCGTCGCTACGGCACTGAGTATTGGACATCATGTCGAGATTATAATTTTACTTAGAATGATGATGATGTACTTATTTGGACCTGGTACGTAGTAATTCTGGCCAATTGATTTTCCGTCACTAGACTCTGAGGGCAGGACGTATTCCTTCGGAGTGACGTCTGGCAATCCGCATCTTGGCATCTTCATCTTATCGATGGTTTCTTCGTTCAGTTCTCCCGTTTCCTTTATATGATACATCCGTTGCATCCGCCTATTATATTGGGAACCGAAGAATGTACTATACATCAGCGATGCATATGCATTGCGTAGTTTATAATCTAAATCTAATTAAGCGGTCGTTCAGCTTCTGTTGGTGAATATTAGTAGGCCAGTTATTGTCTTTACGAGAAATTTATCAGTGTACAGTTTATTCTAAACCATTCAAACCATGCGCTGGATTGTCAATGGCGTAGCCAGGTTTCCCGTATAGGGGCGGGGGCGGCTCAGACGAACAAAAACGCTGCCACGGAGTTCTTCGAACATTGACACCCCGCCTCCTCGTGGCTACGCCAATATACATACATTTACATATACATATATAATATACATATAGGCTTACATACATATACAATATGCATACATGCATACAATATACATACAGCTGTTACCACGATTCACTAATAACAAATTCACAATCGCTGAGCTCATTCGAAATGGAGCTATATAATTTGTATTGCCACGCGCTTTGATCTGATCATTCATCATATATCCCCCTCCAGCCCCTTCTAACCCTCATCCGGTCATCGTTTCCACCTTAGATACAGCGCCCTACCAATTCCACGATTCGAGCAATGGCGTAGCAAGTTCTTTTGGGGGGACGCATGTGTAGAGCATTGATGTGGTGGGCCCCCGGAAAACCCCGTCAATTTTAAGCAAAAAACACCGGGAGCTTCTGTGATATCTACATATTTGCAGTTTCGCACCCCTCACCCAGAGTCGTCTTATTATACTGACCATTGCTGATCATTCACCTTTCCAACAGCTATTTTAAGAAAGGCTAAGCGGCGCAAGCGCCTAAGAATAAGCTGCTTCTGTCGTACTACTTACAAAAGCGCTATATAAATCCACGAGATTTTACTTACCTACTTATCTATTTTATAATAACTAATATGATTAAATATTAAAGCATAGAGTTATTTCAGCGTGTACGCTGCTAGCATGAAGCTCTACTTGATGGGATATGTCAATTTTCAAAAATTACATTATGAATATTATGGGCGTAAACAAATTACTAGCTGTCAGGGGGCCTCCGACCACCGGGGCCCCTGTGCACTGCACAGCCTGTACAGTGTACAGCCCACGGCTACGCCACTGCATGAATTTGAATAAAAATGCTACACGGGTTCCCTCGAAAGTATTTCGTCCACACGTTGAATATAGGTCTAGTTCTATCACCGCTCTAATTAATTAGTGAAATTCTGCAGGTATTTGATGGGCAAAGAACCATCCCAAAACTAACAGATAAATCAGCCAGGATATTAGCCAGACTCGCTCGAAGGGGTCTCTCCTGACTTGACATGAGCTGACGACGCCGTTCTGTCTTAGGCATCTGTTTGTTATGCTGCCTAATTTTCCTGTTACGAGGAAGGAATAATGAAGTATATCCGCTTGACAACATTATTCTTCTTAATCAACTGTCAGCGAAGTTTATTTGCGTAATTCGGGAAATTGTCGAATGCTGCTCAGACTCGGCGTGGCCATTATATTGGAAGTCAGATTAATTTTAATCTGGTTGAACGTTTGTCAACTGCCAATAACCAACCCAACCTGCCGCCTTATTTTCATAAGTGATTTATAACAGGCTGAAGTAATTCTTTGCATTCTTGTACAGTATTCTTAGAAATAGGATTGTCTAGAACGGGAGTTTTCAAATGGCGGCCCGCGGGCCAGATCCGTCTCGCCAAGGAATTTGAAATGGCCCGCAAAGATACTGAAACGATAAATAAGTTCACATTTTTCAATATAATTATTGGTTTCAACTTATCTGTTTTATATTGCTCATGAACTTCTCTCAAAAACACCCGACCCTCAGTCACCATTCATACAGATCTGCCCATCATGAAATTTAATTAAATGTCTCTGGTCTAGACAGACGCGATAATTCAAAAAGTGGTACGTCTTTCAAACGCGTGCAAAAAGACAATTATTAGAAATCTTTGCAGCCAATTTTTAAGTCATAAATAAGCGTCTACGCTAGAAAATTGCTTTCATCTGTTACAGAAAATTCAGAAAAGCAAGTCAAATTCAAGCGGATGTCATCAACATCTTCTAAATAAAGTCTTAAAGCCAGATATTGATGACGTCAATTTAAAATGGAAGACACCTGAACGCCATTTTCGCGCAGATTGAATATCTGCAGATTGAATATATATATATATATATATATATATATATATATATATATATATATATATATATATATATATATATATATATATGTGTGTGTGTGTGTGTGTATATATATATATATATATATATATATATATATATTTCAGTTTTAATTGTACTCAGCCTATTCACATTAGCATTTTGACTATGCTGGTTACTACATAATCATTCTACGCAGTGTCGTCGCATAATGGAAGCCAGGAGATGCCCGTGCATCCCCCCAAAATTAAAAAAATTATGGTGT
Source organism: Metaphire vulgaris (assembly GCA_018105865.1). Classification (NCBI taxonomy): domain Eukaryota; kingdom Metazoa; phylum Annelida; class Clitellata; order Crassiclitellata; family Megascolecidae; genus Metaphire; species Metaphire vulgaris. The sequence goes on along the minus strand of CM030847.1, from coordinate 10,114,315 downwards.
CTACAAAAATTCTAAAATTTCGTTTATTATTGTTGCGTTTGCGTTGTTAAGTTTTACCACACTCCATTGCATACATGCATTGGAAATGTCTTTTTATGATATCTATGTTTATCCTATATGTCTATGTTTATGTCTACAGTCTATGCCACTTATGTTTACGTGGGCGGTGGAATAACTTATTTTACAATTTTCGTTCCATTACCCCCGGCGTCAGGAGTGGGCATCCCCTAACAAAATTGTTGCGCGACGTCACTGATTCTACGCCTTAAGATTGTGATCTCTAGCATAACTCGTTAACACTAAACAAATACTGACCTAATTAGCTGTGTCATATTAGTTAACGAAATAAAAATACAACCTAAATTATTTTAGTTTCGTTAACTAAAACTAAATCTAAAATTATATTATTTACAAAACCTAAACTAAATAAAAGCTAAAATATCAGCTGTAAAACGAAATATAGATGAAAACTAAAATTATTTGCAGAAACTAAAATGTCACTGCCAATGAATTTGTCTGATTTTGCGATTTCTTTAGCAGCCAAATATCATAATTTGATTTTGTACCAAAGAGAAAAAAATAAAACAAACATGCTTCACGGCCTTATTGGCTTCATTTAAGAAAACAATGAAAGTATAAACCAGCGGTTCTCAACCTGTGGGTCGCGACCCCCAAGGGGGTCGAATGACGATTTGCCAGGGGTCGCCCGAGACCATCAGAAATATGGGGTTGTCTCTTTTCTTGTTATTGTACAAAATTTCCTCAGTGGTAGTTACGACACACTAGTTGTTTTACTATAATAATATTGTCATTCGAGGATAGACATGGAGACAATTAAATAATAACGATTTCGAACATTTTGATTGTCGTAGCATTATTATTTTTAGCAGCTTACATTGTGAACGAAAATAATTTTACCGTTGGGGGGTCGCCACATAATGGGGAATTGAATTAAAAGGGTCGCGGCACTATAAAGGTTGAGAACCGCTGGTATAAACTAAATGCTACAATGATCGAGCGTGTTTGTCTTACAGTATAGCCCTTCTCATGCTGAGAGGTTCGTGGGAGACGTTCTTTGGTACAGGCGGTAGGTAACCAAATCTTTCCAGAAACGCCTGAAATTCCAATCACGTTGCTAAAAAATATCTGCTGACTGTGCAAAAATTCTGCCTGTCTAAAAATCTAGTCCGTACGTTAACAAACGAGCGGCTTTCACCCGGGCAGTAATGCCTCCTAAGCCACTTTTTAAAATCTTGGTAAGTTTTCTGATAATTAGGCCTACTCCGCCTACTGTAGAATCGAGAGGAGATTGCTTACCCTGGGACGAACTTCAGTTCTCCGCCTCGTTTTCGAGTCTTGCCTCGTTTCCAGCTCACGCCGCCTCAGCTCCTGTTCCAAGTCCAGTTGGTCCGCTTCCGTTAATCTCTCCAGCGTCGATTGCTCGTTCTCCAGCCTTTCCGGCGCCGGATCGCCGTCGCGTCGTTCGATCTGCTCCAGGAGGAGGAGAGACCACGGAGAGCGCCCGCAGCATCCCGGCAGACACGCCGCCGCCGCCGCCAGAAGAGTGACGAAGACGGGCAAGAGAAGCTGCATGGTCGCTGTCTCGGGGCCTGTCTTCGAATGGCAAGTTTTAAGATTCGCAGCGTCTAAGATACACACTCTTGGCCGTAACGTCACGTGCCACGCTCGTAAATATTCATTGATTATCTTGAGTACGGTCGCGATGTCACAGTCACGGTGATTATAAAGAGTGTGTCAACTCTGCATTAGGCCCGTGTTAACTTATAATTATTGAACTGCATGGGCGTTCGGAGCAGTGGCGGTTCCAGGCCTTCTTGGTGGAGAGATGAAAAAAATTATAGAAAGCTGGTGGGGGGTGCAAAGTGAAGAAGAAGAAAAAGAAGAGAGGGAAAGGTCATTGTTAGTGTTTTGTCCACTATAGATGTTAATAAACCTTGCCAAATAAGCCCGACAAGTAGTGTAAAAAAGAAGGTCATTCGCAGTATTTTTCACAAATGTTTTTAAAACTCCCCGGAAAATAGGCTGACAGGCCAAAAAAGTCATCCGAAACCCAGGTGGGGATGCATCCCAAGTCATCAACATGGTGGAACTGCCACTGGTCCGGATGGGGATGCAAAATTGCACCGACTGGAGAAATTGTGAAGTCGTGAAAAAGTAAAATTACTAGAAAAAGTAATTTATAACACTAAGTTTAAAATATGAATTTATATAAAAATCTTATGAACTCAATTGTAACGCTAAATAATATCTATAATTAGTCCAATGGATCTTGACGGTCTTGTACAGTACTTTTTGTTTCTTTCGTCGCATGACCCTGTTTTGCACCCTTTGGAACAATTTCTGCGGACGCCCATGTTGAACTGCAGCTGTTGACTTCCGCAAGGTGTCGCTACCGTAGCTAGTTGCCCGGTTGTGTAGCTGGATGTATTGGTGCTAATATATTTATTCATTTACACGGGTTCGATAATTTGGAACCGCCAATCCCTAGATTACAGCACATGTCACCTCAAATATCGCTCATCATTCGTTACTTAGCATTTCGGCGAATAACACTCAGAGGCGTAGCGAAGTGGGGGCAGGGAGGGGCATATGCCCCCGGGCGCCGAGGTGACGGGGCGCCAAAATCGGGGTTTTGGTAAGCTAAATGCATAATAAATAAGAAGAAACAAGTGCGGCGACCTTTTTTTCTCGTCATGAGTATAAGGAGAGGGGCGCCGTAGAGAGTTGAGGGGCGCCGAGACCGCGAGAACGATGTGACGACCTTTTTTTGCTCATCAACAGTGTTGGGGACGCCAACGGCACACTTTGCCCCCGGGCGGCGGATACCCTCGCTACGCCTCTGATAACACTACATCAATGAAATCAAAATTACAAACCACAAAATCATTCGCAAAACGTACAATGAACACAAAGTACAATAAACACAAACGCGACTGTCTGACGACTAATTTTTACAATTAGGCTATAATTAATTATTAATCACTGGCTGCGTTATTATGTACCTCGTTTGCACGGAAAGAATGATCTAAATCTAACTCTCACGCACGATAAGTTGTAGGTCTACAACAGGCGTTTTTCTGGAAATTTACGTCTATACATGAAACGCACGCAAAAATACATAATAAACTACTAAATTATAAAGTCTTTTACAGTTAATAATCAAAATGAAGCGAATGAAAGCTGTTTGAAAGAAATTATTAGTCCAGAACAAAAAAATTATTGTATGCGAATGCCAGAAAGCAGTGTTGGAGTTGCCGGGAGGGGGGGTTGAACTCCCCAGCTAACTTTGCAACGCTCCCAAAAATCGCATGTCGGGTTCATGCAGCTTCTGTCATTCATTGAAATTCAGTCCTCAACCCCTCCCCCACCACAGCTCAAATTTCGCAACTCCAACACCGCCAGAAAGGCATGCAGGTTACTGCAGACTCACTGTTATAACATTCAGTAAGATAACGGGCTTGTCTGTTTTGCAAGTTTGCAGGATGCCAAGTAGCAGCTCAACGTTTTTCAGCTCGACATTTTTTGTCACATGCAGGATGCACGTCTGATTACAAAAGCTGTACCACAAAATTATTCAGCTTGATCAAGCCCAGAAAACCAATCGAAACTTTTTGCTTGAAAAGTGGCTATAATTCAGAATATGAGGATATTTCGACGAAAAGCTGGGGACGAAGACACTTTTGACGTATTGCGTAATTATTATCCGGCAAAGTCAATTAATATAATTATTAATATAAAAAAACACTGTGCATTTTGCAAGCGCTTCTCTCCTGTACCTAGAATTAGGTCTAAGATGACACGCTTTATAACGTATTAAGCCAACGCCATTTAGCTAATCTAGCTAATTGCCGGAACCAATGACGAGCAATTTCTCCTTATAGATGAAAAATGAAACACGCAGTTGTATGCCCAGGTCCGCCGAGAGAAATTCCGGGCCCCAGAACAAAAAAAATTGCGGGCCCTTAAGACAAATTTATCAAGTCTCCGAAAAACCTGACAAGCAAAAAAACGTTATCAACTCTCCAAAAACAGCCTGACAAGCCAAAAAACCTTATCGTCACCGGATCTGGGCCTCTGAAAACTCCATGGGCCCCGGTACAATGTACCGGCTGCACCCCCCTCTCCTCAGGCCTGTGTATGCCGATTTTTATGGCAATTTTTGTGCTGTGATCTTTAGGCCTATTTGATAGTTGGACATTTATCTGTTAGCCTCTACTTAACTCGCATGGCGGCGTCCTGTATAAAATACTCTATGACCCAATAAAATCATGTCACTGGATATTAATTTGTCCATAACTTTAGCAAATGTGAACCAAAATTCAAAATGTTTTCATTATTTGACTCAGACTGAAATGGGAGACAATGTCATGAATATATATTATTTACGACGCCCTTAACGTGTAGCACCCCTACCTAATAAATATAAAATAAGCGGGAAAATGGCGAAAACTGTCGTGTAAAACACATATCGGTTTTTACCGATGAAAGGGCGTTCATGGTACCCACGCCCATGGATCCACCAGAATGACCGTGTGTCTGCGTTATTTGCGTCACGGAAGACAGAGTTTGTGCCGGAGGAAAGTCTGCTGCGGATGCGTTCGACGTTCAGTCAGTCGCTGACGCTTTCCGACGGCGTGTGCTAAGATTTGACCACAACTGACCTCATCTTTGTGCAGCCTGGAGTTAAGATTAATGGCGCCTGTTACCGAGATGTGCTCTGCTGATGCAAGGGGCAGGGCTACTGCCTCTGATGAGGGACATTTCGGGCGCAACTTCTCAGTCTTTCAGCAAGACGGTGGCTCCATCCAGGGTCACCTTAACCATTAGGCAGTTTAGGCACTGCCTAGGGGCGAAAAATTTTGTAGGGGCGAAATAAAACGGGGATGAATTTTAGTTGTTGCTCGTCATACTTTTTCCGTATGTTGTGATGTGAATGGGCGAAAATTTTCGAAAATGAAAATCAAACGGGTCTACCAAACCAAAGTTCGCAACGTCAATGAACTGAAGAAGCGACTGATCACCGTCTGAAACGATCTGGGACATAGCGTCATCGATGATGATGCTATATTGATGAATGGCGAAAATGTCTTCATGCATCTGTTCGCGCAAGAGAAGGGCCATAATAATAATAATAATAATAATAATAATAATAATAATAATAATAATAATAATAATAATAATAATAATAATAATAATAATGTGATTTAAAGTGACTTAGGAGCAGAGCCGTAACTAGGGGGCGGTGGGGGGGGGGAAGTCGCCCCGGGCGCCGACCCGTAGGGAGGCCCTTTTTTGAGTGTGAATAAAAAATTTACTGGGTGTAAGTAAAAGAAGAGCCCTGACGACTAAAAAAAGGTCATCACCCCAAATATGGAGTGTTTACTTATTTGTAGGTAAGGAATAAGAAAACTGTAACGACTAAAAAAAGGTCATCACCGAAATTTAGGGGCGCAAAATGGAAATCTTGTCCCGGGCGCCGAAAACCCTAGTTACGGCTCTACTTAGGAGGCTAAATGAACCTGTGTGCATATTTGCTTTGAGCTTCGACTTGTTCTAACTTTGCTTCAATTTATTTATTAATTTTCAGGACATTTTGTGTGCAATTGGGAACATTAAATGTGTTTTACACGACGGTTTTCGCTATTTCCCTTTAATTTTAGCAATAGCATCTTCGATGGCGCACTGTCTCCCATTTATTCCTGAGTAAATTAGTTTTGAAAATCGGTTCACATTTGCCAAAGTTATGGACAAATATACAGTGCATGTTTTTTTGGGTCACAGCATAGCATTCGGTTGCATGGAGCGTCCGGCTTTGCGTAGAGCTAGACTGGGCGCTCAGGATCAAACCTGGAATGGTGATCTGTAGGTTTCGCATCTTTATAATCAATCAGTAAAATGCAGTGGCGTAGCGAGGGGGCAGAGGGACGAAGCGCTCTAGGCGGCACTTGCCCTAGGGGCGGCACTTTCGAGATTTCCTAAATTTTTAAAATAATTATTAGGGTTTTTTTGCTTGTCAGACTTTTTTTAAAGACTCGATTGGTAAGGGTTTTCAAGGAAATTTTGAAATTTTTCCGCCGCGAAAAGGCGGCACTTTTATTTTCGCCCCAGGCGGCACTTTGCCTAGCTACGCCACTGGTAAAATGATAACTCATTAATCCATTCGTTCATAAATAAATCCATCCGTTCATTAATTCGCTCGTTCATTAATTCGTTCAGTTTTGGTTCATTCATACCTACATATTCATTCGTTCGTTCATTCATTCATTCATTTATTCATTCAGTCGCCAGAATTTTCATTATAACGCATGCATAGTTCTAGGCCGTTGAGACAGTGGCGGCTCCACAGGGGGACCGGGGGGACCGTGCCCCCATATTGAGTGCCAGGCCCCCCAGTGGACCCCCTGTTGGGACCCTATACTTAATACTACTTACGTAACAACAAATGGTTGCCCCCATGATTAGAAGTTGCCACCCCAACGCCCCCCCCCCCACTTGCCAAATCCTAGAGCCGCCACTGCGTTGAGAGCCTCTTAGTCGATTGTTTTAGACTAGTAAGGCCTAGTCGTCTATTGGGACAGGCTCGTACAAAGGTCGGCTGTTGGGCCTGTAGGCCCTATAACAATCTAATCGCACCTGAAGACTTTACGATCATAGTTCGAATTCTTTGCCCGGTTCAAGTACACTGTAGGCCATAATATTCTTAGAAGTTGACAGCCTAGTAGCGCCGGCAAGTTGCCAAAATTGCTTAGAATTCCTGACATAGATCCTACATGTAATTCTGTCTATCTGCGCCCCGTTTCAATGTCGATACACGTCGTAGAGCGATATCAAAGCATTAAGTGAAGTGGCAATCGATAACGAATGTTTTGTTGCTGCTAGCGTTTGTGCCGTGTAACAAGTCGTCGGTAGAGAGTACTGCGTTCGATTAGGATTTGATTTCTGAGAAAATCAGTAAGTCTTAGAAACAGTCGTGTTGAAATATTTTGAAGAACTTTCGGATAGCCTACCTGGTTCAGCAAAAGAATGACGTAATCTTATACGAACCAAATAAATTTTACGAACAGGTAACAATTCTCTATCGGATAAAGACATGAAATTGTGCTCTGTTTCTCGACTCTTACAGTTGCTACAAATAAGGCACGTGGTGACCAGTCCATGTACATGTACACAGATATGATGCGGATTCTCTTGGATACATGACGTAATCTTGTCTATGGGATAAATTTATCGCTTGCATTAAATTTTCAGTGTTGAAATCCGGCAAGATTTCAGGGGTTACAACCTCGTAGGCATTTGATAGTTGGCGGTGTTTGTGACCTAGAATTTAAGAAACTTGTGAGTTTCTATAGCGACCAAAATTCAGATAGGCTAAGTGATGGCACGGGCAATAGTCCAGACGCATCGAAGGTTCGTTTTCATAGACACGACAAAGAAATGCCTCAATCGACTGAATGTAGGCCTTCATTTACATGTAGATCGATGCTTTTATGCGGTAAGTAGGTTATGAACTTACCAATAAAATTGCTAAAAACTTAATGTAATTAGACATATTAAAACTTACATTAAAAACTTATTCGACTCCAATGCTCTTCATCAACTCTATTATACTCTAATACATTCATATCTTACTTATTGCACTATTGTGTGGGAGCAACTATAAATCAACTACAGGCAAAAACCAAATTATGCAAAACAAAGCAGGAAGGCTAATTTTTATGATAAAAATATACTAAAACAATTAATATATAAAAATATTAGGATTTTAAATATAGAATATATATATATATATATATATATATATATATATATATATATAACAATCTGCTTTATTGTTAGGCCTATATAAAAATTTCTGAAATATTCTTCTCCCGATTTTTGATACAAATAAATACTTCAACATACTACCTATCCAATAGATGCGAATATAATCTTAGAAATAATGAAAATGTTAAACTTCAGTTTGCTATTACCAATATTAGATTACTTTCTATTAGGTGTCAAGGACCGACAATGTGGAATAGTAGTCCCTCTGAACTTAAAAATTCTAAACTAATATCAACTTTTAAGTATAAATTTAAAATGTATCTGTTAAATGGAAACTTAGAATGTTAAATAATGAATTAAGATATGCTTATAATTAATTTTGAGATTGAGTTATATAATTAATTTCTTCCTATTATTATTCTTTTAATTTCTTATTATTTCTGATTACTAGATTTAAACATAAATCCACCATGTAATTCATAATTATTAATTTTTTTATTTTTTTGGTTGACCAATTTACGGGATAGATATCACCTAGGTCAACCTTTTCATTGTTTATTCTAGGCCTTCTCTGGGGGAATTCCCCCAGTTTGAATTTTCCCCAATTTTTTGACATTTTGGCATGTAGTATGACCTCCACAATGACTGTTCCCCCAACATTTTAAACTCCCCCCAATGTCTAGGTGACTAGAATAGCCACTGATCCTTTTTTCTCATTTAAAATAAAATTTCAATAAACAATAATTTATGTCAATGAATTTAGTTAAGTACGTGGTGCTAATTGTCAGTCAAGTTTTTTCTTCTTCTTTGCTTCACATTGATATATGTTTATTTTGGATGCTAATGAGAAAAAATAAAATTGTGATTGATTGTGAAAAAAAGGTCTAGGACACTATTTTAAGTTTGAGGAACGCCTCGCCTAAATTGGGACAGTTGTCACTGATTTACGCTACATTCCAATGCAGGCAATCGCTTGCCGATAGCAATCGGTTCCTTTTGTCAATCCGTTATAATGACATAGTTGCAGGACGCAACAGGCTATTAATTATTCTTAAGTGTATGATATAGTTCAATTTCACTTAAGTGTTTTGACTTTGACATTGTCGTGAGAAATACTTTTCTATTGACGCAAAGGTCTTATTGCTTATAAGACGCAATGTTAGAATGTTAAATAATGAATTAATGAATTAAGAACTAACTAATTAAGATCTAACTTTGAATCTGGTAGGAGAGGATTTCCTGCTGCGGTCGCAAAAAGCTGGAACTTTTTTGAAACTGTTAGATCTTTCAGCCAACCGACTATTTTTACATCGAGTTTTGTTGGTTTTTCTTCCATACTAAGTCTGTCGCGCTGTTTACATTAAACTAACATCTGGAAATGACTTGGTCTTTTGCGAATGGATTTGAAATACCATCGATTGATTGATACTTTTGGGTATAAGAACTGCTGCTATCATACTATACAAGTGCATAATTATTTGTGTATTTATTATTATTATTATTATTATTATTATTATTATTATTATTATTATTATTATTATTATTATTATTATTATTATTATCCACTATGTTCCACCCGGCAATTCGTTCGCATTGTGGTCTTGCTGTGACATTGCTATTATTATTATTATTATTATTATTATTATTATTATTATTATTATTATTATTATTATTATTATTATCTATAACATTAAAATCGTTATCTGTATGTCTGTTGCCTTCGAGCGTTCTGATTGGTTGGCTGTGTGAGCGTTCTGATTGGTTGCGTTCGAGCGTTCTGATTGTTTGGCTGTGTGAGCGTTCTGATTGGTTGGCTGTGTGAGCGTTCTGATTGGTTACCTTCAAGCGTTCTGATTGGTTGGCTGAGTGAGCGTTCTGATTGGTCGTTCTGGAATTGGAATTGGATTGGTCGTTGCCTCGAGCGAAGCGAAGCGACGCGAAGCGAAGCTCGCAGCGAGCGAAGCTCGCCTCATGCGAGCGAAGCTCGCGCGAGCGAAGCGAGCCTTCGAGTTCTAGTTATTATTATTATTATTATTATTATTATTATTATTATTATTATTATTATTATTATTATTATTATCATCATCATCATCATCATCATCATCATCATCACCATCATCATCGTCGTCGTTGTCGTCGTGGTCGTCGTGGTCGTCGTGGTCGTCATAATCATCAGTGGCGTAGCCAAAGTGGGGATATTGGGGGATAAAATCCCCTCTTGGCTGCCGACCCAAAATCATTTTCTAAGTGCTGTAGAATGGCAGAATGTAAAGATGTAAGGCGACGACCTTTTTGCTTGACAATATTTTTCGAAGTTGGTTATGATCAAGACCAAGTCCCCCTTCCGGAAATCCTGGCTACGCCACTGATCATCATTATCATTATTACTACGGGATTTATGCCACTCCTATTCACCGCATTCAAATGGAAAGCGGGGCCAAAATGTCGTCTAAGTGAGACCCTATTTCGGGCAATAAAGGCAATTTATGCCTAAAGTCTTTGTTCTAAGCGTCCATCGACGTATACGTCCAATTCGCCATTCCAGTCGTATTAATAATAATTAATTAAGCTATTTGAATAATAAATAACGTTGAACGTTTGAATGTGTTGCTGTCTCTAGCGAATCGTATAGAAGAGTTCCATGATGTCCGTATCCTTAAGCGACCGATTGCAGTCGGCTTCCGAGGAAACTATCCACAGCGAAGATTTATCCCGCGGAAGAGATTGCTACGAACGGGAAGCAGACGGTCTTTTCCACTGCAACCGAGACGAAGGAAACCGCACGAGACTGTCGGATACTTTGAATTCGCGCTCGCTTTCCGGTGCCATCGACTCGTGCCAAATTGAGCAAGCTTCATCGTCTAACTCAAGACATGATCAGACTGCTGTTGTTGGATTCCGCCAGAATCAATCTCCGACAGAAAATACCGACGCTCATGACGTCTTCGACATCAATAACGAAGCTCGGGAAAACCCGTCTCTTGGCGAAAACTTACTGGACTGCAGCCGAGCTAATAATTATTGTAGAATAGACGGAGATAGAAGATCTGAAAACCGAAAGAAAACCGAATCGGGATCGCTGCTCGTCGATCCCGCCACAAAGACGGAAGCTTCCGCCGGAAGCGGAGTGGAGTCCGAGAAAAAAGAAGGCGCCCCTGCAAGCGTCGAAGGAGACAGCCGGCGGACTGTCTTCAACCAGGGCGCCATAGAGAGCGAGACGAAGGAGATCCTACGGCGGACGTTGTGCGACGAACGCTACGAACCGAACACCTGTAAGGTTAAATGTCACCAACTGGCGGGCAAAATACTCAGGAGAATCATTCGACTCTGCCCGAAACGATACAAGCTCGTCATCTTCGTCAGCATCGGAAGTCTCTGCGACCGACCGGGAATTCAGTTCGGAAGTCGATGTCTGTGGGACGCTGACACGGACGTCTTGGCGACGGTCCGTTATGCCAACGACACGCTCTTTGCCGTCGCCATGGTCTACGCCCTGTGCACCGATTAACGCTTCCATGCAGTGGCGGTGTTCCAAGAAATCTTGGTGGCAGGGGGAGGGGGTGATGATGAAATCCCGAAAATGTTGACAAGCAAATAAGGTCATTAGCAGTGTTGTTTTTTGGCCAGTAAATAATTAAATATAACCTTGCCGGAAAAGGCTGACATGAAAAAAATGTAATCAGCTCTGTTTTGCACACAACAAGGATAGCGGTTCGGACCGACCTGGTAAACCCTCAAAACGCTGACAAACAAAAAAGTCGGTGGGGGGATGCATCCCAAGTCATACCCGACGTGGAACCAAGGTGGATTTAATAAAGCGACATTAATAATAATAATAATAATAATAATAATTATTATTATTATTATTATTATTATTATTATTATTATTATTATTATTATGTATCATCATGTATCATCATGTATCATCATGTATTGTGTTTTGACCACGTTTTTGCCAAGGTGGATCTAATAAAGCGATTTATTATTATTATTATTATTATTATTATTATTATTATTATTATTATTATTATTATTATTACCTGCTTTCGATTTTGAGTCTTCCTTATTGACATGTGTGTATTAGCCAACAATCTAAGACCAATATTATTACCAGCGACTGCTTCATCTTTCGTAGGCCTTAAGTCGTCACTCAAATTTAGAATCTATAGTGTGAAAAGGAAGCCCCATTAACTCTAACCGAGCGGATCGTCTGGAAATCGCAAAGACGTAGCTCGATGCCAAAAAGACTGCGCTGTTATGTTTCTGCCTTGTTTTTGCGGTGCATTGTTCTTACAGAGGCCTATCTATCTTCAGCTTTTTCTACGCTTCATAAACACAGATTGGGTTCGGATATAGTCGTGCGCCAGAACGGGGAAGAAAAGAGGAAAGGGCAGACTGCTGCAGCTGAACCTTTGTCCTTGCCGGCTTCGAACGATGCATTCCCAAACAGTTAAGACGTCCATCGATCCCATGCATTTGACGTGCACGATCGATCGACAATCGGATAACAACCGCAAAACAGAAGTATACAACTTCTTGAAGAAGCAGTTTCAATAGTAAGCAGCAGGTTCGTCGTACCTGTTGCAATGCGAACGATGCAAGCATGAACACACACACACACACACACACACACATATATATATATATATATATATATATATATATATATATATATATATATATATATATATATATATATATATATATATATGCACTATATACCTATATGGTGTTGGCTTGGAAAACTGAAGACGCGAAAACTGAACGAATAAGAAGAAAAAAGGGATACAAATGGTATCGGAAATTGATTCAAATGACAGAATGCACACTTTGTGCACGTTTTCAACGTTGGCCAGAAGGGGCTTGATAAATTATTTCCTTAATAGTTTAAAAGATGCTTTTGTGAAATTGAAACGAGAGTTCTAATTCGAATTTTTCCTGTGCGATTAAGATAGATTTTAAGATTTTGTCCTGTCAAATTTCTAAAACTCAACGAAAAAGAACTTTTAATGAGATAACAAAACTCAATCAACAGATCAATCAACAGACCAATCAACAGATCAATCAACAGATCAATCAACAGATAATCAAGATCAAAATGGAAGCAGGTCTTTGTCAACGATTTAGGTATACATCGCCCGGGTGTCGGCCATTTAGATTGCACTTCGTAAACGCTGTAGTGGAATTATTACGAGTGCTGGAAAGAGTGAAGCCGATAAGACGGTAAAAGCTACACCAGACGTTTAACGGCCAGATTCTGCACTTCGGCGCCGCGCTCAGGTGCGTCGGCGCACCTGTAAAAGGAACTTAGGAAGGCACCGGGTGGTGTTGCATTTTGACGAACGAATCGACTGAAAGTTCCAACCGACTGCGAATAACAACATTCCTTGCTCTCGATTCGGAACCTTCGCGAAGGCAAACGCGGATGCTTCGGACAAAGAAGAACCTACAGCAGCAGCAGCAGCAGCAACTGCGCCTGTTCGATCTATGTATGGCCACAGAGTCAGCTGCTGAGGCTGAGAGAAATTGAGCATCATTGTAGGCGAGTGAGAAAGAAGGCAACTCGTGGTCTTACCCTAAAAGGTAATAGGTGAGAAAGTGATACCTATGTTCATGCATACATATAGATATATCGGTTCTATATAGGTACGTTCGGCCGCCAGTCTCGAAATGGATGGAAAGAAGAACGACCGACCGACCGACCGACCGGCGAGTGAGTTGAATGAGCGAGTGAGTGCCCGGCCACATCGTCTGCTGTATTCCTATCTCTGTCTCCGAGTCTTTCCTTTCCTCCTTCAGTCATTTCCATATACTCGCAGGTGATGCTCGCTGACTGCACAAAGCGGTCGCTTCTGGAAATAGAATTTCTCAACGCCGCTGCGCCGCCGCCGCCGCCGCCGCCGCCGCCGCATAGAGCTCTCGCTTTGGCGAAGAGAGTTTGTGTGCTCTCGCCTTTCGACAATCCCCCCTTTGGCGTTCGCCGACCTCAGGCTCAATCCGCCACCGCCAAGGCCGACACCGGGCCTTCTCTCTCTCTCTCTCTCTCTCTCTCTCTCTCTCTCTCTCTCTCTCTCTCTCTCTCTCTCCGTCCGTCCGTCCGTCCGTTCGTCCTTCCGTCCAGAGGCATCACCGCATCCAATGCTCGACGCCGAGAGAAAAGTTTCATCTGCACCGAATGCCGTACGTTCGCTGTGAAACCACTCTTTTGGACGCCGTGCCGATTGCTGCTGAGACTCAGCCTCTCCTCTTTTGCTGCATCGCAGAAGAATTCTTACCCCTGCCCCCACCCCCTCCACCCCCAACCCCCATCCGTCAAGTCGTACTGATCGGATCCGATGCGACCGGGTCCTTACCATATAGAGGCTGCTCCGGTGAACGGATCTTCGTGGACCGTAGAGAGGAAGAAAAGTCGCTGGCTGGCGGCGGCGGCGGCGCACAAGTAAGGTAGCTAGCTGTCGGCGGCGGCGGCGGCGGCGGCGGCGGCGGCGGCGGCTGTCTAAATGTACGTATTATCATCTTTCCTAAAGATGCAGTTATTAAAAGCTGGATTTGGGCCTTAATGGGCGCCTCCGCTGTTTCCAACGGGCGGGCATTTGCCCGGCGCCGGCCGTGAGACTATGATGCTGCCGAGTCTCCCCGCTGGCCACTGCTGCTGTTGTTTAGCGCCACCGCCGCCCTCCTTCCATCGCTCGATATATCCACCGACCAGCGGGGGTGGGGGCGGAGGGCGAGGGAGGAGGGAGGGAGGAGGGAGGGAGAGAGCAAAGCGATGCTACCACCTCCCTCATCTCCATCTCCTCCTCCTCCTCCTCCTCCTCCTCCTCCTCCTCCTTCGTTCCGTATTTCTCCGCAGTCTTCTCTACAAGCAGCTTTAAGATGAACATTATATACGCAGTTATAGCGACGCTATACAGCGATTTCTCTATCGACGGTGCATGTACTGTAGAGAGTGTTTGCATCTGACTTAAGGGGGCGCTCTCGACGAATCGCCCGTTGAGACGACACGGATGACCGGCGACAGTGCGCAGTCGCTCGACGACGACGACAAAAACGTCTCTTTCATTTATCCGGACGGACGACGAAAATCTGTCAGCTTCCCGGCGATATAACGCATTAATTAGAAACGGTACCCGAAAATAAAGGTGAGCAATAAAGTCAACGGAAGAGTAGGCCCAATAGTCTAATTATCGTTTCCTAATATTTTGAAGAGTTTCTTGAGTCAACAGAATTTTCTAATTTATCTTCATTGGTCACAGACGAGTGAAACGGATCGATAGTTATCGAAATCGAATAGCGAGGCAGCATTGAAACAAGATAGGACATTTCACTGATGATGCTGATATATTGAGTGCGTCTGTATTTCTAGTTTGCTTATTATGTTCGTAGGCTTTCACAATTTTCTTTGATGCATGCATATATATATATATATATATATATATATATATATATATATATATATATATATATATATTGATAATATAATCAGTTCAGCGCCTTTGATAACCCTATAACCTAAAAAAAATTGACTGTCTGAATGTTCAGCGATGGAACAAATACTTAAACTTATGAAAACGAAATGAGAAAAACCAATTAAAAGAATAATAGGGACCGTCCATATATGACGTCACGCGATGTTAGGAGGTTTTGGACTCTCCTCCCCTCCCCCATCCCCTCGTCACACGTCGTCACAAAAAGTCACACCCCTCAAATATGACGTCACAACGCGTTTACTCCCCCCGTCATCTTGTCATCTTTCCAATGTCAAAATTAACGTTTCGTTTGAAAATATTCATTATAATATTATTATCACAGTTGAAACAATATTCAGAAACTTTTCCAAGTTCTTTTTTTAAATGAAGCATAATAATTTCAAGTTTAAAATACTTTCAACTTTGCGGTAGCATAACATTGCGATTAATAACAATTTTATTATTAAAAGTAGAATTGTAGAGAGCAAATAATCGCAAATTTCAGCAAATTTCCGGAATACTTCGTATTATGTGACGTCAAAGCCTCTGGAAACTTCTCTTTTTAGAGGTAAACAGACATCGTCACAAAATTAATTACCGAACCCTCCCCTAAGAAAACGATGTTTTATTATATATTTTTGCACCATAGATATAATTGAAATAGAAAACGTCTTCTCCTCTATTTTAACGAGATCCCGTCCAATTTAAGGGCTCTACTTGCTGCTCAGGAACCAGTATCTATGTCTCTAGAAATATTTTACGGTTTTGTCGATTGAGTGCTGGCGAGATATAGACTATCCAGAAATACTCTAAAATAAACAATTTATTTAGTTTTGTTTTGTGACAAATCGTTAATTTTTCGCCGAACATCGAGATTTATTATAGTTTTAACAAATCAGACAGAGGAAACGGCGTCGCGTACTCTGGTAAAGGGTTCTCTGATTATTAATGTTATTTATTATATTATTATTACTTTTTATTATTTGTTAACTTATTAACAAATGCCCAACAAATAATAGTTATAAATAGTAATTTTTTAAAAAATAATAATAGATATATAATAGTAATCATTTGTAATAAATACTAATAATAAACAAGTAATAACAACTATAATAAATATGGTAATCAACTTTTTTTCTGAGTCGAAGTCGCAGAGAACCAGTTACCAGAGTACGCGACGCCGTTTTGCTGTCTGATTTGTTAAAACTATAATAAATCTCGATCCCGGCGAAAAATTAACGAATTGTCAAAAACAAAATTTAACACTTGTTTATTTTACGGTATTTACCCAAATAATCTCAAACTCAGCCAATGCACTCGATGCGATGTGACCATCAATATTCTGGGTACCCCCATTCCCCGTCGTCACACATCGTCAATACTTAAATTGAACCCCCCTTCCCCTAAAATATCGTGATGTCATTTTTGGACAGCGCCATGTGATATAAATGAAATAATAAAACTTCTTTTCTTATCGAGGACCCAAGGGCTAATTAATTTTGTCCACTGGACTGTATCTTACCTCTAAAAGTCTTTTAAGTTTTGTTTATGATTGCGTCATATTACTGATATAGGAGTATCCAGAACACTCTCTATGGTCGTAAAATTTATGTTACTGATCTATGCTGGTGGGCAAAAAATCGCTGTTGTTAAGGTAAACAAGCGATGGATGTATCAATTTTGTAGATAATCTACCAATCCCGGCCTAACATCATAATGGTAGTATCATGTGTAGTAGTATCGCCTATAATTATTAAGTTCTGCGCGCTAGAAGAAGCTCCTGTCTCCCTATGTTAAATATAGGCCTAAACACAAAAACAGAGCTGAGCAAAAATGCTTCTAACTTAACTAATAATCGTTGGAAAATTAATTCCCACGACAGAAAGTTAGCATTTAAGGTCAGGAATCGATAGAATCGTAAACTAATAGCAAAAGTGACATCTAAAGTGCTAAACGGAAACATTTAAAACTCGTAATGCTAAACTATATGTTAGTGCATGGTGACGTGGCGTATTTCTAGTAGACAATCTGCTTCTGCCCTGCACCAGTAACCGGATGTTGATAACTTTGTTGTTAAACACTGGTTACCCCTATGGCCTGATAGAAGTGTAACGCCGTGCAGAAAAGAGAGACAGCTTTAAAATGACCGTATTGCATTTTGACAAAGTGCTCTGCGCCGACGACCTTTTTAAAGTTACTTGCCGAGTTCTTTTTCGGACGTTTTATCAACAGTTTTCCCAATTTTTGGCGAAATTCTTTTCAACGTAAATGAAAATGTGTAGGGCCCATACTCAAAGAACAAATTATAGCGATACTGATGTATAGAAAGGTAGATGATCGATGGATGATAGAATCTGATATATATATATATATATGTGTGTGTGTGTGTGTGTGTGTGTGTGTGTGTGTGTGTGTGTGTGTGTGTGTGTGTGTGTGTGTGTGTGTGTGGAAAGATAGTAAGAAAGAAAGAAAGATAGATTGATAGATTGATAGACAGACAGACATACAGAATAACAGATAAAATTTGTTGGCATTAATGCAAATATTTTGAAGCATCAAAGTATAACAATATGTATATAACTATATATAACTCAATTCCATAAATCTAGTATTATGGCCAGGGCGCGATTTGTAGGAGGAAATGAGGTTTTCCCCCCACTACCCAACTGCATCCCCTACTGCTACATCCCCATCACTACATCCCCACTGCTACACTCCCCAACAACTACATCCCCCAAGCTCGACATATCCCCCCACTGCTCCAGGTCACAAATCGCACCCTGATTATGGCCAATCTAAGCTGGCGAGGAAGGGTAACGATGCTTGCTCAAATTTCTAACGAGAACACTTTTCGTCCAAAATAAACTAGAAATTAGAAAAAAAAACTAATAAATTTCCGTCCTATTCTACACAATATGTATGCGTCGGTCGATGTTTTTAAAATATGACGATAGCGTAAAATACGGAAATGTCTGATAGGTTTAAATAAACACAGGCTGTATTACATTCATGATTTTTACAATATCCGTCCATTTTTGATATCTTAGTTTGATATCTTAAATACATTGATATCTTATTGTATTGATATCTTATTGTATTGATATCTTTGTATTGATATCTTATTGTATTGATATCTTATTGTATTGATATCTTATTGTATCGATGTCTTTCAATGTGTTTGACGTTCCAGCCTGTTGTTCCGATGGTCTGTGCTACAGCGGAGCAGCTATGGGAGACTTCGACGCCTGTAGATTTGACTTTCGTCTGGATGCGAAGAATGGCCTGATGCCATCGAAACGGCGAAAGACGGAGCGGATCCAACCGTCGAACTACAGCACCCTGTTCAAGTGCAAGATCTGCGGGAACGCTCTTCACCTGCCGGGTCCTGCTGCTCGAACACAAGCTGACGCACTCCGAGTATCGCTACAGCCGGTCCAAGTACGAGTGCGCCCTGTGCACCGACAAGCGCTTCTCTCGCAAGGACCACCTGCGCGACCACCTGACCCGCGAACATCAGCTGGACGACAAAAAGGTCGCCGAGGTCATGGGGGAGGGACGGTCGCCGAAACAACACGCGGCGGCGGTCGCCCGGAAGTCACGTGGCTCGGCGCTGAACCGGAAATCGTCGTCCGCCGACGGTTCCTTTCGAAGGTCCGTCGTCAGGCGAACGTCGAAGAATTCGACAGCAAAGGAGGAAGACGATGACGTCAGGGACACGTCACGGGTTGCCGCCGATGACGTCAGCAGCACCGCCGCAGAATGCAGCTCCACGCTGGGCGCTTTTCAGTCGAATTCTGTGACGTCTGCTTCTTCGCAAAAGCAGACGACGACGGCGACGACGACGACGACGTTCGGAGAAACGATTCTACCTCCCAACTACCTGTACATCAATTTCCCGATCCTTATAACGCCGACGACGACGACAACGACAGCAACAACATCTAAGTCGAACAACTCAACGACGGCAAGGCTTCATCATCATCATCATCACCATCACTCGATGATTCAGGGCGATGCGAATTGGTCGACCCTTCCGTCTCTCCCGGTCGACCTCGCCCAGCGCATCAAGGTCGAAATCGACGATCGGCTGACGTCACAGCCTGCAGTGACGTCATCTCATCCGGGAAACGTGTTCGACCTGCCGATGGCTCTGTCGAGGTTCCTGGCCTACAGTAGTTACGTGACGTCACGGCGAGAAGATGACGTCGTCGACGACCGGAAGTACGGCATCGCCGAAACATCCGGTGGCGTCCATCCGTTCGACTTCTTTGCCTCGACCGTCAAACGAGACCTCGGACGCCGCGAGGACCGCCGACCAGGCCATCCGATCGATTCGGCGACGCTGATTGACCTCGGGAATGACCTTGGCGAGGGCGGATTGAGCGAAGAAGAGACCGCCCTTGACTTTTCGCTGAAGACTTCGAACAATCTCGACTGCCGTGACCAGGGTAACGTGCACGAAAACTCAAGCCTAAACCGCCACAATGACGCAGGAAGCGAGGACGCAGAGCTGGACAATGTGGTCGATCTCAGTAGGAAGAAATGGCTTTCCAATATGACCGCCCATCATCATCATCATCCAGACAGGAATGCTGCCGACAGACGGAGAAACGACGGTAATAGAACGGGAAAGTGGTCTGCGCCGTGGAATATCGGTAATTTACCGTCGTCTTCGAGCAAAGCGATCCTACCGCCGGCGGACACAACGAAGCCGTCGTCGTCGGGTCCTGTGGGGTCGACGGGGTCGAAAGCCTCGTCGATTCGTTCGCCGGTCAACATAGGTCAAGGGTCGATGAGCAGAGGTCAGAGTGCACTGAATCGAACCGTCGAGAAACTCTGGAAGAACAAGATCGGACGGATTTCGAATCTGGCGGGAGTGAGACGGATCGAAACAGAAAGCGAGTCTCTGGTGGATTTCGCCGCCGGAAATATCCGCGAACAAGCGACGAACAGTCCGGGGATGAAATCCTCCGTCGAGAATAATAGTTATAATAGATCGGCAAGACCTTGGAATTTATCTGCAGAATCTCCGACAAGAACTGAGCGAGCGCGAAGCAGCGTTGATGTAGCGCCGCCAGTTTCTCTTCTGCAGCAGATTGGCGTCGTTGGTGATAAAGGCGATTACGATCAGCTGGGTCAGAAACAGCACGACAGAGAAAATCACGCCTGTAAATCAACAGTGGACGATGGAAGAGGAGAGATGAGAGCAGAGGAAGACAACTACATCGAAGATCTTACCACTTCCGTCTTAAGCAGAAACTGTACGGCAGCTGAGCCTGCATGTTCTCAGCCAGACGGAATAGTTTCACCATCATCATCATCATCAGCAGCAGCAGCAACAGCAGAATGGAATTTCTCTTCCAAAGACCCATCTTCTGTACGGCTACCTTATCGCGTATCAGACTTAGATTCGCTGCCCTTTTCCCAATCAGAGCAGTTATTCAACCAGATAATGAGAGATCTGGAGCTGACGGCCATACTCAAGAGTTCCTCGGAAGACTGTACCTTCGAGAATAGTAGCCCGTCGGTCCTATGGACCAGCAATTCAAAGGGCGGCGAGGACTTACGGGAAGAAGCGGACGGTGTCGCTTCGACGCCTGACAGTGACCGACCAGGGCGCAACGGCGGTTCCACGTCGTCGACCTCGACCGCCGACCGAGTCGCCGATCGCCGCCGCCAGAACTGCGGCTACTACCCCGAGTGCGGCAAGAGCTTCAGGGACTGGCGTCAACTGAAGGTACACCTGACGCTTCACGCCGGCGAGAAGCCGCTCGGCTGCTACCTGTGCAGGTACACGTGCAGGCACCGAAGTTCGATGAACTGGCACATGAAGAGCAAGCACCGAATGGAAAAGTCCAAGATGCACGGAAATCGAACCGTCTACGTCGATTCCGCCGAAGACGCAGCGGCAGCAGCGGGGCTCGGCTGCGGCGGCGGCGGCGACAACAGCCAACCGGAACCGGAAACTGGAATTCCGCAATTTCCGGAAACAGGTCGGGAGCATTGCGACGGTTTTGTCACTGCATCCGCCGAAGAAGAAGAAGAAGAAGAATCGATAGTTCTAAATACACTGAGAAACAACCGAAGTCTTCTCGTAAACGGCCTAGAATCGAGCGCTCTACAGCAAAACGTCGTGGGGACAGGAGGAGGAGGAGGAGGAGGAGGAGAGGGAGGAGGAGGAGTCATCATATTGACCGACAGTTCAGTCGGAGTGACAGAAGACGCTAGGCTGAAGGAAGATGGCAGCGATGGAGCGCCGAACGTCGACGATCAGCATGACAACAGAGAGGCCAGGTGTGTGACCGGGGCGGTTCAAGAGGAAAGTCTCCCTCAGCTGTTGCTGAAGAAGGTCACCGCCTCTCCCGGGAAGGATCCGAAGTTCTACACGTCACTGATGCGCTTCAAGTACGTCAAACATCCGTCGACGAAATTCCACGCCCATCATCGCCAGCCGCAGAAGCGCGGCAGACCGAGTCCAGCGAAGCGGAACGAAACGACGACGGCGTCCGACGTCACCGAAGCGAAGCGCGATCGTCCGGGCGAAGAAACGGCGCCGCCGTCCTGCGTCGTCGTCGTCGTCTGCGTCAGGTGCGGATTCGCAGCCGACAGCCAAGCGGAACTCCAGAGCCACGTGCTGGCGACGCACGGCAAAGAAATACACGAACTCAGAGACAACCTATGTTCAACCTGCGGTAAGAGTAACTCAAGGATAAGCCAACACCACGACCACCGTCATCATCATCATCATCAGCTTCTGAGTCACAAGATGGACGTCTCGACTCAACATGCGTGCCCTGTCGTCAACTGCAGCCAGCGATTCGCAGGAAAGGGAACCCTACGGCATCATCTAAGACTGGTTCACCCAGGTGCGCTGACGAATTCGCCGCCGCCGCCGCCGCCGTCGGCGGATGCAGAAGAAACAGGTGTCAGCATCAGCAGCCTTCAAGACGCAGAACAACCGCCGCAGTCTTCGACGCCGCCACCCGTTGGAATGTCTACGCCCTCGCTCGGCCCCGTCGTCCAGACGGACGAACGTCCGGTGGCGTGCGACTATCCGGGATGCGACAAGTCGTTTCGCGAGTTGAAGCACCTGAAGGTGCACCAGATGCAACACACGGACGAGAAACCGCTCAGGTGCACCATCTGCGATTACTCGTGCCGGCAGCGGAACTCTCTCAACTGGCACATGAAGTCGAAGCACGGACAGGAAAAGCACGTGACCAACGACGGACGAACCATCTACATATGACGACGACGACACGCGCCTATCAGAAGCACATTCGGACGTTCGAAATTTTCCCTGTTCAGGTGAAAGTCTACCTTTACTGCACCCGGAAACTGTACGGATTCTCTTACTATAAATAGCACAGGTGCTCTGCGAGCATTGGAATTCAGTTTAATATATTCAGGTCTGATCTGTTATTTGTTATTAGATTTTATCGGTTCTGTGATTCGAAGAAGAAGCCCTAAAAGCTGATTGACCACAATCTTTTTGACGCATGTCGTCGTCTCGAAAATTGTTTTAATAAGCAATCGAATTTTGTAGCGCAATTTCAGGATTTGAATCGTATACTGACTCAGCTGACTCGTGACTCACACGCCCAGTAATTTATTAAATTCGTTGGAATTTGTGTGAATGTTATAGTCATCGCAGTGAAAGTGTTCATTTTTTATTGTTCATTGTTCATGCATATTTTGAAACAGTGAACTTAGCGATTCAATCGACTTTTTCTGATGTCGGCGACAGCACCACTCTATTCGGAAGAACTGTTTTGCTATTAACGGCCAATCAGTGTCTCAGAAGGCCTTCTTATTTGCGATAATGACTGCACGATATGGATCAGGAGTTCTGATAAAATGCTCGCCTTAATTAAGAGTTCGCTATACTTGCAAGTTCTAATTAACTAACTAACGCATTTGAAGTAGCATTGGTCTCTTCTGGCAGTGTTTATTCTAGGCCTGTTTTTTATGGGGGGAATTCTCCCCAAAGTTTTAAATCTTCCCATTTGTATATGTTGGCTTGGGGATGGAAATTTCCCCCAAAAGCGTGGAGAAACAAATCTTGTCCCCCCAAACATTTCAAACTCCCCCAATGTCAAGGTGGCTAGAATAAACACTGTCTCCTGGTTAGGATGGGTTTTCATTTAGCATTTTGGATTCGTCTCATAAAGAATGTCTAATCAAGTTATCATCCATGCTCTCCGGCTAAAAGAACTGTCTGATGGCGTCTGTTGATTCAGCTTTTTAGGGTCACTGATAACCTAGCTGATGCTGATTGTCCATTTTGCTAGTCTTTTAAATTTTTATTGTTGTGTGTGTGTGCGTGCGTGTGACTTCTGCCATGATCTCCGTTGTTATTTTATATTTCATCGGTGTTACAAATCTTTTACGAATTTTGTGATTTACTAACAGTTTGTTTTGTTTGATTTGAGTGATAACAAAATATTTTGCAGCTCTTGTGTTGTCTCATTTCTCTAATTTGTTAATCTTGCGATCTCCAGATGTGATTACGAGCGACATGGCGATTATCTTACGCCGATCATTCGGATTTGAAGAAATTGTCACAAAAACAGGGCCATATTAAGGCGGGGCTGAGGGCCCTGCAGCCCCAAGCCCACCATGAAAATAGGCCCACCGATTTTCGAGATAACCTTTTTTTGCTCGTCAGCACGATTTGAAAGGGCGATGACCTTTTATTGCTCGTCAGAGATTATCAGTATAGGCGACGGCCTTTTTTTCTCAGCCCCCTCGGCCCACTCGGACCTTAATCCGGCCCTGCACAAAAATACTTGCAATCATCTTGACCTGCTATAATATCAAAGACACATTTCGAGCGTCACCGAAGATGGAAACGTTTTCTGAAGATGAAAGATTTAAAAGAAACAATTAATTCGGCCTAGGGCCTAAATTAAATTCAAACATGAAATTGTGCACCTAAGCAAGCTTAGGCGGCCTCTGACATTGATTGCGCATGCGCTTCGGCGTGCGGGCGCGGTTGCGAACTTAAGTGTTTGCGTGTTTGATTAGTGCTAGGATATTTTTACACCCCGAACACCCCCCATTTGAGGTCGACACCCCCTCCAAATTTTTTAGTGTGACAATGGTATGCATACAAAATGCATACTAATTAGCTCCGGACACCCGCAATTTGAGGACGACACCCCCCCCCCAAAATTCACAATCCTAGAAATGTCCCTGGATTAGTGCAATTGAAATCGTTGTTCACAGAGCTCTTTATCTGCACTTTCCAAGCGTGCGTAAATGCAAACGCCATGGGAACCGTAAATAAGTAAGTAAGTGCACCAAAGATCTCGTCAACTCACTCGGGGAGAGAATTTTAAAATGAAAGACCTTGGACTCAACGAGAGGGTGAGATAAACAAATTAATCAAGATTTTCCGGGACAAATGTCGAAAAATTTGGAAAAGAGCAAATCTGGGCCTATGTGTCGCCTCTGAAATATGTCTGTGGCAGTTGTGCGATGCACTCGTCCGCTGCGAAATGGTACCATTCATCGGTGGCGTAGCTAAGATTCCGCAATAGGGGGAACACATCGGCATTTTCCGATTTTAAAAATCTTGAAGAGCAAAATAGCCAACGTCGTCCTGTGAATGTAGCACTGTCATTCTTTTTTCTTGCATTCTCTCCTATCTGACATACTACCTACTGTACAGTACCAGTAGTCTCTCTCGACTGTCGCAGGGCTTAGAAAGAGCTTCCTCTTCAATCGCTAGGTGGCGGTTGAACATCTGCTCAGTGGATGTACATGATAAAGAACTTCGGCAAGACACTAGACCTGCTAAAGACTAAGAAAGAGAGAGAGAGAGAGAGAGAGAGAGAGAGAGAGAGAGAGAGAGAGAGAGAGAGAGAGATCAGAGAGAAAATAAAAAGATCAATAGAGAAAGAGGAAAGAGAGATAGAAAAAGGGGGAGAGAAATGAGAAAGAAGGCATAGAAAGTAGAGATTATAGTCATTATACTGTGAAGAATTTTTGCAATATAGAAAGATTATGATCGACAAGAAATAGCCTATTGCAGATTGAATGAAAAAAGAATCAATACTCATCAAACAAGTGATATATATATTCTCCTAATTTCTCTTGATCTTTGGTCAGATGCCTAGGCTATAAAAGTCAAATCCATTCTTATAAGCTTAAATGTGCTTTTCCTTTGTCTAGAATACAATACCAAACTTTATTATGATCAACTATATATAATATATAATATGTATAATATATAATGACTAGAAAGATAGAAAAAGAAAGGGGCGCTGAGATAGGGCCTATAGGCAGTGCAAGATAATGCTTATAATACCTTATGCTACCCAATCATTGAAATCATGATGAACAACATTTCAAGGATCGACAAGAGATAACCTCTTGCCACGTGAATGAAAGCCTATGTACGTTAAAATCACGAACTGTGGCGCTTTGAAACGCTGTAGGCCGTTAAAATGTACGTTAAAATTTCTCCAACCAGGCTGCGAACAATAATTTCCCTTGATCTTTGGTCAGATGCCCAGCCGACCGTGTCAAATCCATTCTTATAAATTGTTAAATAGCAACGTTTTCGAACATCGTCCACCAACGCATCGCGACAATAAACGGTCAAACCGTTATTATGATCAAACTATAACAGACATATATATAACGATCTTAATATTATAGATAGATAAAACCCAAATGAAGCACTGTAGTGGCCTTTACAGTCCATCTTAATGCATTAAAATTTCTTAATAAAGCCATGACTTATTTTCTTACTCAATTGAACCCAACCCACCATAAACACGAAAATGTCTGACCAGACCCAACCCAATCCAGCCCAACCCAACCAATGAGTGGATCCAACCATAACCCAACTGGCGTATAGGCCTATTCTACGGCACACCAGTCAATTTGTGTAGCAGCTGTGCATTTAGTGCATACGTTTGAAGAATAACATGCAAATCTGTCTATCATTCAAGCAAATATTGAACCACCACCCCACCACCACCTCCCCACCACCACCACCCACCAACACACACACAAACACACACGGCTGCAACTAAGACAACAGACAAAAAATCTCGAACCGATCCAATCAGTTTCTCGCTTATTACAATAAATTATTATTGTCCAAGTCAAACTTTCATCAGATTCCGGAAGGATACACTCGCTTGACGCACGTGACACCAGACGCCCCTCTCCCTCTCCCTCTCCTCCTCTATTGTCAGACCCGATCGTCGTCGCCGTCTGTCTGGTAACTTTTGAAAGCGCGCGTCTTCGTTTTCTTTCGAATGATCTGCTGGACAAGCGTTGCTGTCGGTTTAAAAGAATCGCCGCAGACATCAGACGATCTCTCCGTTAGAAAGGCAGACGTCTACCGCATCTACCGCCAATCGGATTTATCTGGCGCTTTTATAGATCCGCAGTCGGCGCACAATTGAAGAAACCTCGCAGTTTTCATCAATTCATCAATACGTGCCATCCATATATATATATATATATATATATATATATATATATATATATATATATATATATATATATATATATACACTGTAGGTCTGGTGTCAAAGTCGTATGCCTAGATCGATACTTAGGTCGGAAATTGGTTATTTCCGAGAAAATAAATGCTCACCTGGGTGTATGCTCACCTGCTCACCTGGGTAACACTTTCTCCCCGAGCAACGAGGTACAAGCACAGAATCGATCTTGGTCTCTGCGCATGCGCGGTCGCTATATCTATCTATCTATCTATCTGTCTGTCTATCTGTCTGTCTATCTATCTGTCTGTCTGTCTGTCTGTCTGTCTGTCTGTCTGTCTGTCTGTCTGTCTGTCTGTCTGTCTGTCTGTCTGTCTGTCTGTCTGTCTGTCTGTCTGTCTGTCTGTCTGTCTGTCTGTCTGTCTTTATCTCAAGCTCTCGTTCTCCTGGCTCTTGGATCTTTTGCTCCGTTTTGCATTGTATGACAGAGGCCTGTCCTTAAAGATTGGGAAGAACACATAAGACACGTTACCAATAGATCTGCGTTTGCTGTTAAATGCCCCTATAAATGCCCTTTCAATGTTTTCTCTCTATATCTCTGTCTCTATATCTTTGTAATTCTCTCGCTCTGTCTCTCTTTGTCTCTGTCTCTGTCTCTCCCCTTGTAAAAATGTGCTTGTCTGGATACAGTAACGGCTCCACAGGGCGGGGTCCGTGGGGCTCCTGTCCCTCTTTTGAATGCCAAAACTCATTTCAGTGCCCCCATTCTTTACTCTTTAGATAACTCGACAATGGTTACCATAATAACACTGAGTCCTAGTGGAAAATGGTGGAAAACTAGCGTCAATTTCTGCCTGTATTTACTATGGATATTTTAGAGGATAGATGTCACCGCGGAATCGGGTTGGGGTGAATCCAAAACCACACCTGGACGGGAGCCGCAGTAAAACCGTTAACAGCTGGATTGGATATCGTGTGAGGGAACATTAGTGTCACAGTCGAACCTTCTAAGAAAAACTGAATGTTCACGATAAAGGCGATTTGAAAGTCGTTTGTTTCAATCTTGTGTTTGGATTTGTTGCCATTGAATTTTCCGAAAGACTAAAATATTTCTCTTGTTACAAAATTCAACTCGTCTTTATCGACCCCAACCCCATTACTAAAAGCTATTGATGTTTCTGTAGTTTGTAGCTGTGGCGGGCGCTCTGGGATTTGGCAGATGAGGGGACGTTGGGGTGGCAACGTCTAAGCATGGGGTAAGAGAAACAGTCGGTCATTCGTACCATTGAATTATTCCATCTTTTTTAAAGAGAAAAAGAGAGAGGGGAGAGAGGGGAGAGAGAGGGAGAGAGGGAGAGAGAGAAGGAGAGAGCGAGGGAGAGAGAGAGGGAGAGAGGGAGATAGAGGGAGAGAGAGAGGGAGAAAGAGAGAGAGAGAGAGGTTTGATTAAAGACGAATTCGTAGGTGAAATGACACCTATATGCGATAGATGCTCATGATGTCTCGTTAGACTGACATTCGATCGTCAGCCAATCGCCGTCGGTGTCCCTGTTTTCAATTTCCATGCACTTTCGCTGTCACGCAACGACGCCAGACGCGTGCGTTTGATTGACGTCATCTTCGCCCCGCCCACCGAACGTCGGCAGTCGGGGCCGGTGCTTAGCAACGCAGATAAAAGACGCGAAGGACAACTACTGGGTCCGGTCGGCGTTCGCGAGACAGGCACCTGGATCTACCGTTTCCAGGCAAATCGGTGGCGATTGATGGTTTTATCGACCGAGGACTTATACGGATTTTTCAAACGGAATATGAAATCTTCGTTGGTGTCACTCTTGTAGTCGCTCAATATTTCTAAACAGGAAGTGAAGAAGGACATCTCCAGCTGATTACATTCGAGGAACGAGAGAGAGAGAGAGATAGATAGATAGATAGATAGATAGATAGATAGATAGATAGATAGATAGATAGAGAGAGAGAGAGAGAGAGAGAGAGAGAGACAGAGAAGAGAGAGATATAAGAGAGAGAGAGAGAGAGAGCAGAGAGACAGAGAGACAGACAGACAAAGACAGACAGACAAAGACAGACAGACAGACAGAGGCTAACAGAGAGGCAAGGAGACAGAGACAGAGACACACACACGCAGAGAGACAGAGACAGACAGACAGACCGAGAGAGGGAGAGGAAGAGAGAAAGAGGTCGCCGATGAAGATGGTGGTGATCTGCGCCGGGTGTCAGTGCCCGATTGTAGATAAGTTCCTGTTGAATGTCTTGGATCGTGCGTGGCACGACACCTGTGTCCAGTGCAGCGATTGCAAGCAGCCGATGGCCGACAAGTGCTTCTCCCGGGAAGGGAAGATCTACTGCAGAGAGGATTTCTTCAGGTGAGCAGAGTCAGTCTTGTGCGCCGAGCAGTTTACCTTTTTTATTTTACTTTCGTCTATGCGGTGACGTTTAGCTGCTATATGTAGTAGCGGGTCGTTAGATTATTTAATCGTCGACAAACGTCGCGTTATCGGATATGATTTGTTAATGATCGTTTTACCACAGATAGATTATTATAGATACATTCTGTAACGAGGACGAGGATTAGGCTACGCGCTCCAAGATAGCAGCAACCAGGCGTTAATTGGCATATGCAACTAAGACACAACTATATACTGAAATGTTGTCCAGTACGTTGTAAACTATGCGTGTGTGACCATCGTTGTCGTTGTCGTTGTCGTTGTCGTCGTCGTCTTCATCGTTATCGTCGTCGTCATCACATGTTCGCATTTATTCCTATATATATAGTGAATCGATTTTTGAACGTTAGTTTAATTAAAACAGAACATCGCTATAATGTGGGCCTATACTCATCGGGTTTGTGAAATTTAGTATACATTACATCGAATACCGTCCAATACTTTATAACCGAGAATGCACTATATATAGCCGAGTCCGTTATAACAAAGTTCTACTATAATTCAAGAAGAGTTAATCATGTCCTATATATAATGGAGGTTTGTAACGGTCGATTTACTGGGGCGTTGCGTGGGTTCAACCCCTTACTGGCCGAAGTCGGATTCCGATGAAGGTATAGAAAATTGTGGGGTTTTGGGTGTCCGATTTCCACTGAGGTCAAAAGCGTTGGGGTGAGAGCAGTCCAACCTCATGCTGTCTTTTGAAAAGATTGACCCATGGACTGCCTTAAATTAATATCAGGCACTTCACAACATTAACTCTACTCACATCTCTAGTAAGCGTGCTATCACAGAAGACAATTGAGCACAAAATAATAAATTGTGCACTTCTATAGTATCAGGTCTAATACTCCAAAGGTATCAATCGATGGTAGGTCTTACCTTCAAATACGTCAGCAAAAGACAAAAGACCAGGTCATTCCAGAGATCAGTCAGTGAGAAACGGCGAACAGCGAGGCGTAAGTTCTATCCCTCTTCTCACACTTTTTGAGAGACTCGGCTAGTGAGAGGGAAAGATATAGCAGTTGTGTCCCCACATTTTCACCCACGTTTACGCCTATATGCGAGTGTATATATATATATATATATATATATATCCAATAGTTAATCACACAATTTCTCTGCCTTCGGGCAACTTTTTCCATAATTCTCTCGGGAGTTGGGAACAAAGATGTCCATGGGTCCATTTTTTAGAACCCAATCCAACCCAACCCATCAAATCTCCAACCCAACCCAACCCATGCCGATAATAGGTTTACTTGACCCAACCCAACCCACTGCAATACATTACAGTTTCTTAAACCATGACTTATTTTCTAACCCAGCCCAATCCACTATTAATATGGAAAAGTCTGACCCAATCCAATCTAACCCAACCCATGGTTTAACCCAACCCATGGACATCTCTGGCCGGGAGCGAAGTACCGAGGGCATAAAATGAGAATAAATTTTTAAACATAAATAAGAAATGTGTATATAATATTGTAGACGGTACGGAGCGAAGTGCAGCGGGTGTTTCCAGGGAATCTCCCCCGATGATCTCGTCCGTAAGGC
The DNA here is from genome assembly GCA_018105865.1 of Metaphire vulgaris. Classification (NCBI taxonomy): domain Eukaryota; kingdom Metazoa; phylum Annelida; class Clitellata; order Crassiclitellata; family Megascolecidae; genus Metaphire; species Metaphire vulgaris. The sequence continues at coordinate 10,083,586 of CM030847.1, read as the reverse complement.
GGTCAACCGTTTCTACCATCTCAACTGCTTCACGTGCATGGTCTGTCGAAGGAAACTGACCACCGGAGAGGAACTGCACATCCTCGACGAACAGCGATTCCTCTGCAAAGAGGACTTCGTCAAACGCAAGACGCTCGAAGGTCAGCATCTCGTATATACTGTACATAGATCTATAGATAAGAAAGCAAGTGTACATAAAATCTTGCGAATTTATATAGCGCTTTCGAAGTATAGTACCAGAGTGGCTGTCTATACTTAAGCTCTTGTTCGTAGTGTGATTTTAGGGGCGCGTCGTTCTCACTATAGGGTTTCCGAGTTAGAGTCCTCAACAACTCGTTCGCAAGCATAAATGTGTAGTGGAGTGATGATGATGATTAGCCATGGTTCTGAAATAGGAGGAGACATCGACACCAAACCTTGACACATTTTTTAGAGAAAAAAAGTTTATGATTAAAAACAAACAAAGTCACGCATGAGTCCTTCGTCCATCTAACGCCCATACATCGATTTCTGGCAATCGTCCGACCACCTGAGAAAAATTAGCGCGAATCCCACGATTGATCCCTCCCCATGCAGAACAGGGGTTAGACTCCCCCTCTCCCCGGCTACGCCACTGCAAATGTATGAACCAACTGCGTACGTCTCTATACAGTATATACATGCTGGCACGTGATAACTTTAGAAAAGCGTTCTATACAATATATCTGGCGCAGATGTCTTCAAATTAAATGGGCACTTTAAACTAGGCTAATTATGAAGTATATTATAATGGCCTGACTGTTGCGCTAATTACACAAAAGTGCACACTAACCTGTCGACTCTTTGTTTTAGAGGGTATAAAATGTCACGAACTTTGATTTTTGAAGGAGTAGCTGCCCCGTGGCGGCTCCAGGATTTGGCAAGTGGGGGGCATTTGGGCATTGGGGTGGAAACTTCTAAGCATGTGGCCAAACGCTTGTTGATAGGTATTTAGTAGTAAGTATAGGGTGCCAACAGAGGGGCACTGGGGGCAGGCATTCAATAGGGGTACGGCCACCCTCGGGCCCCCATGCATGTGGAGCCAACACTGTATATAGCTATACCGAGCAGAGTGCCAGAGAAACGATGCATGTTGCGTGGCTTCGCATGGACGCCCTCGATTATTTCAATAGCAGCTTAGTTACTCCAGCATTTGCTATCGTATAGTTTGGTGATTTAAACGTCATCCAGAAACAATATTTTGTCCGCAACTTTCGGGTTGGACCTTTAATAAGTGCTATTGTGCACATTGGCATAAACTTGCACGAAAAATTTGGGGCCCAACCCCTATACTGTACTTCCCCCTGACAGTGGCGGCTCCACAGGGGGCTGGGACCCAACCCTACTTAATACTACATACCTACGGTTGGTCTCCATGATTAGCCTGCCACCCCAACTGCCCCAAATGGAAGTAGCCTCCCAAAAGGTGGGTGGGGGCTCGAGCCTAGAGGCCTAGTATAAGTTTACGCCTGTGAATGTGCATGCATCCCTTGATGAGTGACATTGTGAAATTATTGTGCACATTGTCTTCTCTGTCCGTTGTTTGACGATGCTAGGGTCTGCTCATTTCAAAATATGAGTTGTCCATTCGCGACTCGCTTTGGTGTTCAGATATCTGCAATAATAGGCCTATATATAATCTGGAAGATGTTCGGAAATCGGAAGCGCTGCTTAAGACTAAACCAGTGGCTCTCTGTCTCTCGGACCACTTTTGAAGATGAAAAATTTCTCGCGGGCCACCTGAGAGAAAAAACCTTATCGCAGCTTACTAAAATTCTTGCCAAGCAAAATAACAAACAAAAAACCTTATCGCAACGTACTGAAATACGTATGATTTTTATTAGCGTTTTTTCAGAATCTGCCGCGGTCCGCGGACCACTAGGCCCCCTCTCGCGGACCACTTTTGATCCGCGGACCACGGGTTGAGAACCGCTGGACTAAACCTAATGGTGTGGTATGGTCTACATTGGTCGTGCATTCTCGCTGCTGAGGGTCGATCGAAGGCTGTGCAGGTTGACGACAAGGACTCTGTCTTCTTCAGTTCTGATGCAACTGATAATTATTAATTGGTTGTTTTGTCATGCATTCCACAATATCATCCATCCATCGTCTACGAGGTCGGCCTCTCTTCATCTCGCCGTTAATTCTGCCAGGCAGTGAAACCTAATGCAGAGAGAGATCTTTTTAAGCATTATCATCATATGTTTGCAACGATGAATCACAAAGAACTCACAAGCACCAAGCGAGCTTGTTAGATTTGCAGCAGCAATTGTAGCTCGCATATGGAATGATCATAAGGCATAAGCTGTAGAACTCCGTAGAAACGTACTTAGCTGGTCTGTAAAATTTAGTACGTTATATCCAATATCATCCAATACGATGGCCAGGAGCGTATAACCAAGAATTTGATTCGGAGGGGGGGGGTATAAATTTGGGAGATATACATTTGGGGGTATATATTGTTATATATATATATATATATATATATATATATATATATATATATATAATACATATTATACTGATTGGGGGTTATAATGTGATTGGGGTATACATTTTGAAAAAATTTAAAATCTTAAGAAACACATTAAAATTTTTAAGGTAGTCTGATCTGGGGGTATATATACCGATTTACCCCTCCCCTTCGCTGCGCCTCTGGTATCCATTACGATTCTGACTCTAAACGTTTCCGCGTGGCTCTGTATTTGCGATCATCTGTTCGAGTCTGCTCGTAATCAGGGTGCGATTTGTGACCTGGAGCAGTGGGGGGTATGTCGAGCTTGGGGGGTGTAGCTGTTGGAAAATGTAGCAGTGGAGGGGAAGTAGTGGTGGGTAATGTAGCAGTAGGGGGTGCAGTTGGGCAGTGGGGGGAATATTCTCCCCTTCCCCCTACAAATCGCGCCCTGTTCGTAATAAATCTTGCGCCGAACTTTTAGCGCGGTTCGATCGCTTTCGCTATATAATTATAAGCTGGAAAATTCGACGGCGGTTGCGCCTGTTTCAAGCCGTCCTCCGCATGCATGGATGTTGCCGACACAACATTGCCGGCGGGCGAATACTGTGGTGTATACAGGCAGACAGACCGCCGCTGCATCGGGGTGTCGTGTGACGAGCATATGATTGGGGTCAAGAAGTGACGATCAATCTCGTATACAAGTGCTCCCCGGATGAGCGCCAGCGTTTTATAACAGCTCGCCATTATAGCCGGCAATGGCGGCGGCGGCGGCGGCGGCGGCGGGGGGGAGGGGATCGGAAAAGGGGGAGGGCGGCAGCAAGGGACGGGGCAGCAGCGGACGGAGGAGCTGGCGGTGTCTCTGACGAGGAGTGGACGGGGGCCGTTTGACGGGGCGCAACGATGCGTTCGTATATACAGTGATCGGCCATCGAAGGTCTTTGTCTGCGATCGCTCGAGCGTTTAGAGCGGAATAGCATCTAACGCGCACTTCCGGAAGAGGCTCTTGAACGTCGTCGTCGTCGTCGTCGTCGTCATCATTCTTTCTGTCTCTGTCTGTCTGTCTCTGTCTCTATCTCTGTCTGTCTGTCTCTCTGGTTTGCCTCTCGCTATGTTTCTGTCTGTCTCTCTGTGTGTTTCTATCTATCTCCTTCCATCTTCCATCATCTGACAGTTAATAAGAGAGCTCTTGTGAATTCTGTAATCTCCATCCCATCAATCTCCTCCTCAATGTAGACCGAGAGACCATGAATGCTACATATATATATATATATATATATATATATATATATATATATATATATATATATTGGATATATATACTGGATATATATACTGGAACAGAAGAATGTTGCGGTTTGGCGAACCGTAAAACCTCTGCGTATCAGAATTACTGTTTCTTAATATACACGCGCTTTTGAATAAAAGAGTGATGCGAAGATAGTAATTACTGAAGATACTGAAGAAATAAATATAAACACATATCTAATATACTCGTGAAACGAGCAGTCGTATAAGAAAGGACGAAGAGTTGATGACAGGCAGAAAATAAATTACCAGAAATATGACTTTGCGGGTGAATATGCATTTACTTAACGTTATCTACATGGCTATGAGGACGGGAAGATGGCAGATTGGTAAGACGCTAGAGAGCGGCGCGCTGACGGAACGGGTTCGAATCCCACAGGAGCCAATAAGGTCGACCTCAGGCCTTCATTCACTAGAGGGCGGTGGTAAACGAGTAGAAGATTTGACTGCGAAGGTAAAACGCGGGTCTGGAGAAAGCAATGGCAAACTACTCTAGGTCAATGGTTCAATCACCTGCGGGTCGCTATTCGCCTAAAACCGAATGATCATTTGCCAGGGTCGTCCGATACCATCGAAATATCGGGTTGTGATTTTCTTGTTATTGTGAAATTTCCTCAGTGGTAATTACCGCACCCACTTTTTTTACTATAATTGTAAATAGACATGGAGACAACTAAATAATAACGATTTCGAACATTTTGATTGTCGTAGTTTTTTTAGTGTTTTCATTATGAAAAAGTGTATACGGTTGGGGTCGAACATCATGGGAATTGAATTAAATCACTATAAAGGTTGAGAACCGCTGCTTAGGTTAATGGCGCAATACACACTGCGTCGCTATTCGCCTAAAACCGAGATCAGCGTCCAAAGCTCGAACTCACTGTAACAACAAACCTTCACATGAACACACACACACACACACACACACACACACACACACACACACATACACATATATATATATATATATGTATATATATATATATGTTTATGTATATATATATATATATATATATTGCATATATATATATATATATATATATATATAGGCCTATATATGTTACAGTGAAAATGTGATTTCATTTCTCTAGCACAGTTATAGTGATTTCCCGCAACGTCACAATTTCCTTAGTGATTTCATGGAAACACTAAAAACTCTAGATATTTCGCAGTATTTACTGAAAATGTGAGTTATTTCTTAGAAATCACTAACTCAAGAGTTGAATTCTTTAGATCGGATAGGCTTCACAACGCCGGTTGTTTTGTGGCGCTTTCTTTTTCATGATCTTTGATTTTTGAAAAGTTCAACAGTTTTAATCGTGATTTTGGCATATTTGATTGGCAAATCACTTTTTCACATCCTGATCTTTATTATCAACAGAAGATCAAAGATCAAAATATATGTATTCTCCCAATGATGTCATCAACAAACTTCTATAGTATTGAAGTAGAATGATCTGACCTCAATGATCATGTTTTCTCTTCCTAATGAGGATTTTGGGTATCGCCACAGGTCAATTCTTCATGCCACTGGGACTCAGAATATAGAAATTGGAGTTTAAACTGGTCTTTAAAATTAGCATGTCAAGAAATTGAAGCCATATATCTACCTGAATGTTCAAATCAAGTTTACATTTATCTCTTTCTGACAGGCTTCCACATTTCAAATAACAGCAAATTCTTCCTGAAGCTCTCCTATGTAGACTGTGCCATTTTCAAACCTGCGCCTGAATCGAAAGACTTTTTTAGTATTGGGTGCTCAATTTGACCAGTCACTGCCTAGACTAAGACTAATAAACAGGTTGTCTGACATTCAACGTTTGAACTGTTCTTTTCATGCTTTGAAAATTCTTACTGCCGTATTAGTCGAAGTGCACTGACTGTGAACTCTAATACAGTTATTTCGTTGCTAAAACTTGTTTTACTTTTTCAGAAATCTGTTTTCAGTTGTTTTAGTAAACTTAGTATTACAAGAGTTTAAATATGCAATCCTAGAGTTTTTAGTTTTGTATCGAAATCACTACGTGAAATGGTAACTCATAAATCACTAACTTTGTAATTTCGTGAAATCACTATATTTTCACTGATCTTTGATCACACACACACACAACATCTTGATCTTACATCATTTATACACACCAGTGTTCTTTGATCTTGATCTTAGATCAATTTCTCTCTAGTGGGTCTTGATCTTTGATTCAAATGATCATTTTCATCTAATGATCTTTCCTAATGTCACAAGTTTTGAAAGAAATTTATTTTAAGAAATTTACAATCTGCAATCCACACACGGCTTATATTAAAATGATTACTGATTAGTGTTTCATCCCAGTTTAGTTGAAAACAAGTTTTCTGGGTCGCGGCATGTTACAAAGCCGCCGAAGTGTTCGCATTTTCAAAAAGTTTAGGAACATCAGCCTATAGTACTTTTAAAACATTAATCTTATTTCGCAATATCGGAATGAAAGCGCATTCCGACCATTTTGCTCTGAAACTCCACTAACAATAGGAATCTCACATGAATTGGAACTAGACCTGGCGGTTAAGCGATTTTGCCACACTCATAGGATTTTTAAGACGCGTAACAAAGGTATGTTCATGGCAAAATTTTAAAAAGATTATTTTCAAGAACTTTTAATATCTATTTCTACCCGTTTGTCCTTTTTGGCAAAAATATGAAAAATTCTGCCTCATATATTTGCCATATATTCATTCGAATTGAATCAGAGCTTTTGTTTTGCCATTTATTCAAAATTTATAAGATTCTTTTCAACTAACGTTCGCCAGATGACCTAATGCATTTTTTTTATATAGCACGTTTTGATTGGGGTCGCGTCAGGTTACAAAACTGCTATTAGGCCTCTAGGCTGGAACACCTCCCCCCCACCCCCGCACTTTTTGAGAGTCTACCACAGTGAAGGGGAAGGTAAATGGGTTGGGCCACCTCCACTGTTTCATCCAAGTTTACGCCAATGAATCAACGCATATTATTCCGGTTGTTTAGTTGATGACGTCACATCCGATCCAGAAATCGAGTCATTCTCTTCGACGACGCGTATCGGTCGTCGTGACGTCACGACGCACGACGATAATTGCGCATGGAACGATTTCGACGATGACGCCGATGACGACGGCGGCGGCGACGGAGTGGGCCGTCGTCGTCGTCGACTACCTCTAGGGACGACGACGACGGACGAGGAGTCAGCGGCAACGACGGCGGCGGCGACCGTTTCCCCTTCGAAGCCGACGCCTGACGATTCTGCCGCTGCACCAAACGAAGACGACCCCTTCTTCGTCCACGTCTGCAATTCTGGCTCCATGAAGATTACCAGAACAACAACAACAACAGCAGAAGACAACGACGACGACGATGATGATGATGACGACGACGACGACGGCGACATGGAGGCGTCGAACTGCAGCAGCAGCAGCTTCAGCAACAACAGCAGCAAACAACAACAACGGTCAGAAGGTGTCGTCAGAGTTGAGAGATGGCGGGGGGTCGTCGGGGGAGAGTTCGCTTCTTCCGATCGGCGGGTCGTCGGCCGCCGCCGCCGCCGCCGCCGCCGGAGCGAAGAGGCGAGGACCGAGGACGACGATCAAGGCGAAGCAGCTGGAGACGCTGAAGGCGGCGTTCGCAGCCACTCCGAAACCGACGAGACACATCCGGGAACAGCTGGCCCAGGAGACAGGACTGAACATGAGAGTCATACAGGTCAATATCTCTCTCTATATCTCTGTCTCTCTTTCTGTCTCTGTCTCTGTCTGACTATCTCTCTCTCTCTCTCTCTCTCTCTCTCTCTCTCTCTCTCTCTCTCTCTCTCTCTCTCTCTCTCTCTCTCTCTCTCTCTCTCTCTCTCTCTCTCTCTCTCTCTCTCTCTCTGTCTTCTTTGTCTCTCTCTTCTTTGTCTCTGTCTCTGTCTTTGTCTCTCTGTCTCTGTCTCTGTCTCTGTCTCTGTCTCTGTCTCTGTCTCTGTCTCTGTCTCTGTCTCTGTCTCTGTCTCTGTCTCTGTCTCTGTCTCTGTCTCTGTCTCTCTCTCTCTGTCTCTGTCTCTCTCTGTCTCTCTCTCTGTCTCTCTCTCTCTCTGTCTCTGTCTCTGTCTCTGTCTCTCTCTCTCTGTCTCTCTCTCTCTCTCTCTCTCTCTCTCTCTCTCTCTCTCTCTCTCTCTGCCGCGTCTCATAACAATCTCTCTCTCTCTCTCTCTTTGTCTCTGTCTCTCTGTCTTTGTCTCTCTCTCTCTCCTGCTGTGAATATGTTCGCAAAGGCTGGTATTGCAAAACCTGTAGAGCATGAATCTATGAAATCTATGAAGCATGAAACCGAAATTCGATTAGACAGTTGATGAGTTTCCGGCGTCCTTGTCCCTTATTTGTTTAAAAATAACCTCAGCGAATTACAGTATGTATAGAGTACATAAGCTACAAGAGTAGCGTTGTTTCAGCTGCTTAGTAACGATTGTAAGACGATTTGGGATAAAGACGAAAGAGTTTTCTATGGTTTTGATCTTCTTTTTTCTAATTAAAAGTTCTTTGAAACATTGTCACCCCGGCAACGAAGGAGGGTGTTCACTTCCCTCTCATTCGCTTTTTCGATGACGTAATTAAAGCGACGACCGAAAGTTTTAAATACACAGACACCGTCTTCCTATATCGGTATATATATATATATATATATATATATATATATATATATCGGATTGTTTCTGTTCGCGCCATTTGCTGTTCGTTCCAAATCCTCTGACACCGAATGGCTTCGAATGCTTGCATCATCAGACGAACGCTTGTTACTCGGCCTCGGCGCTATAGCCTACCTCATGTTCTGAACGAACGCCTCGAAAGGAGAATGTTTAGCGTCGGATTATATAGCGCATCCAAATCATCTTCATTGATGTCAGCGGTTTTAAGAAGCGCTTTCAATTTCAGACTCTGTTAACGTCTTCGTTTGATGCTTATATTTACGCCTTATATATATAGAAAGCTTGTATATACATGTATATATATATAAGCAATTTATATATATATATATATATATATATATATATATATGTGTGTGTGTGTGTGTGTGTGTGTGTGTGTGTGTGTGTAGATATAGATAGGTCTATTTAACCGTATATTGAGTAATATTGAGCAAACGGAAATCGATCGAGATACGGAAGTCTTCTTAAATACACCTGAAATACGCTCTATGGTAGAGAGAGAGAGATGATGATGATGATGATGATGATGATGATGACGATGATGATGATGATGATGATGATGAGAGAAGCTGAATAGAGATTACGGTGTAAGATTGATGCATGATGCAATGTCATCGTGCTGTTTTAACTCGGTCGCCTTCTTCCTGCATGATGACCATCGTCGTCGTCGTCATCATCATCATCATCATCATCATTCATCATTATTCATCATGTCTTATGACGCCACTCTGCCAATGTACCTTGAGGCTGATGACCCCGAGGCAGGTCATGTGCGAAGGTCAAGAGTCCAAGGCTGTCGTGGTGTTCCTTGGGAATCCTTGCCATGAGCTAACCTTGGTTCCTTCCCTGGTCCTCACTGTCAAGGTTTGTTTCCTCAGATCGCAGCGATGCTTGCACTCTTCCTGAGTATCTTTTCCCCCACTTCATTTGGACCTAAACGTTCGTCAAGAGTGACCTATACTCCACTGCGCACTGCACCCATTCGTTCATTATTTCTCTTTTTCGCGGTTCTTTCCCACTCCATTCAATCCTTATTAATTTCCCCTGGAACTGTTATCCTCCGTGCATGAATCCTCGTTGTATCCTCCGTCCTCCGTCCTCCTTTCCTCAGAGTACCTTCAGTTTCGTTCCACGAAATGGAATGCCATTCCGTCGTTACTGATTTTCCAGTGAAGTGACGACAATAAACGTTTTTCTTTGAAAATCCGATTAATTACTGACTAACATAAAATCTGCACCGTGTATTAAATACTTCAATGGAAGACAGCACACACTCGCACACACACACACACAGCACACAGAGTTGGTTCTTAGAAGACTGATTTATACGTGAATTATGCACGGAAGAGATTGTAGACGTTGTAGTCTTGTAGATATAGGGGGCAACTGAATAAATGAAAGCGACGGTAGACCAAGAGGTCCATCATATGAGCGAGAGAGAAAGAGAGAGAGAGAGAGAGAGAGAGAGAGAGAGAGAGAGAGAGAGAGAGAGAGAAGATACGAGTGTTCTTCAGCTGTGCATCTTTGGCCCTTTGCGTCATCCTAATACGATGGAGAATATTTCCCATTCAGGGCACGGACGGGGGCCAGACGCCGGGTCGGAGGCGTCGCATCGCTGACTTCGGAGACAAAGCGCTCGCCCGCATCCACGGCGACGACGACGACGACGCCGACCGAAACCGATCTCTGCCCCGCCGCAGACCGACCGACCGACCGACCGACCGTCCGGCATAAGGGCCTTATGTGACTCAGCAGCATCTCCGCTCCTCTGTCTCCACGTATCCAAGTCTCTCTTTGTGTCTCTCTTTCTGTCTGTCTGTCTCTATGTCTCGTTCTCTATGTCTCCTTTTCTCTATCTGTCTGCTTCTCTCTGTATGTGTCTCTCTTTCTTTCTTTCTCTCTCTCTCTCTCTCTCTCTCTCTCTCTCTCTCTCTCTCTCTCTCTGTCCCTGTTTGTCTATGAGTGTCTGTGTCTCTTTCTCTCTGTCTGTCTCTGTCGCTTTCTCTATCTCTGTCTCTTTCTCTCTTTTTCTCTGCCTCTGTCTGTCTGTGTCTCTTTCTATCTGTCTCTGTCTGTCGCTTTCTCTGTCTCTTTCTTTCTCTGTCTCTGCCTCTGTGTCGGTCTGTTTGTTTGTTTGTCTGTCTGTCTGTTTATCTGTCTCTCTGTCTATCATTTGGGAATCCTGCATGACGGCATCCAACTGACGGAGTGTTTTGCAGTCACGTGACTTCTCTTGCAAATCTTCCGATGCATAATATGGTTAATTAGCTATTCGGAGAGACGTCCGTGGGTCGTCGTCGTCGTCGTCGTCGGCAGACGGTTGTACCTGATCGGAAAGGTATCGTAGGAGTCGGACGGAGTCTGGAATATTGATTAGAAAGCGGGAAGAGGCAGAGCGGATTAAGTCAGAGCTGCTGTCGGAATTGCAGAACGAAGACATTAAGGTTCTGCACTATAGAAGCTATACACTTCTACTGCATAACGAAATAATACGATGTGGCTGCATAGTGTATACCGATAGAAACAGTTCGGATATCATCGAGAATCTTCATGCAAAGTTTGAAGTTTTAGCGTTACGTTATATTTAAATCATATAAACAAGCCAGCTGTTTGCCCGTCAAGCGTGACGGGGAAGCTTGGCTGTTTTCCTACTCGATTTCATTCAGCCAGATGCTTTCGATATATTACATTATTTTGTAAATGCTCGAGCATTTTGTCCAATGACCTGCCCTTGACCGGATTATGTCCTAATGGACAGTTTGATGTTTGCCGGATTTTTTTTCGATAATGCCACCTATAGTTGTAAAATGTGGAAAATGCTGGCTCGCCTAAATAGGCCTATATTCGTAGGTGTTCAAGTGCTTGCTCTTGTAACTTGGTGGGGTCGTTATAAATACAGGAAGCATTGGAAATTGACGGCGCTTCAATTTGAATGGATATACAGTAATTGACGTCAACTGGCGGAAAGCAAGTATATAGACGGAATTCCTCAAGATTCAGTCGAGTTCTTTCACACAGAGTCCGTTCGAATTGAGTCTAATCCAGTCGTCAATTTCTACGGTGCTACTTAAAAATCATCTGATAGAGCAAATCTGTCTCAAATGTCTTTCGTAATTTATGGCATTGCATCATTGCATCATAAGTCCTTCGATGATTCTTTGTGCTATTTTGTGACACATATCTTTGCTCTTCAAGTATACGACGGAATTTTACAGATATATGACTCGAGATTCTTTACAGCAAAATGCCTCCCTACCCGAACCCGTGCAAAAAAAACGTCCTTACCCAACCCGTACCCGTAGCGCTATATCCGTACCCGACTTGTACCCGTCCCCGTAAAATGTGTACCCTACCCTACCTCTACTATAGGGTACGGGTAGGGTAACCAAGTGTACTGGTGTAACCAAGATTTCTATTACTGCCTATATGCCAAGATATAATATATGTATATATTATAGCCTAAGCTCAACTATATATACATTATTTCTATATACTATATATTTATGATCAATAAAATCACGCTCATTATGTAAATCAGGCAATGTTGCAGTAAACTCTTTATCTTTGTCGACATCTCTTTCTCTCTCTCTCTCTCTCATTGACTCTCTCTTTAGGCATTGTTTAACAATGCCTGAAACACAATTTTTATACTTTCCTGAAATCTTTATCTATGATGGAATAACACAAGATGGGAGGATTGTGCTTCGCTGTGAATAAATGATGGCCTGTTCGCTGTATAGGCGAGAATAAGGTCTAAAGTCTTTTTCAGGACGCGCAAACCAGAGCATTTGGATTCTTGAGATCTGATGTCCGTCGCTGATTTCAGGTTTGGTTCCAGAATCGTCGTTCGAAGGAGCGGCGTCTGAAGCAGCTGACCGTGCTCGGCGTCCGCCGTCAGTTCTTCCGAGGTCCTCGGCGACTGAGGCTGTTCCGCGGCGGCGGAGGCGGCGGCGGCGGCGGCGACGAGGACCTCATCGACGCCGGTCCATCTAGACCAATGGCACTGTTTCAACTGTCACTCCCACCTCCGCCAAACTGTTCCATTTGCCACAACCCTTGGATAAAAAGTTTTCTTTCTTGGACCAACCTCTTGCACTTGTGGCCTCTTGGTAACCAATGTAAAGGTCAGTCATATGGCACATCTACTTTCCCAGATTATTTTGTTTGTTTCTATCAAATCCCTCTCTCTTTGTGTAACAATTTGAAGTCTTTTTCGTGAAATTATGGCACCCATTGACCATCTTCGTTGCTCGTCTTTGCACTTTTTCTAAAAGTTCGAAGAATGGATTCCAAGCCTGAACACAGTATACAGATGAGGCCCAGATAATGACTTATAAAGTTTAATGATTATCTCTTTGTCACGACTCACAATTGAAAAACATTTGGTTTCCCTTTTTGCTGCCTCCATGCATTGGTGATTAATTTCTATGATTATCCCCAAGTCTCTTTCTTTTCTGTTGTGGTTAGAACCTTCCCCTAAAGAATATTCATTACCATTATTAGACTTCCCAAATGCATTAAAGAACATTTATCAATATTGAAAAGAATTAGTCCACAGACCACTGAAACAATTTCAATAGATCTTCTTGTAAAAACCTGAATCTATATTTCTGCATAACTTTGTATCATCGGAAATAATTTTGGATAGTAATCCTTCATCGAATCATTTATAAATATTAGAAAAGCAACAAAGAAACAAGTAACTCTTGCCCATTGCGATGGCGCCCTAATGCCAACGTTCTGTCTTCTTCCCTTCAGGAATTTTCGATCCATCTGAGAATATTGCCCCATACAGGACTTCAGTTTGGCAGCCAGCCTTATGTATCGTACTTTTAAAACTCAAAATCTAAATATATTATGTCTACTAGCTTGTACAGATTTTGCTTATCAAAAACAATCCAGAAAGTCTATCATATTAAAATCCATGCTGTTATTCTGTTTTATGCCTAGTCAAATGCTCCAAAATACCAGTATTTTTTCCATAACGTTCTGATTGATGTTGGCTCACTGGTCTGTAGCGTTCTGATTTTTTGGCTGTGTGAGACTAATGCGTCTCTCATTGGTTGGCTCAACTTTTGCTGTAGAATGAGCGTTCTGATTGGTTACCTTCCCTGTTCCATTATTGATCGAGGACTGGCGAGCGTTCTGAATGGTCATTCTGGAATATCGTAACTGCAACGACGAGCGATCGCGAAGCTGTTAGAGCTGGTGTTCTCAAGGCCGGTTGCGAATTTGATTTGTGCACCCAGATACGAGCTAAATGAAGATGATGTCATGGCACACAGCTAGATTAATATAGTAAATATAACCCTAGGTTTTGCAAAATTTGTAAGGGTTCAAAAAGTGTAAAAAATCGTTGTAGATGATGTTTCAAAGCTAAACTTGCAATAGTCGTTTGTTAAGTTTAAGTTGCTTAAGAACTGTAAATTTTGCCCGTTTTATATTGTTTTCCTTTATGTATCCATAAAGTTTTACTTTAAAACAATTTTGGGGGAACTGTTTTAATGACTGCTTTTTCTTTAAGTTTTAGAACCTTAAAAGTTTTTGGACATTCCTTTATTGCATTTGAAGTTTTTACATGGTGTCAACTTTTTTTCTATTACTGCCTGTTTTTATTTCATTTGAACCTATTAAAGTTTTGGCACTTACAGAACTGTTTTATGTTACTTATTATGCTATTCCATCACAGATAAAGATTTCAGGAAATGTGTATAAAATTTGAGCAAATTTCAGGCATTGTTAAACAATGCCTAAACATTTGGGGTTAACTTACATGTCGACATTCCTTTTTCCCTTCAGGCAATTACATTGCCTGATTTCATGACTGTAACATATATATATATATATATATATATATATATATATATATATATAGTGCATTCAACCATGTGTAAGATTTCTATTAGCACCTATGCCAAGAGACTTATGTAGTTATGCGCCTTTTAATACACTGTACATTTATGATCAATAAAATCGCTCATTATGTAGCTAGAGCAGTAAACTCTCTACACACAAGATTCTCTTCTAATGGATGGGAGGATTGTGAATAAATACCTAAGTCTTGGGACACGCAAACCAGAGCATTTGGATTCTTGAACGTTACACAATTTCAGGTTTGGTTCCAGAATCGTGTTGGGAGCGGCGTCTGAAGCAGCTGACCGTGCTCGGCGTCCGCCGTATATCCTCGGCGAGATGTTCGAGGCGGCGGACACATCAAAGGTGGCGACGAGGACCTCATACGCATCATGCACCATAGTAAGAAGCAGTGCCGCCGCCTTTTTCAGTGGGCCGGTAACGCAAGGTCAGTCATTCACAGAGTTTTGTGTAACGTTACCTGAATTTAAGTGTCAATTTGTTTGTATCAATATGTAATAATGCGTGTAACGTTGCTTTACAACGGGTTCTTTTTTTTGTGGGAAGGCACAGAAAAGTGTAAATTAGGTCATAACAGTTTAAAAACAAAATAGCTAAAAGAATTGTAATATAAAAATAAACCTAATGTTCTAGTGTTAGTTCTAGATGATAATTATGTTTCTACCAGCTTCGACAAAGAAACGGATATTGATTGAAAACTCTAAGGCAGGAATCAATATTAGGATAGACTTTTTCCATGCAGTCATATAGCATCTCACCTCGATTACTGTAATTTTGCAGGCAACGCAATATGTATCGGCCAGAAACCAAATATAATAATTAGACTTCAACTTGTTGCGTTCGAGCAGAATGTTTGGCTGGCGAGCGTTCTCATTGGTTGGCTCATCTTGGCTGGACCGTTCAATTGGCGGCAACAAGCGTCACCTCTGGCTGCAGCGTTCTGATTGGTCATTCTGGAATATTCGCCGAGCGACGCGAAGCGAATATCGTACAAGTTCGCGCGAGCGAAGCGAGCCTCGACAGATGTCTAAATAAAAGAAGCTCCACAGTATCTTATTTTGCTTTGAGACTGTAAACTTTTCGTCTGATACAGCTTTTAAACTTTCCCCCGAACGATGGTCAACTTTACGTTAATCAATTCCACCAGGATATTATCCGTTAACGCACTTTTCCCAGGTACCAGAATGGGAGAGCGTGCATTTTAAGTACAGGGTGATTGGTCCATCACTCTGGAATCAGCTTCCGCCTCCTCTTAGAGATGGAATTTTTCAACCTCGCTGACATTTTCTTCAGATCGAGGCTGAAACACATCAAAGGACAAAAGTAAGAAGCAGTGTTTGACCTCGCAACGTTCTCACACCTTCTTTGTCAGCGCATTTGCAATAATTGCGCATAGTAAATGAACTTTAAATGCATGTATGTATATAAGTATAAACTATCAATTACTGTTGTTCTACTAATATCTAATAGTATATTGCCATTCTTAGCATCTCACAGAACTGGTGTGGAATGAGTTCCCAACTTGTTCCTTTTTCCTATAAAAGCACTGGTAAGAGATGGCGGTACCGAATATCCCCCTGCTAGTCGACAATGTCTACAAAAAGATGACTTATTGAAACAGCTGCCTGTTCACAGCAGGAGTTTGTCCACCTGCAACAACTCTTATCACTCTGAATTCCTCTTAGAGACACCTGACATTTTCTCGCCCGACTTAAAACATATATGTTTGACCAGTGGAAATGCGCATGTATGTATATAAGTCTCTACTAATATCTATAGTATATGCCAAAACTGGTGTGGAATGAGTTCCCAAGCCTTTTTCCTATAAAAGCACTGGAATCATAATGCGCCTCCAAACATCATAATGCGCCCACATAGGGCAAGAATGTCATGCAGATTCATTGTTGGAAACATTGGTGTTTTTAAAATGCAGCTCTAAGAAAAAATAGCTGACTATGCCTAACTATGCAAAAGAGCAATGTTTGGTCTGTTCCATTCTTCGAATGTATTGTGTAATATGTATTAGTAATCTGGCTTATCATTTTGGCATTTAAATAACGGCCTAATTAGTATGACAAGACATGTTGTTTCAAGGACTTGATACAATTTTTTAGTAAAGTCCTTGGTCCTGGTCCTGGCCTTGGGGGTTGAGTCCTTGGTCCTGGTTCGGGTCTTGAAGGTTGAATCCTTGTTAACATCCCTGGTTAGAATTGCAGAAAATTTGAGCGAATGTTCGAAATGTTGAATTATTTTACCGAATTAATGAATCTTTATAGAAGTTCTGTTTGATTCATTCTCACAGATGGCGTCGAGTTCTTTCCTGGCTACGCCCCTCTGTACGGAGAGTTCTACCCTGGTTTAGCGAACCTTGACCCGTCGAACGGAGCGGGGTCAGGACCGGTCGCCTTCATTCCCCCATCCTCCGGAATTGGACACCAACAAAATCTGTCACCGGTCTCGCATATTCCACCACACCTGCACGAACAACTCTTCCACGGTATGTCGAGTTTGAATCCGTCGTTGCAGGCAAATGTCCGATTTGTGGTTTAATTGTAAAAGGTTGCAGAGTTGGAAAATGCCGCTACGATTAGTAATGCTCTGGAAAGAATCCCAAATACATGTTCATACAATGTTATAGCTAGAAACGTCCTTAACGACCATTGGCCAAACCATCAGTTCATCCATCCATCCATCCTTCCGTTCATCATCATCATCATCATCATCATCATCATCATCACCACCACCATCATCGTCAGCAGCAGCATCACCACAACCACAACCACCACCATCATCATCATCAGCATCATCAGCAGTAGCAACAGAATCATCATCATCGTCGTCGTCGTCATCGTCTCCAACAACTTTTTCTTTCGCTTTGCGTCTAAGCACCATTCTTAAGAGACGCACACATTGGCCAATTATATTCTTTAGGTTCATCAAAAACAGTTACGACAGCTACGCAACAACGATGATGATGGTGACGATGACGACGACGACAACAACAACAGCTATCAAGCGTTTTAGCTGTTAAAAGAATGCATTGCTCAGTTTTCATTTTTAACCCAATCCTGCACCAGCCACACGCACTTTCCTAAGTTCAAAGACAAATCACACGCATCCAAAAAAGATCTGGAGATCGAATCTATTAAGACGCCATTGGTCGTGTGCCTGGAAACGCCCATAAAGTTTCCTGGAGCCGCCCACGCCTCCAAAGAAAGACTCTACAAAGGAAACGGCGACGAGGAAATTTGAAGGGGGTTGTCCTCGTCTGTCCATGGGTCAATTCTCCACCCGCCCGCCCACAGTTTCCTTCCTCGCCGCTTTGTCCGTCGGTCGCTCCATTTCTTTGTGCGATTGCTGCTGCTGCTGCTGCTGCTGCTGCTGCCGCCTAATTTCTACAACTCCCCTTGTGAGATGCCTTTTAATCGTATCCAGCCAGTCGATCTTTCTCTGCCGACAGTTGATTGCTTTGAAGCCGAGTACCTAAGACAGGTGTGAAGGTGTGAATCTGTGACCCCAGAAAATTCCGCGAATCCTGTTCGAGGAGGAACTTGAGCAAGAAGAAAAAGAAGAAGAGGAGGAGGAGGAGGAGGAGGAGGAGGAGGAAGAGGGGGAGAAGAAGAAAGACGAAGAATGTGAAGAGCAAGAAGAAGAAGAAGAATGTGAAGAGCAAGAAGAAGAAGAAGAAGAAGAAGAAGAAGAAGAAGAAGAAGAAGAAGAAGAAGAAGAAGAAGAAGAAGAAGAAGAAAGGGCATCTGATATGAACACTCCGATGTAATGTAGAGATGAGGGAAGATTCAGGATGAAGAGCGATGGGAGTCTTATGTTAGAGAGGAGTGAGACTATTTTGAGTGGAAGAATGAGCGGCAACAGAATAGAAGCGCTTCTAATTGTTGCTTAATAGGCGCCGCAGGAACGTAAAGTCTGGGGGTCAACTCGACTCAACTGGCGGATGTTTTGACAGGGGTTCAGCGACCCTTCCTGGCAGGCGTTCTGCCACGCGCATCTTTCTCGCCCGGCACTCTATAACTCGTTCGAAAGTGTGTGTGTGTGTGTGTGTGTGTGTGTGTGTGTGTGTGTGTGTGTGTGTGTGTTGCGGCTTCGACTGTTGCTTCAACTGACACTCAATCACCAATGTGGGCAATCGAATCCACAATAATTATATATTACTCGAAAATAATAGAAATTGACTTTGAAGAGATGGGCGAAATTGCGTGAAATAAATAGACTTCAATATTGAAAAAGAGCACGGAAACAAAGGCACTCATGAGAGAGAGAGAGAGAGAGAGAGAGAGAGAGAGAGAGAGAGAGAGAGAGAGAGAGAGAGAGAGAGAACTATAAAGACGCTTGAGCACATATAATATACGCAGACAGTTTGGCGGCTGACGTAGCAGTAGCGAAATCGATGCGGAGAAACATAATGTAATTAGATTCAACCAACAACCGAAGGAGTTCACAGACCAGGATTTATGACCAAATTGTCCTTAACTGCCTTTCATCAAATTAATTAACCAATTGATGAACAACTGCATTATTTTTCAAATTCTGGTTAACATGACAAACGGATGAGATTCAAGTGGAAAACATCTACTCCTGTTAGATATTTCGGCTGTTTTATCCAGGCCTGTTAGGGGGAGATCCCAACTACAAATCTCCCCCCCCACAAATCCCAGCACTGACGCAAATTTTTGCATTGAACTGTGTCTTTTTACCTCCAGCCAACTCAATGCACCCCATCGACCTGTAGTCTGGATAAAACACACTGGTCACACCGCAGCATACGAAACAGTATTTGTACTAGAGAAATGATGGCGACGCCTTCTCCTCACGTAGACCCCGATTACCCGAGTGGGGACCCACGCCCAGCGGTTACTTCTAAAAGTGATGTTTTGAGAGCGATTTTAAGTGGGTGGGTGGTGGGGGTGGTGCAGGAGTAGGGTCTTAAGCAGTGTTTATTCTAGACCTTCTCTGGAGAGAATTCCCCCCAAGTTTGAAATTTCTCCCCGCCCCAATTTTTTTTTACATTTTGGCAAGTAGTATGACATCCTCAATGTCTTTTCCCCAAAATGTTAAACTCCCCCAATGTCCAACAGGTGACTAGAATAAACACTGGTCTTAAGACAACCTCGAATGCAGCAACAGAGGTTGTTGTGTCAGGAAGAGAGAGAGAGAGAGAGAGAGAGAGAGAGAGAGAGAGAGAGAGAGAGAGAGAGAGAGAGAGAGAGAGAGAGAGAGAGAGAGAGAGGATTCCAGTCAAATCCTAAAAGCAACAAGACCTTTGAGACGTTCTTTAGCGTATCATTGTGTACCATCTTCGTACTGATATCAGTGATATCTGCCCGGATTACCGGAAATGACGCCCTGGAAACAAAAGAGGACGCGCGGTTCACTTTGCATCTGATCTGACGCTCTGCCGATAACTGCACTCTTGTAGATCGTCGGCGGGAGGGCGTTTACTTGAGTCAACGGCACGCAAATCCGGAGGGAATGGAGATAACGGCGGCTGCGGCGGCTGCGGCGGCGGGGACCAATCACAGGACGTCCGTCTCCAGTCGAACGCAGCATCTGGATCGTCGCAACAGCCGTTCCGCCAGCAGCAGCAGCAGTCGCTTATCCATCAGGACTTCTCCTACGGGAGCCAAGTGACTCTGCTGTCGACGTTGACCCCGACCGACGCCGATCAGATGGCGTCTCTGGACCGACTCCATTCCCAGCAGGCGGCAACGGGCGGCGTCCAAGTTCCAGCCTTAGCCACCTGGTGACAGATTTGGAAGTGACTGCGTGCATGCGGCGAATGCTGATCTTATCTTGTATATATAACAAGGCCTTTACTACTTGCCGGTGGCGAAATTCTAGAGCTCTTTTAAAGTACAGAACCAGGGGCGTAGCAACGGGGGAGTACATCGGTATATACCTACCCCCAAAACCAGACTACCTTAAAATTTTCAATGAGTTTTTTTAAAGAATTTCAAAGGTTTTTAAAAAAGATACCCCCAAATCAAATTCCTGTCTACGCCCCTGTACAGAACGCTGTGTGTAAGAATAGAGGCAAAGTCGCAAAATATAATAATCGCTGCATCTAGAGTGAACTTTTATTCGAAATCATTGCACCCGGTGCAAATTGGCTCTGACTTCGACAGTCAGAGTAGATAAACGGACAAAAAGTGCTGCACATAAAACTGCGAATCTGACATTTTGAAATATATTTTTAAAGTAATTAAAATAATGGAACCGCAGCAGCAGTCATGATATCAGTTACTAATCTCCATTACACAAGCATTTGTTTAATTATATTCTTAAGCTATTGAGATTTCAATAAATCATTAGGACTTCAATTAAGTAAAGGAATACCCA
This sequence comes from Metaphire vulgaris, assembly GCA_018105865.1. Taxonomy (NCBI): domain Eukaryota; kingdom Metazoa; phylum Annelida; class Clitellata; order Crassiclitellata; family Megascolecidae; genus Metaphire; species Metaphire vulgaris. The sequence goes on along the minus strand of CM030847.1, from coordinate 10,062,883 downwards.
ATCCGTATACAGAAGAGATAGATAGATAGATAGATAGATAGATAGATAGATAGATAGATAGATAGATAGATAGATAGATAGATAGATAGAGATAGAGAGAGGGGAGGGATAGATAGAGAGGGGGAGAGAGAGGCGGACAATTGCCACGAAGCTAAGATAGAATTTTTGCGTAGTTAATTGAAAACTAAACTTCTTTTAATTAAACAAACGACTCCAAAATTACAATCCATTGACTTCGGCCGATATGATCGGCAGATCAAAAAGATATCTGTGGACAACATTCCGCCAGGTCAATAGTCAACCTGAAGACCGACTCCCACCCCGATCACCGGTCGACAGGTGTAAATAATGAATGATGTAATTTTTCTACGTTCTGTCGAACGAACGACGTTGTTGATCTACGGCGAACGGTGAAACTCAATCGATGACGACGTAAACTTATTCGATTACCTGAAGTTACAGGTAATTAATTGACTGAGGCGGAAGCAGAGGCAGATGAAGAGATGAAGATGGAATGAAGGTAGCCATTGCAAACGGAAGAACGACGAACGAATAATGTTAACAGTAATCATTCAAACAGCTGATAAAAAACTGGTAATTCGTCAACGAGTTAATAACGATCAAAGAACTTGCTGTAATGTTGCAATGTGCAGTGGCGGTTCCAGGAATTCTAGGTGAGGGGAGGGGTGAAAAAATTTATAGGAAGTTGGTGGGGGATGCAAAGTTTAAAAGAAATGAGATAAAAAAGGCAATTCTTAGCGTTTTCTCACACTTAATGTTAATAAACCTTGATAAAAAGGCTGACAAGCAAAAAACCTCATCCGCAGTAGCAGTGGCGGCTCTAGGATTTGGCAAGTGGGGAGGGGGCCGTCGGGGTGGCAACTTCTAATCATGGGGGGCCAAACATTTGTTGTTTAATGTATGTAGCATTAAGTATAGGGTCCCAACTGGGGGGCCACTGGGGGGGGCAGGCACTCAATAGGGGCACGGACCCTCCTGGCCCCCCCGGTGGAGCCGCCACTGCGCAGTAGTAGGCTATCTTTCAGTAGATTTTTTGTTGACAAGCAAAATAAAACTCCGGTGGGGATGCGTCCCCAGTCATCAACATGATGGAACCGCCACTGGTACATACTGTGTAATTTTTAGTTAAAATGATGTCTATCTTATGTTATCTGCGTTTGCGAATAAAGCTTTCTGAAGTGAAAGCGAGTTAGGGCGAGAGTAGACCTGCGATACGTAATAGAAAAACAAAGACATACACAGACAAATGAATAGAACTGAATTAGATTAGCTCAGCGTTGGCGCTGTGCAATTTGAGCTGGGAGGAGGGGGTTGAGGACTGAAATTCAATGAATGACAGAAGCTTCATGTACCCGACGTACGATTTTGGGAGGGTTGCAAAATTAGCTGATGGGGGTGTCAACCTCCCCCAACCCCCGACAACTCCAACACTGGATTAGCTACACAGACACGTAAGGGGTGAGGATGTCCTTGCCATCAACAGCGTGCTGCAAAGAGTGGCGTAGCCAGGATTCCGGAAAATGTGGGGGCACCACATCGACATTTTCGGGTGAAAAGTCTTATAGGCCTAAGTTTTGAGTGACCTTGAACTCTGTAACATTCGACCCTATATGTGGTAGGAGATGATGAAGCGATGAGTTTCTTGGGCTTTGTATTGGAGAAATGGCTGCTGCAGATGGACCGGTGTAATAATGAACCACATCAGTAGCAAACATCTCGGAAGTATTATATATATATATATATATATATATATATATATATATATGTGTGTGTGTGTGTGTGTGTGTGTGTGTGTCCTTTACACACAGCATGGGTCTATGCCATGCACCGTATGGGAATGAATACGTGTGTGTGTATATGAAATGGTGATCTGTCCAGTGAGAAAGAGTCAACAGTATAGAGTCTGTTGAGTCAAAAGACCGGAAATAAATAGAGCGCCTCCTTTGTCGCCATCGCGAGGAGCGCCGGACAGTCGACCAATTCCGACTCATTTCCGCTGCTTCCGGTTTCTGCGTTAGATGGTTATCTCTCTCTTTCTTTCTCTCTCTCTCTCTCTCTCTCTCTCTCTCTCTCTTTCAAAGGAATCTCTCTTTCTCTCTGCTTTGATCTCTTGACTTTCTCTCTCCCAAACTCTCTCAGTAAGATTTGTCCATGAACTCTCTGATGACACAAAACTGTGTGGACAGAGTGATAGTGAAGCAGAAGCAACAGTTAGTTGCATCAACTAATGTGATTTGACAACAAGACCTTAATAGACTATCCCAAAAAGTGGTCGGCAGATTGGCAAATGCTTTTTATACAGATAAATGCTCTAGTGATGCACATTGGGAAGAAGGGAACAGATCATGAATTTAAACAAGACCTTATGTGGGAAGGGACTAAAAGTTATGTGGGAAGGGACTTACAGACGAGGAGAAAGATCTAGGGTCATCATGCATAACAGCTTAAAGCCATCTAGCCAATGTGCAGAGGCAGCTAATAAGGCCAACAAAATTCTAGGTATGATCAAAAGAACGATAGTGAGCAGAAAGAAGGATGTAATAATAAGACTTTACAAGACATTGGTACGTCCACATTTAGAGTATTGTGTTCAAGCATGGTGTCCATTCTTGAAGAAAGACATAGAGACCTTAGAAAGAGTGCAACACAGAGCAACAAAAATGATCAAGGGATATCATAAGCTAACCTATGAGGAAAGGCTAAATCACTGTGGATTGACAACCCTGGAAAAAAGAAGAGAGAGAGGGGATTTGATCGAGACATACAAAATACTTACAAACAAAGTGGAAATGCCAAGAGAAAGATTTTTTACAATGAAGCAGTATGATCGAACCAGAGGACACAGCATGAAACTGTTCAAGAAACGGGTTGGGAGACATAAACAGCATTCTTTTAGTGCAAGAGTGGTGGACAGATGGAATGAACTGGATGAAGGGATAGTAATGGCTACAACTGTAAACGAGTTCAAAATAGGCCTCAGTAGTCTAGGGTATTAGATTGGACGGGAACAACAGTGGCTCTCACACAGGGCAGTCCCTACTGAACCACTTTAAGCCTTGTTATATTATATTATTATTATAACTCAGCGTTATAGTAAATGTGAAATCTGTTTAACAAGTAAAGTCTATTAAAATCATTTTGCAGTCTTTTTCAAATTAATATTTCAATTTTTTAACACTAAAGTCATCCGCGTAAACTATGCACTATGTTATCTAGGGAATAGAATAGAATAGAATTACATTAATTTGATTTGGGAGGGTATAAATATTTTGGGTGGGTATAAATCTTAACTATAAACCACATAAACCATATAAACCACTTATAACCACATGTAAATCACAAAAAACTTTAAGGTATACTGATTTTGGGAGGTATATATACCGATTTACCCCCCCCCCAGTGGCGGCTCTAGGATTTGGCAAGTGGCGGGGGGCGTTGGGGTGGCAACTTCTAATCATGGGGGCCAACCATTTGTTGTTTAATGTATGTAGCATTAAGTATAGGGTCCCAACTGGGGGGGAGCACTGCGGGGCCAGGCACTTAATAGGGGGCACGGGCCTTCCTCCCCCTCCGGTGGAACCGCCACTGCCCCCCGTCGCTACTCCCCTGTCAAGAACCCCACAAATGAATCCTTTTCTCCCAGCGGGTCACAATTATTATTTGTCCACTTACTTGCTTTGGCTGTTAAAGACTGGCGAATAAATACTTAACCACAGCGCTGTGACCAGCCACAGCCAGCTAAATGCACAGAACCAGCAGCGCCTCTAGCGAATGAATCGTCATATCTTTCAGTTCACATGATTCTATTCGAATATACAATCATTCATAAAATTAATAATGATAGAGCTGCCATTGTTGTCGTTTAAACCATAAAGTTCAACTGATAGAAATTAAAAACTACTAACAATCGCTCAGACCAGAAACGTTGCACTGAATATGTCTTTGTAAAGCTTGTACGAGAGCTAAGCTAGCATAGGATATCATTTTAATTAGCAAAATCTAAATAGACCCTATGTATTTATGTATGTATGTAGGGTTGTGAGCTCAGAAATTTCCTGCGGATTTTTTTCGGAAATTTCCAGGAAAATGGCAGTACTTTTCCGGAAATTTTTCGGAAATGTTTATTATTACTATAATGTTTATTATTGCTAATATTATTATTATTAATTATTATTAATACTATTTATTACTATTGCTATTATTACAATTTATTATTATTATTATTATTGCTATTTATTATTACTACTATTTATTACTATTCATTTGTTAGGCTCATTTTATTCATTCAGGTTATTCATTTGCATAGGAATAAGGAGCTAAGCGCATAGGAATAAGGAGCTACTTCGGTGCATCTTTTGAAAGCGCTTTAGAAATTATCAAGATTTTACTTACTTATTTGTTGACAACAAAGCTAAATTTGTAGTCAGTATTGTCATTAGCTGCAAAAATGCTTTTATTCATTTTTTGTCGTAATGTCTCCTCATTTACTGATATTAGTGCTAATTAACACCATACATGAACTCACAGTGGCAGTCGAAAGTAATTGCCATAATATAAAATTCATGAAATTTCATATCGTGGTCAACTTATAAAACGTTGTTAATTTTTAAAAATCAGGAATCGGTATAAATTAGTTGCTAAGGCACCTTGGTAATATGTGATAAAACGTCGTAGTTTTAGCTGTGGTAAATACTTGTATCCACTGCTGCATGTTAACCTCTAACAATATGTATGCTAGAAAGTTTCCGGATTTTTTCCGAAAAATTTCCGGAAAAATTCGGAAAATTTTCGGACATTCTATTTTCCGGAAAAGTTACAACACTATATGTATGTATGTATGCATATATATATATATGTATATACTGGACTATTTATATAGCGCTGTAAGAACAGCATAACCAAAAACAAGGAACATAACTATAGGGACAGGCAGGCAGACAGGTAAGCTGATAGGCAGGCCGGCAGGCAGGTAGGCAAGTAGACAGACAGACAGACAGACAAGAAACAGCCTCTGGCGATAATGATAACGACAATGACGACGATGAGATGATGGTGATTGTCAGTACGCCGAATCTTATGACGTCAAAAATGACATAGCGCCAATATTTGTCGTCGAGATGTTTAATGTTCGCTGGCGTCTCGGTTTGCAGATACTTAGTAGGGCCTACATTTAATCCAACCGAAGAGAGAAAGTGTCAGATACAGACAGACAGACAGGCGGACAGACGGACAGACGGACAGACGGACAGCCAGGAAGACAGACAGACAGACTGACTGACTGACAGACTGACTGACAGACTGGACTGGAGGACAGACGGACGGACAGACAGAAAGACAGACAGACGGACGGACAGACAGACAGACAGACGGACAGACAGGCAGACAGGCAGACAGGCAGACAGACAGACGGACGGACGGACAGACGGACAGACAGAAAAGACAAGCAGACAGTCAGGCAGACAGACAGACGGACAGGCAGAAAGACAAACAGACAGTCAGGCAGACAGACAGACGGACAGACAGACAGACAGGCGGACGGACGGACGGACAGACAGACAGATGACACAACAGACGGACAAGCACACAGACAGGCAGAGATGGAGTGAGAACTCATTCGAAATCGCTTATTGACCGCCTTCGAATCAACACAGTCGACCTCTTTTTCGCCATTGCCGACGGCAAACTCGGCAATTCCTTCGGCGATCACATTTACTATTTCAAGAAGCGATATAAAACAGTATTGAGAGACATAGTTCAAGTTGGTCAACTGTTGGCCCCCAACGCCTCTTACATCTAACTAGATTCCATCGCCATTACAGAATCTGTCTCTGTCCGTTTCTGTCGTTTTCCGTGTCATCCCCTTGTACACTCTTCTCGTCTGTCGTCGTCGGCAGCAGCAGTGTGACGCACTTGGCTTCTCCTTCGTCCGTTCTTCCATCTATCTCTGCATCCGTATCCTCGTCACGTCTTCCGATATTTCATTCTCGACCCCTCCATCTTTCGCTCCGTCTTTGCGCATCCTATATGCAAACACTATATATATATATATATATATATATATATATATATATATATATATATATATAATTATATATATATAATTTTATATATATATATCCTATATTATCCTGCATTCTATATGCAAACTATATATATATATATATATATATATATATATATATATATATATATATATATATATATATATGCTTTCCTAAGTTCCTTCCAGCCAAAGCAGTCTAGGTCATTTCCTGCTTCACCTCTACTCTATTCCAATCGGATGTCATTGTGCGTTTTTCTCTCAAGAAGAATTTTCTTTTTCTTGAGATTGCTTGTAAGAATTGGCGTCTGCCTTGAACGCGTCTTGCGTGATATTTTTGGCGACGTCATATTCTCTACCAGTGGCGTCGCCAGGAATTTTTGGTTGGGGGGGGCAAAAGGGGTCTGGCGTGTCAGATTCCTTACCCACCCCTACCCCCCCCAAAAAAACTTTCTCAACGGATTTGCGCGAATCTGGTAGGTGGTCTGGGGCAGGTTGGGGGCAGCTGCCCCATTTGCCCCCCCGTGGCGACGCTAATGTTCTCTACTGTATTTCCTCCTTGCGACTCCTGTGACATCTTTTGTCTGTCTTGTTCTATGTGTGCACTTTCTTTCTGCCGCCCTCTCTCTCTCTCTCCTCTCCCTCTCTCTCTCTCTCTCTCTCTCTCTCTCTCTCTCTGTCTCTCAGCATCTCTGTCTGTCTCTGTCTCTGTCACTCTGTCACTCTGTCTCTCTGTGTGTCTCTGTCACTCTGTCTCTCTGTCTCTCTGTGTCTGTCTCTCTCTCTCTGTCTCTCTCTCTCTCTCTCTCTCTCTCTCTATCTATCTATCTATCTATCTATCTATCTATCTATCTATCTATCTATCTATCTATCTATCTATCTATCTATCTATCTATCTATCTATCTATCTATCTATCTATCTATCTATCTATCTATCTATCTATCTATCTATCTATCTATCTATCTATCTATCTATCTATCTGTCTGTCTCGTTCAGCTGCATTCGTGAATAAACAATTCAAAAATAATAGTAAGGAAAATGACAGTCCGCGAAGAATTTGGCACGCAGAGGTCAGCGTTGTCGGTCAGACGGGTCTACACTGTACAATCTGCCGTTTGGCGAGACGCAATTATGCACAGTTGGAGCACTGTCAGGAACACACTTTGGCAACCCGAGACCGCCGCTCTGTGTCGTCGCTTGCAAATCGTCGCCGGCCACAGGGGTCCGATGGAATTGCACCACCCCCGCTCCTCCTCCTCCTCCTCCTCCTCCTCCTCCTCCCAGCTTCACGCCACGTGACAGCACGGTTGTCACGGCGACCACCTTATACAGCCAATCACATAATTGAATTTTCCATCAAGCCGATTGCTTCGGTCGTGCTCAAGTTAAGAACCTGTTGCCTTCTGCCTCGTCCTCCTCTCATTTTCAGCATCGTCTGCGTTAGTAGCAGACGACGTCGATGCGGAAAACGGTGGTGTCGCCGGACAGCCAATCACGAGCGCCGGTCGGTCACCACCCGGACCCGATGACTGCATGCATGTCCGCGCCGAAGAGAATCGTGGTGCGGCAGAAAGTTCTGACTCCTAAAATTCTTACCGCACCCCTCCGTGAGAAATTCCGCTGTTAAAACCGTTCGATGAACTGTTCTTGCGTCGTTACGATAATAATTATTCGGTGATCATCGTTCTAAGATCGCTCCAAAGTAAATCGTATTGTTAAGAAATCACTACACGATCATGCGTCAACAGCCAGATTCACTCTAGTAAGTTTAGTTAATAATAGACGACAAAAGAAAGAAAATTATACTTTAAAATCCAGTGCTTTACAGTATATACCCATGTATAGTGTATATTCAGTTTTCATCTCTACAGACGCCAAATCTTCCGTTTAGTGGAAAATTAGATTACGCGACCTTTCTTGCAAAACTATAACTTCAAAGTGCATAATTCTACGAAGTGTTTATGTAGATCTGCTGATAGAACCTGTCTCGATGTTGCGAAGGACTTCGAAACTATCCCGAATCCATACTAGAACTCACTCTATTAACAGTTTATACCTGTTAGCAAACAGGAGAGGTAGACAAATCATAGATGTTCATGGGTCCATTTTTAGAACCCAATCCAGTCCATCAAATCTCCAGCCCAACCCATGCCGGCAATAGGGTTACTCGACCCAACCCAACCTACCGTAATATATTACAATTTCTTAAAGACTTCAACCATTACTTATTTTCAGACCCAACCCACCATAACTATAGAAAAATCTGACCCAACTCGACCCACCCAACCCAACTCAACCCAATCTATCTCAGAGAGAAATTAAAATTTCATGCTGACCTGGAACTTCTAAACTCCCATCTTTCCGTCTCTGTTTGTCTGTCTCTCTATGTTTCTATCTCTGTCTCTGTCTCTGTCTGTCTGTCTGTCGTCTGTCTGTCTGTCTGTCTGTCTGTCTGTCTCTCTCTCTCTCTCTCTCTCAGTTAATCATGAGTGCGGTGATTTATCTACAGTGTACTCTCCAATTGAGTTTCGATGGTTGCAAGAATAATTTTGAACTTCTGAAGTTATGTTATTTCTAAGACGCATACAAGGAAACGTGTAAGCATTCTAGAAAATAATTGATAATTTGAAACGCGTACTCTGCTACCATTGGACACAGAGTCGCTTAATCTAATAGAGAATTCGCTTCTAATTTTATGTTATGTTATATGTTTATACATCAAATTCTCCTTTTCCTTTCAAGTACTGAAGCTGGGATGACAACATCAATTCCCTTTCTCCAGCAATGTCTTTCCCGTTTTGATCTTTTTGCATCCAGAAAATCGAATATTAATCAACACAAAACTTTCAAAATAAAAATCTCCACGAAATCCGGCGAACCACGGAAAAGCGAAATCATCGAAGGAGTAGGGGTAGAATTTTCACGAGGGCAGAACAGCACGACGCCTTCTTTTCAGCGGAGAACCGTCTGACGATATTGGAACTGTGGACACGACCCCCGATCGAAGTAAACGAAGCAGTGCATTGAATGCTAAACATCGGAGCGCAATACACGACATGCAGCGGGAAAAACACTCGCGGTTGGTGGCTGCGATGAAATTTAGCGCCGAATTTCCAGGTGGAGGCTTTCTCCCACATTAACTGATTGCACGCCTTCTCTCTTGGAGCACGCCTATATATATATATATATATATATATATATATATATATATATATATATATATATATATATATATATATATATATGCCCATGTGGATTAGCAGGATTGCATCGTGTTTATAAACTAACCGTTCGATGGATGTATGTACGACAGTTGCGAGATATCGAGTTTTGACGATAAATCGTGAGTGTTTTCTGTCTTCGAATTAATGGGTTCTGGCTGACTAGACAAATTTATTGACGTTGGAACGATTGTCCTAACCACGAAAGGTAAATAAGTTTTAACACCGTTTTGTTGTTGTTGTTGTTTTTGGTAGTATGCAGTGTTTTATCCAGACTCCTGGCCTTTGGGGGGGTTGAGGCTTTCAGGGGATCGACTTGGTTGGAAAGGAAAAGACACAGTTCAATGCAAAATTTGTGTAAGTGCTGGGATTTGGGGTTGCACTCATGATCTCCTCTAACAGGCCTGGATAAAACACTGGTAGTATGTGTATGTCACCCCTATTTTAGCAGTCGGATGCAAGTGCGTATATTCGCCCGTATTTGGAACTCATAGGCAGAAAAGTCTTCGCTAAGAAGACGGCAACTGTGTCTCAAATGACTAAGAGACAAGGCATTTGATGAGATACTAGCATATAGTGATAGCATTTGACACAGTCAGGCCTTTCAGATGTAGACAGCCAAGTCACGTACGTCATCACCTACTGTCGGTTTGGCTGAGTTTTCCCGATGCTTCTTTATTGGAATATGCTCTTTCATTTTTAACAGTAAAACCGAATCTTGATTGCGAATTTGATTGAGACGTCCAGATTGTAATGAATTTAGATTTTAAACTATTCGATGGATCATAATGCTTCTTGCGTCAGTTGCCATTTCATCTCTCAGAATGCTTAAGCGGTTCGCCATAGTTTCAACATAAATAATCCAGTAATTGCAATAATAATAATAATAATAATAATAATAATAATAATAATAATAATAATAATAATAATAATAATAATAATAATAATAACAGGATTTAAAGTGGCTTAGTAACAGTAGCGGTTCCAGATCATCGATTTGGCAAGTGGGGGGCGTTGGGGTGGCAACTTCTAATCATGATGGGCCAACCATTTGTTGTTCGGTATATAGTATTAAGTATCGGGTCTCAACAGGGGGGCCACTGGGGGGCCAGGAACTCAATAGGGGGCACGGCCCCCGGACCTTCCTGTGGAACCGTCACCGCTTAGTAAGATTTTTATTGTATTGAAAACCACTGCCAATCCTACATTCTTCTATTCCCACTTCCATTTTTACGCTACAGCTGTTATCTTTGATTCTACACAAAAAAACATAACAATTCGCAGCACACAATTCCAAAACACGCACACATGTACAATTGCACATTTCAGTTCTTCACAACTTTGTTATAGACATAAATCGAACTAATTAGCTAAGGCACACCTCTCAAAGGCGTCTCAGTTAGCTGTGGTCTGCATACGGGATTTACGGATGCCGTTGCCGAGTGGATTGAACTGGTTCTTGAGCGCGGCTGAGTCTTGTCAATTAGCGACGCTAATGATGTTGATAACGAGGCTCAATCCCATAGACTTTAATATCACAAGACAGAGTCTATGGTATCAGAAAGTGAGGCCAGTTTGCATTGATGGTGTGTCAAGAAATGTTTATCCCGCTGAAATCTTGAAAAATTTGGTACACTGTTGGAACGGATATCGTTTAGCCGTTTAACTTATTTAATGTGGACTAGTTGTTTAAATATTGTGTAATTGATCGTCTGATTTATGCGAATAGCCGCGACGTTGCGCAGTCACTGCCGCAAATAAGCCTTCGAAAATTACATAGACATAGGTCACATAGTAACATGGGCTTATAGTCGTATAAATCAGCACTGCACAAAACGGCTTCAAACTCAACTAATAATCGACCTAAAAATCTACTTTTACGATACGATTATAGTATTTATATTCGGAAATCAATTGGCACGAATAAGAATTGTGGAAAAGATGAGTAAAAGATCAAACGGAACACATTTAAAGCAACTATGGTACACCATATTAAAGCGGTGACGTCGTCCATATCTAAGTAGGCGCTGCTCTCAAATAAATATGATAGCGCTAAAGAATTATGAGGTCTTCAAGATATCTGCGGGGTAAACATTTCTTGACACACCATCCATGCAAACTGGCTTCAACTTTGGCCTGACTTTGCCATAGATAGACGGCATCTGGTGTATTATAATAAATCTATGCTCAATCCAGTGTGTTCTAAAACGGCTCCTTCGAGATAACCGTTGTCCGCAGTAGTCGCTTCATTTATTGTCTGACTTAATTCGAAATATTAATCGCCTCCACGCAGGCGCTGTTGAGATCAATAAATTCGACGTTAGAAAATAAAGTAATAATGTAGGCATACAGTTGTTGATTGGTGTGTGTGTGTGTGTGCGTGCAGTGAAGGATAGCAGAGAATAAGATTAAATATTTGAATAGATACTAGCATACTGATAGCATTTGACACAATCAAGCCTTCTATTGATTGGAGTCTGGTGCAAATGTAGTGCAAAGAAAACATAGAATGGAGAAAAATGAATAAAGGCTCTTAAACAAACTCTAGTATTTAAATATCTAGGAAGTATCACATTTATTTATATATGTATCAATATTCTATTAATCATGATCGATGTACAGTATATCTTGCTTTCTATATTGATCTGCATTTCTATAATTAAGAAATCGTAATGATCAATATATTTTACTATCTGTGATCTTTATGTTTATGTTTAATTATTTTACGATGTTTGAGTTGCAATAAAATTATTCACTTTCTTTATTTCATCATCATCATCATCATCATCATCATCATCATCATCATCATCATCATCATCATCATCATCATCATCATCATCATCATCATCATCATCATCATCATCATCATCATCATCATCATCATCATCATCATCATCATCATAGTCGTCGTCATCTTCATCATCATCATCGTCATCATCGTCGTCATCATCGTCGTCATCATCATCATCATCTTCTTTTTCTTCTTCTTCTTCTACCGATGTAAATTTTCGTTTAAATATTATACTGACAATTAATTAATTAATTGACGAGCATTGAATGATTTCTAGGCTTCTAGTCGTTTGAAAGATTCGTCCATCGGCGCTGCATAATCTTCCGTCTAATCATTTAGCATTCAACTGCGCTACGGGCCATCCATCCGCTGCATCGGAGCTACGTGTAGACTTCCCCCCATAATCGATCTATTCGACCCGGACTGCCTCTCCCTCTGTCCTTTGTCCTCCCGTCTAGTTAATTACTCAGCTCAGTCGATTGCAGATTTCGTCCAACGTTCGTCCTGATCTCTGTTTTCCTCTTCTCTCTAAAAGGCAGGCAGGCTTTTACTGCGACTGTGTCGTGACAGCCTTGAACTGGGCGCAAGCCTATACTGCGGCCAGGATAGTCCCACGAGTGACAAACGTAGCTATGGCCAGAGACAGATTAGAAAGCAAAAAGTAAAAAGTAAGTTAAAAAATCGAAATTTCTATGACCCTGCCAGAAAGCTTGGCAACCGCTTATTCACGAGCGCTCAATCTGGATCACAGTCCGTAATCCGTAGTCCGTGGATGTCAAGGCTGTAGATCCGATCCAGGTAGGCAGCAGCAGCAAAGTATTTCTATCGAGGAACGCGCAACTCGCTCTGTCTCTCTCTGTCTCTCTCTGTCTCTCTCTCTGTCTCTCTCTCTGTCTCTCTCTCTGTCTCTCTCTCTCTCTCTGTCTCTCTCTGTCTCTCGCTGTCTCTCTCTGTCTCTCTCTGTCTCTCTCTGTCTCTCTCTGTCTCTCTCTCTGTCTCTCTCTGTCTCTCTCTGTCTCTCTCTCTGTCTCTCTCTGTCTCTCTCTGTCTCTCTCTGTCTCTCTCTGTCTCTCTCTGTCTCTCTCTGTCTCTCTCTGTCTCTCTCTGTCTCTCTCTGTCTCTCTCTGTCTCTCTCTCTGTCTCTCTCTGTCTCTCTCTGTCTCTCTCTGTCTCTCTCTGTCTCTCTCTGTCTCTCTCTGTCTCTCTCTGTCTCTCTCTGTCTCTCTCTCTCTCTCTCTCTCTCTCTCTCTCTCTCTCTGTCTCTCTCTCATCGCATCCCTCCACTTAACCATCGTATGCATTGCTTCGATCATAAAACAGTCACAGAAACAGCACATGATTAAAACTGTCATGTCTAAATCTAAAAAAATCTAAAGACACATCTGTTCCGGAAATCCTATTCTCTTCTGCCTTAGATTATTTTCCATTCTTATGTTTTATTTTGATGTGATTATTGATTACTGTTAATTTTATTTGTAGGCCTATAGCTGGACTCTGTAAGGTACTCTTGCTCCTGACTTTTGGTAATATGGCGCACAAGAAAGTGTCAGTTTAATAATAATAATAATAATAATAATAATAATAATAATAATGATGATGACGACGACGATGATGATGATGATGATGATGATGATACCAAATGTCGATAGTTTAATGCAGCACATGTCAGTGAATTAAAATTTGACAGCAAACCTGATCATGCATGCGTCTTTCAAATGCACAGTTATTCTCTCGGCAGCTGCTGGATTATTCAAATGACAGAAAGAGCGAGAGATGATCCGAAATCATCGTAACATGATTCTTGGCTCCGCCGCAAGGCGTCGCATGTTCCACGGATCGCATCTCCACGACGACGACGTCCGCATGATCCGGGACTTCGCCGGTCACGTGACCAGCGCCGTACTAGTTGCCCTGCGACTACTCCTCTTCCACCTTCCGTCCGACCGGACCACCGCCGACGCGGTCTTCGCCATCAAGACGAGCCAGCGTGTCATCGCCACCCAGTACGGAAAACTCAAGGGCATCCTCATCTCGATGCCCGACCCGGACCTGCCGAAGGTGGAGGCGTACCTGGGACTCGAGTACGCGTCGCTGTTGAACGGCGATCTGCGCTTCATGCCGCCGACCAGTCCGGTGGGTCGGTGGGACGGGGTCAGGTCGGCGATCAAGTTCCGGCACGTCTGTCCGCAGAGAATCCCCGACGTCGAAGACATGGAGCGGAGACTGACGCCCGAGAGACTGGAACGTCTGCGGATGGTGATGGCGTACCTGGAACGCCAGCACGAGGAATGCCTCAACCTCAACGTCTACCTACCTGTGATTCAGTCTAATTCAGGTAGGACTTCCCTACCTGTGATTCAGTCTAATTCAGATAGGACTTCCCTACCTGTGATTCAGTCTAATTCAGGTAGGACTTCTCTACCTGTGATTCAGTCTAATTCAGGTAGGACTTCAAGGCAGCGCGCTTTCGTATGACGATATGGTGTTACTAAGAAAGAAAGGGTTAGTGAGGAGAGAGAGAGACAAAAGAAAGGGGATGAGAGAGAAAGAGAGAGAGAGAGAGAGAGAGAGAGAGAGAGAGAGAGAGAAAGAGAAGAAGAGAGAAAGAACGCGACTGACACAGCGTTGTGTGGTTTAGAGTGCGCGAAGACGCTCGTAGCCAAATTATAAAATGCCTCTCACATTATTTTATAATGAAATACACGAATCGAGTATTTCAACTCGACTTCACGGCACGTCTGTCCGCAGAGAATCCCCCCCCACCCACCGACGTCGAAGACACGGAGCGGAAACTGACGCCCGAGAGACTGGAACGTCTGCGGATGGAGAATTATTAAAACAGTCTGTTCCGATTATAAATTTCGCACAAAAATCTTAAGCGGGAAACCAAACGTAGCAAAGCAGAGTGACATTTGTAGGGAGGACGGGAGAAAATTCCTTGTCACTGCTCGATGACTCCACCCCACCCCGACCCCAACCCCTACCCCTTGGTCCACTCTATTCACACAGCAAGGGAAAGTTTTTTTGCTATAATTAACTCATTTGACTATTATTTATTTAGCATAATGAAATAATTAAAGATTATATTAGTTCTCCTTTACTGGTCTGGTTCTTTCTCCCATGGCACAGTCTGACTCTCGAGTACCACACTATGGATCTATGGTCACAATAATTCGAGAGTCAACATTTCTGGACACACAGTTTGAAATATAACGAAACAGAACGATATATCGAAACAGCCGTCGCTAAAATGAATTATTAAAACAGTTCGTTAAGGATTAGCGTCTCTTGAGGTTCATCTAAAGTGACAGCCACAGTCTGTGCACGATCTCCAGAGAGAGAGAGAGAGAGAGAGAGAGAGAGAGAGAGAGAGAGAGAGAGAGAGAGAGAGAGAGAGAGAGAGAGAGAGACAGACAGACAGACAGACAGACAGACAGACAGACAGAGAGAGACAGAGAGAGAGAGAGAGAGACAGAGACAGAGAGAGAGACAGAGACAGAGACAGAGACAGAGACAGAGACAGAGAAGAGAAAGAGAGAGAAAGAAAGAAAGAAAGAAAGAAAGAAAGAGAGAAAGAGACAGACAGACAGACAGACAGACAGACAGAGACAGAGAGAACAGCAATAAGAACCGCACCCAGGTATGAGACAAATGTGAAAGATTGCAAGAAATCTTTCTCTCGCAGATGGCAATAATTATCATCGTTGCTTTCCTTGTGCTGTGAGGTTTCGGCGACACAAATTCCAAGATTTCTTCAGACCCGTTTTTCTCCGTCCATGCTTCGTATACATCATTGTATGCACTGAAACCATTTGCTTTTAAGCGCATTAACGGCCCGAAATAAAGCACGCTGTGCTTCCGATGTACAACGGGTAATGTGGCCATCGCGCGCCGCGACTGCTCATGGATCAAAGCAAACGCGACACGCGACAGACACTTTGAAACGCGAGAGAGTAACGGATAACTGCCGGGCGGAAGAAAGTACAGACCTGCGCTTCGACGCAATCGCCAAGGACTGCGAAGGACGAGAAGAAACGAGCATGGCGTCGAATTAGAAACTACAGGGGACATGATTTTTTCTTTAAAAAAGAAGCAATCCGTCGCAACGGACTTGCTGCTAAATTATTCAAATGCGCGGCACAGTTCGTCAATTTAACGAGACGACTAAAATCCAAAAAAGTCATTGTCACGCGCACGCTCTTCTTCGGCATTCGGTGTCTAGCTATTTCATAATTAATTCGCTGTACCAGATCATATCATGGACACGTTCGTCGGTAGTATATTAAGTTTACCAAACAAGTTCCTCCGCTTCAGGCAGCAGTTAACCTGTCTGTCTGGCATATCCAGTGTATAACTGTATATATATATAATTATATATATATATACATATATGGGCGGGAAGTTAGCAAAGTGGTAACAACGTTGGATGGTGGAGCAAGGAGGTCGCGTGTTCGAGTCCCGCAGAAGCCCTAAAGGTCGACTCAGCCTTTTTCGTGATGGTAAAATGAGGAGCAATGGCAACATTGCGAAGGTAACCATAGGATCGGCGGAATGACTGGCCACCGTCAGCTGATAAATGGCTTAGCCACCTATGGGCTGATGGTCATGAAACCGGAGATCAGCACCGGCACCTACGGGCACAGAGGAGTTTACGGATGAACTTTACTTTTTATATATATTATATATATATATATAAAAGTAAAAGGTAAAGTTCATCATATATATATATATATATATATATACATAGCCACCTATGGGCTGATGGTCATGAAACCGGAGATCAGCACACCTACGGGCACAGAGCCTTAATGAACTTTATTTTTTACTTTATATATTATTTAAAGTAAAAAGGTAAAGTTCATCATATATATATATATCAAGAAAAACATGGATAGAAAACTTAAAAGAGGATGCAGGAGAAATGCAAATGAACTTCATCCAATTGACCAGAGCAGCAAGAGACAGACAGAAGTGGAAGGAACTCATTCAGACCCATCGTCCAACCCAATAGGGAAAGACGGAAGGAAAGAAAGAAGAAGAAGATATATATATTAGGGCGGGTTGAAACATAAAAAAATTTGGAATTTCTTTACGGAACTTGGTAATTATTTGAGAATTGAAGTCTAAAGAAAGAAACAACTCATAAAATGGTAGTTGCACCATTGCAAACGCCCCATTTTTGGACCTAAACATTGTAGCTTTTATCAGCATTTCTCATTGATTACAAACTTGTTACTGCTCCTTATTTTTGGTGCACAATATTTTTAATCTACCTAACTTTCGACTGTAATTTGATTGCCTCTTTGTTTTGACTGTACCCTGTTTAATAATTGATGCTATAAATTTTGGAAAGTGTGGTTTCGACATGAGAACAAGAAACATTACATGGCGTGCTATATTCCGCAATGTTAGAGGACTTCTTTCCAATATGTTGCCAACAAATGCACAAGTTGCACAGCACTTCTTGCACATCAAAACAAGAAAGAATGACACAAAAACAATGAAAAAGAGGCTGTCAGAGGCTGTCATCAATCTCTGGAACAAGGCTTCCATTCCAACAATTCACTCTCCGTCTGTCTTGAAATGTGTCGAAACACTAATTTGCACTGGTTCAGAACAAAGTCGTTCTAAGTCAAGTTCAACACGTCAAGCCACCTTCTTGAGTAGCTTGAACTCTTTGTTTGACATTGCAGCATGCAATAATTGTGTCATTTGTTATGACGAATCCACAAAACAACTCAGCACATCTTGCAAGTGTCCTAAACCTTTGAATGTCCCGCAACAGGAACAGTTTTCTTATTGGATCAAAGAAATTCGAGGAAAATGCTTATTGGAAGGTTAGACGTAGAATCAACAAAGCGGTTCTGAAAAGTATGCAACGAAAGCATATAATGTAGAAGACAAAGCTAAAACTGTAAAGAAAACATCGGAAGGTGATAATAAATATTAGATCTTGGTGAAGACAAAGTCAATGACAGTGAAGGGAGTGATTAAGAAAGCAATTGTGAGGTATTTCCGGATAGCGATGCTAAACCCTGTTGCAGTCAAAAAGTAAGACCAAATCAAATGCGATTACCTCTTCCGCACCTAGCAAAAGAAGCGGACAGGTATGGTATATCTGACAGAGCCGCTGCATTATTGGCAACAGCAGTGCTTATCGATGTTGGCTTTGTAAGCAAAGAGGATCAGAGCTTTGTATTGATAAGAATAAAGTACATCGCTAGAGACAGAAATTAAGAAAAAATTTACAGGAAGCTGTAAGAGAGTCACACAAATCCATAACAGGTATTTACGTCGATGGGAGAAGGGATGCCACTTTAGTCAAAGTAAACAAAAATAGCAAGTAGTATGGTGATACTATTGTTGAAGATCACTATGTTCTTGTTGAACCAGATGGCAATTACCTAATGCGCGTTAAACCTTCATCAGGAAGAAGTACTGACATTGCCAGTAGTGAGTATTCTGAAAGTAATAACAGAGATGCAGAATGCAGATGCAGGCGATTGTATCTCAGCAGTAGGCTGCGATGGTACAAACAATAACACAGGCTGTAAAGCAGGAGATTGAACTGATTAGGGACACTTGCAAGATGTGCTGATTTGTTCGTCATAGCAAATGACACAATTGCATGCTGCAACATTCAGTCAATTGGTATATATGTATGCTGCATACAAAAGAATTAATTGTCTTTGAGAAATCTGTTTAAAACGTTTGTTGGATGGATCTACATCTGGACCCTCAAGTTCATCTGGGCTCATTGTGCAGTGAATTGCAGCACTGCGAAAAAATTCATTGTTCAATTTGAAAACATCACATGTGACCACGATATGCCGAAGTTGAGTGAAGACGTATTAGATGAAAATATTGCCAAGCCAAGAATTGCCCCACTCACTTTGGATTACAAGAATCACACATAAGAGTGGAGCGTTGCATAAAACTATTAACAGATGCTTCAAAGCAGTTTTTATGGCTTTGAAGCAAGAGATGGTTTTATTCACGCCAAAGTCAATTCTCGAAATCTAATGCCCTATTTGAGTAAAAAAAGATTATTGTGCAAACTTCTTGTAATAAACACTTACTGAGTGAGTAGCTGACAATTCCGATCGTCTATTGATCATTCATTGATGGCATACATATGTTTGTAATTTTCAAGTAATGTACAAACTTTCCTAATTAAAAATGGGGCACTTCCACATGTTCCAAAATAGTTCTTTTGTGATTTTCTTTCAAATCAGATGGGAATGCAAATATTTCCTCAGTTCCGTGACAAAAATTTTTTTCGACCCGCCCTAATATATATATATATATATATATATATATATAGTACATAATAGTGTTGTGAAGTTTTACTTTGGAAGAGGACACCTGACACGGCATTTAAGGCTCATTTTAGCATATTTCTAATCAGTTGCTACCATACAGTTTATTTTGAGCTGTATAGTTTTGTAAGAGTTTCTAACAGACCACTTACTATTTGCAGCATTCAGAATATGTACATTACACCGACATTTACATAAACGTCGCACGTCATACATGCGTAGGTGCATGTGCGTGTGTGTGTGCGTGTGCGTGTGTCAGACTGTCAGTTGCTACGAATTGCTATTTCCTTTAAGTTAACCTTGGATCTCTCACTGACTGCTTTCGAACGATAGTAGAACCTACGTGTGTTGGGTTTTTATACGTATCAATCGCACAATATAGGAACCACTGGCGTAACCAGGGTTCCAGAACAGGGCAATATCATTTCAAAAGGTTTACGCTTGGTCAGACCAGTCGAGGGAATTTAAAAGGGCGTCCTGAGCTTCCTCGGTGGGGTCTACGCTAGGTCGAACTATTTGCCAATTTACGTGTAGTTTCGGGTCTTAAGATTCGGAGCGTATTTTCAGATTCTATCGGCAATGGTTCTGCCCTCAAATTATAACATTTTGTCATCGATTCTATACAAATCTCAAAGCCAGTCTAGGCCCGAATAAGGCCCGAATAAGGCCCTGCTCCCCTGTGCGACCTTCGTGACTACGCTAGTGATACGAGCGCAGGCAAGCACATTCTTGATATGCATGATGAGATCAGCGATATAAAATAATAAGTGCTTATTTGGTGTGCCCATCGCACTGCGTCTCAATAAAGATGTTGTCGAAAAGGGAACATTTTCAAATTATAATTTGTATTCTATACTGAAAAATTAAAAAGAAATATCAATATTTAAGAAATTAAAGTGTAATAATAATATAATAATATTAATGCAAATAATAATAATAATATATAATAATAATGATAATAATAATAATAATAATAATAAGTAGTAGTAGTAGTAGTAGTAGTAGTAGTAGTAGTAGTAGCAACAGTAGTAGTAAGTGAAGAAGTAGTAGTAGTAGTAGCAGTATTATTATTATTATTATTATTATTATTAGTAGTAGTAGTAGTAGTAGTAGTAGTAGTAGTAGTAGTAGTATTAGTAGTAGTAGTACGTGTAGTAGTAGTTGTTTGATCCGGTTCGCAACTGACATTAGCGCATTTGCTGCTCTGCGTATATTTGCGCTCTAGAAATGCTCTTAATAATAATAATAGAAATAATAATAATAATAACAATAATAATAATAATAATAATAACAGGTGTGGTAGCACTAGAGGACAGGATAGAAGATGAAGAAGAAAGAGTATTCTTTAAAGAGATAAAACATCCAAAGCAAATCCTATTTGCCAAAAGCCATTGAATATAGAATTGTAAAAATGCGTTGACCACTAGAAAGACCGAAGAGAATTACATCGCAGTTATTTGCCCTGACTGAGCACGCACAAAATGGAGAGATTAAAACGAAGAGAAAGACAATCTTTTAGAGATCTCGAAATGCGCCAATAATAGTCCTGCGGCGAATGTACAGTACAGCTTCGGGGCGATAGGCAGGCGCTGATGAACAGAAGAGATTGGAGACGGGTTGCTCCTGAAGTCGAAGAAGCGGCTAATCTTTTTCATTATTTTAACAGAGAAAGCCTAAACAGCCGTAAGAGAGTTAATAGAAATCATTTGTGCAGTTTTCCGGTAGAAATGAAAATTTCCTTTGACAGTTTCTAGACTGTATAGTTGTTAGGCCAGCTGATTCAAGTGAGACTTAATTAAGGGGCTGATTATTTTCTAAGAGTGCGTTTGTTTCTGAAAAGAAACGTCTCTTGGAGCATTTTTATTGAACTGACGTGGTGCAGTGCTTCGACGTCAGAAGACATTTGTACCTCAAACAAACGCTGAAAACTAGATAATTTATTATCCATCAGTGTTTAATCTAGGCCTCCTCTTGGGGGGGAGGGGGATTTTTCTCCAAAGTTTTAAAATTCCCCAAAACTTTTATATGTTGGCTGGGGGATGGAAATCCCCCCACCCCAAAGTGTGTAGACTCAGACCTTGTCCCCCCAAACATTTCAAAATCCCCCAATGTCAAGGTGGCTAGAATAAACACTGATTATATTATCCATATAATTTTCTGTCGTTTTTTGATGTAGGTTACCAATGGCTAAAATCTGAAATTTAAATAATTATTTAACAGTAGAAATATGAATCCTATATATATATATATATATATATATATATATATATATTATATATATATATATCGCCTTAACAATTTGATGTTCCAAATTGACGTAATCAAAGACTACAGTAGTATGTGGATTTATATTTTGGCTACATACTTGCGTTGAGTTACTCTAAATGTTTAGTCATTGTTTCCTTTATAATACCAGTTGATTCTTTAGCAAAATTCTTTGTTTCCCTGAAACTACAGTTGAAGGAAATTTCAAAATGGTCTCAAATTAGTATTGTGTATTCAGATTTAAGCCAGCTGAAACACTTTTTCTTATTATTATTATTATTATTATTAATTTTGTTTATTATTAAAGGTTTTCTTAAGTAACGCTAAAGAATATTTTTTGAAAAAAAATTTGCAATTTTCTAATTTTGTGATTATTGAAATTTCATTTTTCCTATCCGACTTACAAAGGTTGGTCCAATGATCCTTGTCCTATTCCTTGTGGTCCTTGTGCTGACAAGAACAGCCTTGGAGGGTCGGTCCTCGTCCTTATCCTCGATCCTTATCCTCGTCCTTGAGGAGTCGGTCCTTGTCCTTAAATCCATCCTTGGTCGTTCACTGCCAGAGATCAGAGTGACGTTGACGTAGCAATGCATAGCATGTGGAGAAGAAGAAGAAGTAGGAGGAGAAGAAGTAGGAGAATAAGAAGAAGAAGAAGAAGAAGAAGAAGAAGAAGAAGAAGAAGAAGAAGAAGAAGAAGAAGAAGATAGAAGAGAGTTACTAAAGGCCATTAATTAACAGCAGGAAAATTTCTAATTGAAACGTCTTTGCTACCGCCAATATCAGCTTGTATCCACTGAATATATTAGCCGTGGATCGGGTCTTGCGTGCATTCATTTATCGATTGGTTGTTATCTCCCTTCCTGCGATTCTGCCAAGTTTCTTGCTAACGAGTTTATCGCTTCCCAACAGTGGTACCGTATATATATATATATATATATATATATATATATATATATATATATATATATATATATATATATGCAGTATGACTGAACGTGTCGGTTTTCATTTCTGATGTGATCCATCGATGATGAATTGTGCCGAGCAAAGGAACGGAGGATCAAATATGATCAGAATTCTTGATTATTGTCATCAGTTGTTGTCCTCATCTACCATTCGATCCATTCACTCGTCATTTTCATTGCCCCGTCATCTTTCTGCTTCTCCTTATACTGTAGTTCTGTATTCATCCGCATCAGGGGATCTGTCAGCCTCTTTACGCATACTCCCTTGTCTCTGTAATCATCCGCCTTTGTATTCGTTTTCATTTGTATCTACAGTATAGCCTCCGTTTCTGTTAACCCCTTTACCGTGTATTTAACTGTAACTCAATGTAAAATGGACAGATATATCCGGGATCCCCAGTTAAGAGGTTAAAGTGTAGACGCATGTGCTGCTGTTTTTGTTGGTTTAATGAATCCTTTGAATTTCATGCACGTACGCAGCCTTCCAAAGGCTGCAATCACCGCATAATTGTCGCTTTTCGACCCTCCTTTAGTCTTGCTTTTGAAAAGACAAAGAAGTTGCATTCTTTTTCTTTTCTGGTATTTTGTTCATCTGATAATGAAATTCTATGGGCATTCGTCGCAAATAAATTTTCTGTCGAGTTTTGGCCAAATGTGTAAAATGACGCACTGAAACACTACCCTTATAAGGTCTCAGTTCCATATTGTTTCTCAGTTGAATAAGTCGCAGTTGCTTATAGTTCTCAATTACCAAAACACCATAGACAAGTAAGAGAACCATCGACTATTGTTCATTTTCTCTGAGACCTCAATTGCGTATATTTCAATTATTGTTAAGATTTCATGAATCAATTAACTATATAGTGGCGACAATTGGAAGAAAAAATAATTAGTAAAATATATGTTTGAATATTTTGACTAATTTTGTTCGTCCGTACTTGGAATCACCACAAGATTAGACTGACAAAGCCTCAACGTTGAACTGAAAATTCTGTTACTGTTTACTGTGTGTTGGGTCTTATCTTTTAGTAGTAGTTGTCAGACTTGGAACCGGGTCACATTTTGAGACCCGGTGACCCAGAGACCCGAAAAGAAGGTGACCCAGAGACCTGGTGACCCAGTCATTGAATATTTATCAATGACGCCAAGTAAACGTTGTCATCACAATATAGAATTTTTCATTACATTTTATAACATTCCATAGAGTAGTAATATAAATATCTCTCCGTGATAAAATCAATTACTTGTATCTGTGGACCTAACTCATATCAAGCGGACAGTCTCTTCAGCTTTTCCAGGATTGATGAACTTGCATGCTTAGCATCTGAAGAAGATTTTAATTAATACCGGGTCTATAACCGGGTCATAAAAATGACCCGGAGACCCGCTGACCCGGTGGACAAAGGTGACCCGAATGACCCATTGACCCAGTGACCCAGTGACCTGGTTCCAAGTCTAGTAGTAGTAGTAGTAGTAGTAGTAGTAGTAATAGTAGTAGTAGTAGTAGTAGTAGTAGAAATAGTAATAATAATGCACTTCTATAGCACCAGTTCGAAAATCCGAGGGCATCAATCGATGGTACTTCAAATCCATCCGCCAGAGACCAGGTCACTCCAGAGATCAGTCAGAGGGAAAGAGCAAGACCGACTATGACAGCCAGACAGTGGCGTAACTAGGGGGGGGGGGGACTTTGTTGACAGCCCCGGGCTCCCGGGCGGGGGGGAGGCCCCGAAGAGGGATCTGAGCTAGGGTTAGCTAACCTAACCCTAACCATAGAAATGATGCGGTGAGGACTTTTTTTGCTTTTCAGGGTTAAAAAGGTGGACGATAACCTTTTTTTGCTCGTCAGCTCGAAATCTGGGGCCCCCATGTCAAAGATGCCCCCGGGCCCCCCAAAGTCACGCTACGCCACTGCAGCCAGAGGGAGAGAGTTCCAGATTTTTGGTCCAGAAATAGAAAAAGCTTTTTTTATCTTTTCATCTCCCATACGGCAATACTATTTCTTTAGTACTCACTTGTCCGCTCATCTAAATCCTTTTGGTTTTAGACAATGCCACTGTTTGATATTAATCATTATACGCTTATTTGAAGTGAATGCGCCGAAAGAGCCTATACCTGCTGCTCCGAAGAAATCTTCCACGATCAATTATCTTGCTTCGTATACACGTGTAAGGTACTAAATGGAGGCGCTGGGGAGGAAAAGGATGAAGATCTCTGTTATTGATCTTTCTCGGAGCGGACTCTTTTGTCTTAAGGTCTGACGTGGTTGGCATTCTGTCAGGACACAAGGTCACGCTCTGAAGGTCAAACGCATTTCGCGCCGTCGTACATGCATCACAGGGAAAGCGATGCAGACATTTCGACGCTGTGATGAATAGAAGACCGTCGTTACAGTCGAAAGACGAATTGTGTCTCTGTCTCTGTCTCTGCCTCTGTCTCTCTCTCTCTCTCTCTCTCTCTCTCTCTCTCTCTCTCTCTCTCTCAGCTCTCAGCTGGCCGAGCTTCAAACACAGATGACGTTGACACATAGAGTTTAAACAAGAGTCAATTAGCGATCCCCATTCGGGACCGCGGCAGATACGAGGGAACCGAGAACGCAGCTGCATGCCAGGGAGCCACGGAAGAAGAGGAAGAGCCCTCCCCCCACCTCCTCCCCACAGCAGCTCCCGATGGAAGACGGAAAAACGGGACCTGAAATTACGACTGACGTAGCAATAAAACACACTGCATTGCTTTCTAGAAATTGAGATTTGTGAGGGGACAACTAACTATACGTCTATTTGCGTTTCATGCAGAAGCGTCACTCTAGTGACGTCACCAGGTGCGGTAAAGTCATGGTGTCACCCCTTCCTCCTCCTCCACAACAACAAATTAAACCATGGACCTTCTTGAGCATTCCTGTACCAGTTCCTAAGTACAAGTGGAACCGCATAACCTGCTTAATTTACAAACAGCAACCGTCTTGATGTCACCCAGTGGCGGCTCCACTGAGGGGGTCAGGGGGGCCCGTGCCCCCCCTATTGAGTGCCTGCCCCAGTGCCCCCCCAGTTGGGACTCTATACTTAATGCTACATACATTAAACAACAAATGGTTGGCCCCCCATGATTAGAAGAGGCCACCCCAACGGCCTCCCACTTGCCAAATCCTAGAGCCGCCACCGGTGTCACCTTCTGTGATGCTGTAATTGGTGTCACCCTCTGTGATGCTGTAATTGGTGTCACCCTCTGTGATGCTGTAATTGGTGTCACCCGGTGAGGCCCGAAGCCCCTAGCGACGCCACTGCACTGATCCCATGCGGCTTCTTAGGGAAATTCTCGAACCATCTGGAACTGAATTGACACGATAAGAAGCTAGCTATGCTTGCTGTAGAATTTGGGAAAAGCTTTATATATTATGTACCTACAGATGATATGCAGGTTTAAAAAGAGATGATATGATATAACGACCGAAAGCTATACGGATCGCGTACTTGAAGCATACTTTTCTCTTATCAGTTCTTAAAAAATACCCCAGTAGGTTCCAGTCTCCCATTACGCCCAAAGAGGAACGTTTAATCCCTATCGCGGCTTCTAAGCACCTTTGGTCTTAAGCGTGCCTACTGCAAGAGCAGCAGAGTAGCAATTGTGTGATGTCGACAAGCTCTTGGCAATGACCACGAATGACGAGCGGGAGAGTGGACATTAGATAAGGCATTTTCTGCGGTTAAAGGCTTCGGGCAACAGCCGAAGAAAGCCAGTCCGCTGGTCGACGCAGTGGAAAGTAATGATTGCATGACCTGCGAGGATCAATCCCGGATCCGAAACGAGTCTCGTCCCTATATACGAAGTCACGCCGAGTGAACGAGGGATTAGTCGGTTAAACTTCGCGTCAATCCGTACGACTTCAAAGAAGCGAATTTGCCGCCGCCGCCGCCGCCGGAGTTGCACCTCTACGTTCTTAGAAAGTAATCCACTTCTTTCACAATCCATTACAGACTTTCCTATTTCCGCAACGAAGTCTTTTGAAAAACTATTACACAGCCAGGTTTTGTCGCAAAGAAAATGTCTGACGTCTCTGCGGTTACGAAATAAATGATGCTTTCAATTTGAAACTCTGAACGGCGTTCTTTTCTTATTATCTTCTTCTTCTTCTTCTTCTTCTTCTTATTTATTATTATTATTATTATTATTATTATTATTATTATTATTATTATTATTATTATTATATAATACAAATATAATTGGATAGTGTGCTGATTGAAGAATTTCAAGAGGGTGGTAGAAAAGCTAGGAGTGGAGAAAAAAGACTACAAAAGAAGAAGTTTAAACCTCAAAAGAGAGCTGTCCTTATTAAGAGCGAAAGTGAAACTGAAACTGAAAGTGAAACTGAAAGCGAAGAGGCACCTGCCTTGCCCAGACGACGTCGACCCAAACCTTGTCAATTTTTGGAATTCATTAAACGTTGGAACATGTGAAGAGACATTGATCACAGATGATTCTATTTTTCAGTTTAAAGTTTATAACAAATTAGAAAACAATATACAGAATGGAATTTTTACCAATTGATTCACTGTAATGAATTATGAATCGGTCCCTGATTATTGCAAATCGAATGTACGCGCATCTGAATGCTGAGAATAAATGTGACCTCAAGTTGAGTACAAAAAAGAGTAGAAAAGGGAACGAACTTGAATTTCTACCTGGCATTTTCGCATTGTTCTTGATTATCTTTCTCCGCTTTCGCTAAAACTGAATAGACAGCCATATTCGACAGAACTTAAACATAGGATAATAATAATAATAATAATAATAATAATAATAATAATAATAATAATAAATAATAATAATAATAATAATAAGGTTTAAATCAGTGGCGAGGCCACGAGAGGGTTTGGGGGGCTTGAACACACCACTTGCCATCAGGGCCACCAGTGAGATTCGTGCAAAATTACAGAGAAATTTTTTTGAGGGGGTGGTAGGGTTATGGCGGAGGATCGGCTCTATACTAATCTAAGTAACAAGCGTTCTCTATATATCTATATGGCAAGCAGTCGTGCGTCAGACGGACTGAGACCCGCCATTGCCGTCCATGATACTAGTTGCAAGAAATTTTATCGGGTAGATAAAAATATTGTTTAAAAGTTATTTAATGCACTCATTACGTGTGGACTAGTCATTCTAACGAATTATAATGTTGTAAAAGTAAAAGTTGTTCAACTTCAGGGCGAAGCCCCCCTAATTCCCTGACCAGGGGCTTGGTCCCTGGACCCCACTGGGGATCTGCTCTGCCCGCAGACCCCATCAACGTGCTCGCCATAACCCTCCCCCACTCTCAAACGTCTGGCGTCGCCACTGGTTCAAAGTGGTTCAGAAGAATCATCAAAATTCGTTACTCTTGTTCCCCTATAGCGGTTGCTTTAGCTAATGTTGTCTCTCCGTTAATTATTATTATCAAGACCAATTTTTCTTTTCATTTACGTCGGTCTCCTCCGAAGCGCCTAAAGCTTCTTAGGCCACGCACTCTTTCGTTTGTATTCAGTGTAAACGTGTCTTGAGCATCTGGATTGCTTAAATGCGTCGATCAGCGATACTTTCGCTCGACAGAGCGCCTTCAGATGCATCCGCGGACTCGATCTCGGCCATCCCGAAATGACGGCTTGCATCAACTGCACGAGCTTATGTTAGTTTGTCAACTCAATCGACCGAAGAAATTCTCAAGAAAGGATCATCCAACCGTTAACCGGAACAGCCGTGTCCATGTTCCTTTTCACTCCATCCCTCCCTCCGTCCCTCCCTCCCTCACGACGAGTGCCACTACCAACAAAGCATCGCTCTTCCTGTCGCCTTTTACAACCCCATGCTATGAACCCGTTTGTCTGTCTGTCTGTTTGTCTGTCGTCTGTCCGTTTGGTTCCGTCTCTGTGCTCGGTTCGTCTTTTCTTCAATTCTAACGAAAATCTTTCCGAGAAATTATCCGACTCTTGTTCGAATGTTGCCTTTCGCTTCACAGACGGACAAGAAAATAATTCAGTCTGCCCACCCGGCTCCCCGTCCAACCTACCCCCGACTGACAACCGGTCGATTCCTAAGTAATGTCGGCCGCCCATTTCTTGTTCGGCGGGCGACACGTTTCTGTCGGAGGGGTTGGGTCGGGGAGTGGGAGGGGGGGGAATCAATCGACAGCCGAGCTCTGGTAACGGGCGTCTCCCCCCTGCCGACAAATAACGGTCCCTGGTCGGCGCCATGTCGCCCAAAGATATTCCCAGAAGTGAATACGGGTTTAGACTTGAGTCTGTTAAACGCTGGCGCAATATAATTCCTATCTCACTGACGGAACGCTGTCGCTGCAGACGACTTCGGTACGGAACAAATAACCGTATACGTCATCGGTCGGTCACGATCAGTCATTCCACCAAAAACAGGGATCGAAACAGTGAGAAAGAGAAGAAAGTGAAAGAGAGAAAGAAAGATAGAGAGAAAGAGACAGACAGCGATAGAAAGAGACATACAGAGAAAGAGAAAGAGAGAAGAGAGAGAAAGACAGAAAAAGAGACAGGCAAACAGCGATACATATACATATATATATATATATATATATAAAGAGAGAGAGAGAAACTGACAGACATACAGAAAGAAATAAAGAGAGACAGAGGGAAGTGAGAGACAGACAGAGACAGAGAAAGAAAGACAGCGATGGGGAGAGAAAGAGGGAGAAGGGAAAGAAAGAGACAAAGAGACAAACAGATGGACATAAAGAGAAAAGAGAAAAGAGATAGATAGATAGATAGATAGATAGATAGATAGATAGATAGATAGATAGATAGATAGATAGATAGATAGATAGATAGATAGATAGATAGATGATAGATAGATAGATAGATAGATAGATAGATAGATAGATAGATAGATAGATAGATAGATAGATAGAGATAGAGATAGATAGATAGATAGATAGATAGATAGATAGATAGATAGATAGATAGATAGATAGATAGATAGATAGATAGATAGATAGATAGATAGATAGATAGATAGATAGATAGATAGATAGATAGATAGATAGATAGATAGATAGATAGATAGATAGATAGATAGATAGATAGATAGATAGATAGATAGATAGATAGATAGATAGATAGAGAGAGAGAGAGATAGAGAGAGAGAGAGAGAGAGAGAGAGAGAGAGAGAGAGAGAGAGAGAGAGAGAGAGAGAGAGAGAGAGAGAGAGAGAGGAGAATGAGTGGGCGAGTGAATGAGCGAAAATACCGTTTATAACAGACAGACAGAGACAGACAGACAGACAGACAGAGACAGATACAGAGACAGAGAGAAGCCTTAAAAGAAGCGAATTGTTGAGAAATTGAGCTTCAGTGGAATCGTGTAATTTCGGTGACAGGAATTCGACAGTAATCGTTTGACCGGCGATGACGAATGCGGAAATTACGTCACAGAAGGAAAAGGACCGTCGTTCGGACTGTTTCCTGGCCCCCGTGAGAGACGACAGCAGATGGGGGAGCGGGGCGGCAGACTGTGGCGAGCGCAACGGCGTGCAGGGCGTCGTTGATCAACGTGGACTCCGGTCGAATGGTCTTCTGTCTCTCCGGTCGCTCCTGCTGAGGACCTGTCTCGCGCACGGAATTCGCAAACATTTCGTTCGACTTTGCAGCACCAGTGATGCCGCTGTAGCAACGTTAACGACGATTGCACAGAAGAACCGAAGGCACGTGACCCAAAGACAGAAAGATACTCCTAAAAGGCTGTCCATTAATTACGTCAACAATTTAGGGGAAAGTTTGACAGTTGTTGACAGGGGAGGGGGGTCAAGAGAAGTTGACGTCAACAATTTTACTTTTTACAAATAATCAAAAAATAAGAAATTTCATGTAATACTACTTATTACAGTGGAAAAAGCATGGCAAAAAGGTCATCACCACCACATTTTGACATTCGACGAGCAAAAAAGGAAAAAATGGTCATCACCGCAAAAATAATAACCTTGCTATTGGGACCTGTCATTGAACTGGGGGGGGGTCAAACTTTTTGACGTAATTATGGGGGGATCAAGTGAAAGTTTACAGTTGCTGACAAGGGGAGAGGGGTCAAAAATTGCCCAAAAATTGTTGACATAATTAATGGACAGCCCCTATAAGTAACGAACGATGCGAGAGAGAGAGAGAGACAGAGAGACATACATACATACAGACAGAGACAGACAGATAGACAGGCAGACAACCCCAGGGAGAGACCGAGAGACAGAGAGAGACATAGAGAGAGTGACACACACAGACAGACAGACCGAGAGACAGACAGACAGACAAAGAAAGAGAGACAGAAAGAGAGACAGAGAGAAACAGTGGCAGAGAGACAGAGGAATAGTGATACTGAGATACTATTGAACAGAGCGATATCTCTGGAATATACGCTTTCTCGTAGGATTTGGATATGATAAGTCGTTCAAGTGTGTTGATATTTACAGCGGCGATTTCTGTATGCCTGTACTTTCCCATCTGAAGTATTTGGCTCCTGCACCTTCGCTGCTTCTGAGTTGGATATAAAACGTGGCGACTAAGTCATCGTCATGGTAACGTCCACTGGCGTAGCCAAAAGGGTTGTGGATTGAAACCCCCATTTGCTGTTCTCAGCGTAGCCAACGGGGGTGTTTTGGGGCTAAACCCTCGTTGGCTGATCGACCAAAAATGTTTTATTGCGTATATAGTTGTACGGGCTCATATATACCTATAATAATAATTCACAATTCACCTAATATAATATTTGCAATTTACAAGTTGTACCATTCTACGGACGTAGTAAACGTCTGTTGGTACTCCGGCTCAAGTTGTAGAAAATGTGGGTTAGTTCCGTATACCGTTTCTGCGAACCCGGCCGGCGGACACGTTAAATGCCCGGCCAAAATGCTTGGCCTGCGGAAAAAAATTTGGCACGCATTCGTGAAATGTGGCGTCTGTCGAAATCAATAACACGAAGGACGACGACGACGATGACGACGACGACAACGACGAAGACTGAACGCACTTGTGAGTGCACGTTTGGGGCGAAGGAAAGGAAACGAGAGCGGAAGAAAAGAAACAGAGAAACACAGGCACATGAGAACCTGTC
Source organism: Metaphire vulgaris (assembly GCA_018105865.1). Taxonomy (NCBI): domain Eukaryota; kingdom Metazoa; phylum Annelida; class Clitellata; order Crassiclitellata; family Megascolecidae; genus Metaphire; species Metaphire vulgaris. The sequence continues at coordinate 10,031,165 of CM030847.1, read as the reverse complement.
GATGGTGAATATTAAACGACAATAACACGACTATACGCCATGCTATAGCTCAGTCACGTTCAGTCTCTGTCTGTCTGTCTGTCTCTCTCTGTCTGCCTCTCTGTATCTGTCTATGTCTCTGTCTGTCTCTCTCTTTATCTCTGTGCGGGCACTGCTGTTTTTCTTCATCGTTGTAAGTAACGCAATCAAAGTCAATTGCTGCAGTACCGAAGTCCTGAATCAACTTTGACTAGCGTCGTCTCTCAGCCCCAGTCATTTGCTGCTTTATTCGGACTTTGATGGCTGGACAGGCATTGAGGAACAACAACGATGGCCGCAATAGATAGATAGATACATACATACAAAGATAGATACATAGATACATAGATACATAGATAGATAGATAGATAGATATATATATAGATAGATAGATAGATAGATAGATAGATAGATAGATAGATAGATAGATAGATAGATAGATAGATAGATAGATAGATAGATAGATAGATAGAGATAGATAGATAGATAGATAGATAGATAGATAGATAGATAGATAGATAGATAGATAGATAGATAGATAGATAGATAGATAGATAGATAGATAGATAGATAGATAGATAGATAGATAGATAGATAGATAGATAGATAGATAGATAGATAGATAGATAGATAGATAGATAGATAGATAGATAGAGGTGAGGAAAGAGAGAGAAAGAGAGAGGCAGACAGACAGAAAACGAGACAGAGACAGACAGGGAGACAGAGAGAGTGAGAAAAAAAGACAGAGACAGACAGAGTAGTAGTAATCGGAAACATATTTAGCGCCATTGCAGTTCAGTCAGGCCCGTCTTATACCTGTTTATACCTGTGCGAGGCCCCGGGCACCTGGCGGCCTGCGGGGTCCTAGATGTGAAGATCAAATGTTGACAAGCAAAAAAAGAAAAAGGTCAACTCCAAACTCTCCAAACGTTTTTGGGTGGTTTGGGCGTTGACAAGCAAAAAAAACTTTGTGCGGGGTCACGGGCACTGTGCCCGATTTTTAACACGTAAGGATGGGCCTGACTATAGTGACTATAGTACATCAGCATCAGTCGATGGCTGTTTCCATAAGAAATCGTAGTCAAGATCTTGTCTGTGCTGATTCGTGGTTGAAATCCACACTTCCTGGTGAGAGAGAGAGAGAGAGAGAGAGAGAGAGAGAGAGAGAGAGAGAGAGAGACAGACAGACAGAGAGAGAGACAGACAGACAGACAGACAGAGAGACAGAGAGACAGACAGACAGACAGACAGACAGAGACAGA